>JACRUU010000029.1:11744041-11824041 GCA_030449085.1 Kryptopterus vitreolus
CCTCATACGTTAGTCCTCACTTTTCCCACTATACGTGGTAGTCCTCACTTTTCCCACTATACGTGGTAGTCCTCACTTTTCCCGCTATACATGTGTCCTCACTTTTACCGTAGTCCTCACTTTTCCCATATACTGTGTCCTCACTTTTACCGTGGGAGACCTCACTTTTCCCTCTATACATGGTAGTCCTCACTTTTCCCGCTATACATGGTAGTCCTCACTTTTACCGCTATACGTGAGAATCCTCACTTTTCCCGCTATACTTTCACAAACTCTGAGAAAAACCACTGTATAGAATGTCTTTGGATGTGGGTGCAAATTTTCTCTTTATTTGCACGGGGAGACCAAAACCTGTTCCAGCATGACAATGCTCCTGAGTTGGAGTGAAAGATCTCCTGCTATAGAGCTCCAACTCTACTAAACAGCCTCGTAGCCCAGTGGTTAAGTCTACGGGATACTGATCCCATGAAGGGTCAAGCCTTGGTATCGCCATGCTGCCACTCTTGGGCCCTTTGAGTGCGGCCATTTTAACCCTTTGCGCTCTTTCTAAAATTGCTGGCAGATGTGAAGTAAGACTTTGACGAGCTTAAAATATTAGCAATTCACTAGCAAATCATTTTTGTCGTTTTGTCCTTAGGCGAAAGTGAAACGAGTCGCCTGATAAGCCGAGACTTGACTACGTACACGTTGGAAGGACTCCGCCCAGGACTGACGTACACCATCCGGTTGGCTGCTGTGTTAAATGGAAGAGAAGGTCCACCTTACGTTATCACACAGTCCACTGGTACTGAGTACAAACACAAGCACACATTTTACAGGTCAAGCTTCAGACTTCACTCTCTGTTCTTTACTTACTAAACATGTGTGTGTGTGTGTGTGTGTGTTGCTTTCAGCGCCACAGCAATCTGTAACGAACTTCAGGGTATTAGATATTACCCAGAATTCCATATTGCTTTCATGGAACCCGTTACCAGGAGCCACGGGATACACATTGCGATGGCAGGACGAAAGAGGTACGACATTTTATTAAATTTTTTTACAAAATGCATATAAATTGTTTGAGTGTGTATGTAACAAGCGTTTGTTGTCGTTTTTTTTAATCAGATCCAGGTAGCCTCCAGACCCTCACTCTGCCCGAAACGACCAGCTCTTTCCGCATGACCAACCTGAGACTGGGTCGGCGATATCGTGTCTCGGTGCAGCCGGTGTTCTACGATTACCCTGGGCTTGAGGCTGATGTGGAAGAGCGCACAGGTTAGACGTTTATTTATTTATTTAAACGTCAAAAAAAAGCAAAAAAATCATCTGCTTTTATTTCCTCTTTTTGGATTACAAATGGGGGGTTAGTGGTTAGCACGTTTGCCTCACCCCTCCAGGGTCTGGGTTCGATTCCCGTCTCGGCCATGTGTGTTTGGAGTTTGCATGTTCTCCCCGTGCCTCAGGGGTTTTTTCTCCGGGTTCTCCGGTTTCCTCCGGCCCAAAAACATGCACGGTAGGTTGATTGGCACCTTGGAAAATTCTCCCTAGTGTGTGTGTGTTTGTGTGTGTGTGTGTGTGTGTGTGTCCTGCGATGGGTTGGCATTCCATCCAGGGTGTATCCTGCCTTAATGCCCATAGACTCCTGAGATAGGCACAGACTCCCCGTGACCCGAGGGAAGATCGGATATAGCGGTAGAAGATGAATGTATGAATGAATGAATGAATGAATGGATTACAAATGCGCGTATGTGAAAGGGCCACACGTCAGAAGGCACTTAAGGAAATTGATGATTTGCCGTCTCTCTGAAGCAAAGAAATAAAAGTGAACTATCTTGTTGTTTACACAGCAATATGTAGTGTTGAATGAGACCAGTGGGGGTTCTATTGCATCGCGTCAGTAGCTACTTCATGTGCGTCTTTAATGTATCGTATCATTGGCTTTGTATCCTGGGGCGTATTGCATCAGCCTCAGTTCTGGCGGGATCTCTTTCGATTTCTCAAACGGAAACATCGTTAGCGGCACTGCGCTGGTCTCCGTTAGAAGAGGATTCCATGCAGGCGTGAGGATGAATCACTTCTGAATGGAAGTACCGATGTAGCGACTAATTAAAAACGTTAGCGAGTAATCAGGAAGCACGAGGATGGCGCTTGATGACAGGATGTGCCAGGAGGCAAGACGTTAATCAAACAAAAGACACGTGACAACGCGGAGTATTTCTCCTCCTGAAACAGCCTGTTTAGCTTTAATGAGTAGCGCTAAACGCGCGGGTATTTGAAGTGCTAGTCACGAATGAGATCAGCCGAACCCTGAGCATGCTCAGTATGCACGGGGGGTTCAGTGAACAATGATCTTCATTGAAGGTTACTTTTAATTAATGAATTTAGTCACCATTTGATGTTATTTTAAGTTCCACTCGTCTGGGAAGATCCCCCCCCCCCCAACAATGTGCTTTTGGAGATTTGGGTGAGATTTATTCAGCCACAAGGGTGGTAGTAAAGTCAGGCACTGATGTAGGTGATGTCCGGTATAGCTTTAGAAGGAGACTCGGGATATTCTTTTTTCCCGAAACAGGTCCCCATTTATCCCAAAGGTGTTCAATAGGCAGCGTTGGGAAGTGTTTGGAAATGTAATAGATTACAGACGACGAATGACCCGATTCAAAATGTAATAAGTAGTGTAACTTCATCACTTAAATAAAGTAACTGATTACTTTTTGAGTACTCTCATTTGTCCCTATTTGTCCAAGTTAACATTCTAAGGAAAAAGAATGTTCTATTTTTCGAAATGAATGCATCAAATGGGTGACCGGAGACTGAGAGAGCCACTGCCACCCGCTGTAGTGTTTGAGAACCACTGCAGTAGTATAAAAAAGCACCGATTTTACATGAAATTGTTCAGATGGAACCCTATTTGTAATCTTTAACACTTTCATAAGTAACTGTAATTTAATCACATGTTTTTTTTAGTCACATCTAGTTACTTGCGAACATTGACAATAGGTTTGGGTGTCTATAGCAGGAGATCTCTCACTTTGACCCATTGACGGGTAACACAAGAATTTAGACCTCAAACCTATAATTAACCTGTAAGAAGGAAAATATTGGGAGAAGGATTTGGACGTACACAAAAACAGTAAATGAAAGTACTAAAAGAAGTGTCGGCTATCATTTTAAATCAAGGCATCCGTTTTAAGTCACTCTGGATACGCCAAATACTGTAAATGCATTATCACCGGTGAGCTGTTTCTATCCGAAATGTCACCATCATTTTTTTGCCCTGCAATAACCAGTATTAATAATTTAATAAATACATTAAATAATAGATTAAATAAATAATAAATGGGGCACGGTGTCTTAGTGGTTAGCACGTTCGCCTCACACCGCCAGGATCCGGGTTCGAGTCCCGTCTCGGCCATGTGTGTGTGGAGTTTGCATGTTCTCCCCGTGCCTCAGGGGGGTTTTTCTCCGGGTTCTCCGGTTTCCTCCCGGTCCAAAAACATGCACGGTAGGTTGATTGGCACCTTGGAAAATTGTCCCGTGTGTGTGTGAATGTGTGAATGTGTGTGTGTGTGTGTGTGTGCCCTGTGATGGGTTGGCATTCCATCCCGGGTGTATCCTGCCTTAATGCCCATAGACGCCTGAGATAGGCAGACTCCCCGTGACCCGAGGGAAGATCGGATATAGCGGTAGACGATGAATGAATGAATGAATGAGTTGTTGTTGTTGTTTTCTGTCTCTCAGTGTGTGTGGATGGACGTTTGGACGTGGTGTTCCTGGTCCCCGCCACTCGCGATCGCTCTGCTTTAGAGGAGCCCGTTTTGTCCCTGCTCGAGAGTGCGGCCGGATCTCTTCCCTCCATCGGAACCCGGGACTCGCAGGTGGGTGTGATGGCATGTACAGTACGGTACTTCCTATGTACTACCGGCCAATCAGAATTGAGTGTTCCTCCAGACCCACACCGTAGCGCACATCACCGTTAGGTACAGTAACACAACGCTTTCTTTTCCCCAGGTGTCCGTGGTGGTCTACGGCGAAGAGCCCAAAGTGCGCTTCCTTCTCAATCGCCATGGCAACAAAGAAACCCTCCTCAGAGAGATTGTCTCCGTCCCGTTTACCGAGCGATCTGGGAATAATATAGGTGTGCGCGCTTACGAAAACATCGCTGGCCTTTTTTCCGGGACGTTTTTAACGACGTGTTTCGCGTGTGTTTAGGTCAGGCCTTGGCCTACATCAAACAGTTTGTGCTGAGAGAGGGCGCTGGTCGGAGGCCTGGTTTCCCCGGCGTGGTCGTCATCGTTGCCGATAGGAAGTCCGGAGACGATATTCGCCGTCATGTGACTGAACTTAAGGAGACTGGTGAGCCACATTTTCTTCAACTACAGGGTTTGTTCAAAACGTACATTAGATAAGTTTGCTGGCATGTTTTAAAGATGTCAAAGTCTGATTAGGTGTATAGTATAAAAGTGTATATTGTTCTGGATAAGAGAATTCAAAGCATTTATACAGTTTACCCAGTTTTAGGATGAACCAATTGGTAAAAATACTATAATTTTAAATTGGGAAGAATCTGTCTGTCTGTCTGTCTGTCTGTCTGTCTGTCTGTCTGTCTGTCTGTCTGTCTGTCTGTTTATCTATTTATTTATTTATTTATTTATTTATGTGTCTGCCCCCAGGTCTATCTAGCTATACATCCATCCATACACACACACACACACACACACACACACACACACATATTTATATATAATTTTACACACAGCAGAAGAATTAGTATTTGAGGCTCTGGGTTACTGATCAGAAGGTTGTGGCTTCAAGCCCCAGACCCTTACCACTCTTGGGCCCCTGAGCAAGGCCCTTAACCCCTCATAGCTCCAGTACCACTGGTTTATTTGAAGCCACTTCATCGTGTTCATGTGCTACTTTGTTTCTTTGTGTCGCAGGTGTGGCCGTGCTTGCTGTCGGAGTCGGACGAGCAAACACAGAGGAGCTACTGCTGGCGGTGACAGACGGCAGCCCTCAGAATCTGCTGCAGGCTCGGAATGCAGACGACCTGTACGGACTCCGGGCTGACCTCGCCGATCTGCTCTGCGGTCTTGCAAGAGGAACGGCTACAACGGTCAGATACTAATAGAATAATAAATATATCTATAATATATATATATATATATATATATATATATATATATATATATATATATATGTGTGCATGTGCATCATGGCGGATTTTGCCGATGAGGTGTATTTATTTGTAATCTGAATAAATTTTTATTTATATTTTTTATGAAAAAAAAAAATAGTCAAACAAAAATTCATGAATCACATGTTATAAAACGAGTGGCGTTCAAAAAAAACATCTTTATTAACACGTTAATTTTGGGGTGAAAGACTTCTTTCAAATATGCAGTGTATGCAGTACATCCATATGCATGAACCCTTCATGTGCCCTTTATATTTTAAACGCTGAGCTTCTAAATGAGCCAGAAATCACGGCTGAAAATGGGAAAATCAGACAACCTGCTGTGGTTCACTCATGAAATCCCACAATGCATTGCGTTAGGTGTTTCGTTGTGCAGACCATGCGGAAATAAACATCAGACACCCCTTTTTTTCTATTGTTGTGTAGGGATCTGGCTGTACTGCTCAATGCCCTCCAGTAAGTGACTACTCTCTCTCTCACACACACACACACACACACACACACACACACACACACATATTCACATTCATTAAACAAGTCACACTGGTGTTTTTTTTTGGTTCTGTCCTTTTGTGATAAGTGTTCCTTTTTTCTTGTTTTAGGGTCAGAAAGGGGAACTGGGGCAAAAGGTAAAGTGTGTAACATTTATTGCCGTGACCGAACCTTTGCTGTGGTTTTGACCAGTACTCATTGGCCACTTTTTTAGGAACACTGCTAAACCCTCTGTTTATTTTTTTTCTGTTTTAATCTCACTGCACTGTTACGGAGAGGTTAACTGAGTTAACTTTATCAGCTTTATCAGTCCGCCGATTCTCTGCTGACCTCTGGCATCAGGTTTTGTTTTTTGTTTTTGTGTTGTTGTTTTTTTTATCCAAAATAATAATGCATATAGGATGTCTTTTTTTTTTCTTTTTTTTTCTTGACACCAACAATCACGCATGTACAGATAGATGGGTTGGATCGTACTTACGGTAACCAGTTAATCAATCGATTAAAATAGGTAATGGATAAAAAAAGCCAAAAACAACATAGATTTAACGTAGTACTAAACTTTATTAAAAAAAAACAGTACTGACTCATGAAAATGTGGTAAAGGAAGTAAGTGTGAATATATGATTCGCTCGTCAGAAGCACACGGTCTCGCGCGTAAAAACAAGAAGCGCGTAGCATCAGCGATTGTCCTCTAGAGGGCGCTCTTGAAATGACCTCCAGCAGTGGATGCTATGGGTGTGGATTTTTAGTTATAGTAGGCGACTGTCGTTCAACCTCGATACACTTATTCTGTAGGTACTCAAGATGAGCATTGTGCGGCATGCGAGAACAAGTCACAGTCGCCTGTCCTAGTGAACACAGAATACGCTTGGCAGCCATCTTGTTTACTTGTACACACAAGAAAATTTCCATGAGAATTAATGGGATTGATTACTGTTTATAGGATAAACTGGTTAAAAGCACCAGATTTAATGTAATTTCAGATTTGTGAAAATCTAATGTATCAGCACCACATTCAGCACGTCTGCCACTGACTGGCTGATTCCATACCCGCATGTGTACAGGCGTTCCTAATAAAGTGCCTAGTGAGTTACATGCAAATGACTACTGCAGTAAATAACTATAGTGGCTTTTGTTACGCTTTAAAACTCATCAGCATTTTGCCCGGAAATCACATGATTAAATCGTTAATATTGCTATAAAATGAAAATGTATTCCACGAATTGTTCAGGGTGAGAGAGGCAGTGACGGAGTGCCCGGGAGGAAAGGCGAGCCTGTGAGTTATTCATAATATAATATAATATAATATTCATACAGAAGTATTATTTTTTTGGCTGTTTTGCTGTAACGTTATTGTGTGTGTGTGTGTGCGCGTGTGTGTGTGTGTCAGGGCCGTGACGGCACACCTGGCCGCGAGGGCACCAGGGGACCCGAGGGTCCCGCCGGCCCTCCAGGGCCATCGTTTAGAGGAGAAAAAGGAGAAAGTGTGAGTAACTTTTTCACAGTTCATGTTCGTATATTATTTATACATTTTTACTGGCATTTGAACCGGGGGGAAAAGAGCGTCATCGCTAATATATACAATAATCACTGACAGGCAAAATATTATATTTATCCATTTATTGTTACATTACATTTTCAGAAGATCGAGTTGTGATGCGGGGTGCCGGTACTACAATGGATCCCGCATTATTCTGTTATTCCCTGATGATGTTGTGGGAATTTTTGGAGGAAAAAAATGTAATCAGATTGCAGATAAATAAAGTAGATTATTAAAGCTTAATTCATTAATAAAATAATAATAATCCTGAGGCACGGTGGCTTAGTGGTTAGCACGTTCGCCTCACACCGCCAGGGTCCGGGTTCGATTCACGTCTTGGCCATGTGTGTGTGGAGTTTGCATGCTCTCCCCGTGCCTCAGGGGGTTTTTCTCCGGGTTCTCCGGTTTCCTCCCCCCGGTTCCAAAAACATGCACGGTAGGTTGATTGGCACCTTGGAAAATTGTCCCTAGTGTGTGAATGTGAGTGTGTGTGTGTCCTGTGATGTGTTGGCATTCCATCCAGGGTGTATCCTGCCTTAATGCCCATAGACGCCTGAGATAGGCACAGGCTCCCCGTGACCCGAGGGAAGATCGGATAAAGGGGTAGAAAATGAATGAATGAATGAATGGATAATAATAATACTAATAATAAAATACATCAAATTGGGAAAAAAACAGATTAATGTAAAGTGAATAGAAAGAAATAGAATTGTTTATTTTCGAAACATGATTTACAGATGTGGTCACGAGAAAACCTATTAAGAAAAACAATCAATTGAAAGATTACATATATATGTATTGCTTTTGACAGGGAGTTCCAGGTTTGCAGGGAAATCCAGGCCTTCCCGGTCGCTCCGGAAACCCCGGCGCTGCAGGACCTCCTGTGGGTATATCCTTAAACATAAAGTCAGGAATTTATACAAATGTCATGTTGCTTTCAAGTAAGAAGAATACATATAAAACATATGCAGGAAGATAAACAGATCCTTTTGTATTTGCCAAATGTATTTATTTATTCATTTGTTTACACGTTGATTTATGTTGTTTACCCTTTTACACTTTGCTCCTTCTTTATTCTGTATTAAATTATATCTAGTTTTATATCCAAAATGATTTGTATTGTCTGGTTTGTTTTATTATAGGGTGTGCAGGGATTACCTGGAGTCAGAGGAGATCCTGTGAGCGTGCACACACACACACACACACACACACACACACACACACACACACACACACCCACCACACCGCACACTTCCCACAACACGCTTCTTACTTAATACTTAAATGTGTTTTCTGATTTATCAGGGCGATGCTGGCAGTTCTGGTTTGCCCGGATCAAAAGGACAGAAAGGTGATCGGGTAAGAGCTAAGGATGTTAAGGGTGACACTGGAAATGTAATGCTGAGTCAGCGACACCAGAGGAATGCTTTATCTGTGTGTGCCAGGCACTGCTATTTAAATATCACCTTGATTTAGGCCTGTATTGGCACGCTGGCATGGCATGAGTCGGTGGGGTGGTGGTGGTGGGGGGGGGTGGCGTTACAGAGCCATGTTTCTGTCACGCGAAATGTGTTTTATCACAGGGGGAGCCTGGATCTGTCACCGGAGTCGTGCCAGGGCGTAAAGGAGAGCCGGGTCTGCCAGGGCTACCCGTAAGCAGCTCACACACTCGACACTAATGGCTAGGAGTTATGATATAATATGTATATGTAAAACACACTTTTCCATAAGGTGTTCTTGTTGTGGACACATTTTCTCATTGTTTCCCATTGTTTGCAGGGGACCTCGGGAAGGCCGGGCATAGACGGGTTGAAGGGAGAAGCGGGAGTTTCCGGGCTGCCGGGAAAAGACGGCCTCCCCGGATTAGCGGGCGCAGCCGGGCTCTCGATAAAGGTGAATTCCTCGTAGAGTGGTAAAAGAGAGGCGAGCAGTTTCTGTCTTTGACATTTAAAGCAAAAAAATGTGGCTTGTATACAGTTTTGTTTTTCATTTTTTGCTTAAACTAACCAAGTCAAGTCAAGAGGTTTTTTATTGTCACCTCAACTATATATAGCTGACGCAGTACACGGTGAAATGAGACAACGTTTCTCCAGAACCTCAGGGCTACACAAAACAACATATAACCCAACATAGAGATACACAACACAAAGCTGAGGACTGGACTAAGTTGTCCTAGCCACATAAAGTGCATCGTGTGCAAACTGGTGTTCGAAAACAAAACAACACGAGACAGTGCATAACAACAACATAACACAAAATAAAATAACACAACGACCTGTGACTGTGTTATAGTGCAATATTCCTTCCTTATATATATATATATTCCTTAATAGAATACAGAGAAAAAATTCTTTCTGGTCTCGAGGATTGTTCTCGATGCAGCATCATGGATAATAGCCATAACCATGCAAGTGCGTGGGCGATCCCGCAAAACGCCGTGCCACAAAAGTTATTTTGGTTATTATCTATCATGATGCTGCATCTCGAGTCTCATAAATCTTATCTGATGCTGAACACACAGAAAAATCACGATCATGAGAAAACAAGAACCGAAATGAAAACATTATAATGCAAGGCCTGTTATGGTTAAGCTCATAAAACGAATAGCATTGAAAATAAAATATCATCAGATATCTCATTCAAATTTGTATCATTCGTTTACAAACACCACAAACGGACATAAAAATGGCACGTTATATTTGTTTCTATATTAGGAACTGGTTGACTTATTAAATTGGATTTATCTTGATATAAAGCGCTATTATAGACCACAGACCTTTTTCCTAATATGAATAATTGCTTGTATTTTAATAGAATTGTTAATGATGATTAATATTTTTTATAGTTTTAGTCAATGAGAAAATATTATTGTAAAAAAATTTAATATAATTGTAAAAAAAATGTTCTCTCTCTCTCTCTCTCTCTCTCTCTCTCTCTCTCTCTCTTTCTCTCTCTCAGGGTGAAAAAGGAAGCCGTGGTGAACCAGTGAGTAATAATAAATTGTAATTATAACAGTATTGTAAGAATATGTTTGATCCTGATCACTTCCTGTGAACTGAGATGTGTGTGCTGATGGACAGGGAATTTCCGGAGGCGGCAGTGGGGCAGCAGTAAAGGGAGAAAAGGGAGAACCGGTAAGGGTTTCATTTGTAATTACATCTCAAATCATTGTGTGTGTGTGTGTGTGTGTGTGTGTGTGTGTGTGTGTGTGTTAAAATCTTTGTATGTCACTGTAATAAAAAAAAAAAACATAATTCATGGCATGCTGTTTTACCATTCACTGACAGAGAATGAATAAATGAATTTTAATGCTCATTTTAACTGTTTTAATGCTTCGGTAATAAACTACATGCGCACTCAATGTCCACTCAATGTTAAGAAGAGCATTAAGAGTTTTCATTCATTCATTCATTCATTCAAGTGTTTTTCCTGCATGTTCTCCGATTGGCCACATCCTAACCAATCAGCTTGTCCTATACTGTCCTATTACAATATATAGAAGCGTTTGCGTTACGTTTAAATGGTACGTGTAATGAGAGGACGCGTGTTTTTGCGTAGGGGCGTTTTGGACCTGCAGGACCTCAAGGCCCCACTGGATTGTCCGGACAGAAAGGAGCCAAAGGAGAATCTGTGAGTTTGTGCACGTTTACCACTCGAGTGTATGTTTTAAGTGTTATCAGTGTTAATACAGTATTATCAGGACAATACAGACATGTCTAATACACAATCCTGATGAAAGGAGTCTGTGTTTCTTTAAGGGGATATTACGTGTGCATGGAAGGTGTCGCTAGTGTTAGGAGTACACAGTAAATATTTATGGTTAAGAGTTAACACCAGTAACTTTCTAAGAGAGAAGCTAGGAGGGAAGACCTGGTTAATAGAGGAACACGGCTCATGGACGTCTGGAAAGTTACAAGGGTTGGCAAAAAAAAAATAGTGTACTAAATCATTTTATTTCATTTCATCTTCTACCGCTTTATCCGATCTTCTCGGGTCACGGGGAGTCTGTGTCCTATCTCAGGCGTCTATGGGCATTAAGGCAGGATACACCCTGGATGGAATGCCAACCCATCGCAGGACACACACACACACTCACACACTTCACACACACATTCATACACACTAGGGACAATTTTTCCAAGGTGCCAATCAACCTACCGTGCATGTTTTTGGACCGGGAGGAAACCGGAGAACCCGGAGAAAACCCCCCCTGAGGCACGGGGAGAACATGCAAACTCCACACACACATGGCCGAGACGGGAATCGAACCCGGGTCCTGGCGGTGTGAGGCGAACGTGCTAACCACTAAGCCACCGTGCCCCCTGTACTAAATCAATTTAAAGAGGTAAAGAAAAATTAGGTCGGTGGTTCGAGCTCCCGTATTGCCGAGCTGCGACTCCTGGGTCCTTGAGCAAGGCCCTTAACCCTCAGTGCTCCACGGGGGCGCCGTATCACGGCTGCACTCGGACCCCAGCTACCAAAACAAGCTGGGATATGCAAAGAATATTCATTCATTCATTCATTCATCTTCTACCGCTTTATCCGATCTTCCCTCGGGTCACGGGGAGTCCTGTGCCTATCTCAGGCGTCTATGGGCATTAAGACAGGATACACCCTGGATGGAATGCCAACCCATCGCAGGGCACACACGCACACATTCACACACACATTCATACACTAGGGACAATTTTCCAAGGTGCCAATCAACCTACCGTGCATGTTTTTGGACCGGGGGGAAACCGGAGAACCCGGAGAAAAACCCCCTGAGGCACGGGGAGAACATGCAAACTCCACACACACATTTCCGAGACGGGAATACGTATCACGCCTGCACTCGGACCCCAGCTTCCAAAACAAGCTGGGATATGCAAAGAATATGCTGTAAAAAAAAAAAAACATCAGTGCTGTTCTGTAATGTATATGTGACAAATAAAGGCTACTCTGGTATATACAGCGCATTTTAATAATAATATATAAATAAATCGTTTTTTGACCAGTGCATATAAAACAATGCATAAAAATGATAAATTAACGTTTTAAATTTTTAAACATCTTTACATCAGAGACTTTTCCGGTCACTATCATACTGTAACTGGATTATTCTTGTACACTATTTGATCCTTTTTTTGAATGAGCAGCACACCTTGTTTGTGTTTGTGTGTGTGTGTGTGTGTGTGTGTGTGTGTGTTTATATTTTTATCCATTTGTTTCCCACCACTGGGAATTTGACGTTTTATTTGTGTTTAAATGTGCATTTCAGGGAGAGAGCATTAAGGGCAGTCCAGGACCCCCAGGAGCAGCGGGAGAGCCCGGGGACCGGGTTTGTCAGCATGCACACATACACATGCACACTCGCGCATGCATGTTTTTAGACAAGGGGTTCATATCGTGAGAGATGTAAGGCACGGCAGCACCTACGTATTATTTCAGCTGTGAAAACTACCCCAAAAAATACGAGTTCTTGGTAATTGAGCGTAGAGGGTTTTTTGGTGTTAGCGGACTAGAGCTTCTATGTTACAACATCGAGATGGTTAGAATGATGTCGCTGATAAAGGGAATGGAATGATGCAACTTTTATTTGACATATGATTTAAATCAACCAAGTGTTTAAAAAGTGTTTCCATCAAATTAATTAAAACCTGATTTATTTTCATTGATGTGTGTGTGTGTGTGTGTGTGTGTGTGTGTGTGTGTGTGTGCGCGTCTTAGGGTCCAAGAGGTCCTCCTGGAGAAATCGGAAGCAAGGTTATTAAACATGCTCAAGTTTATTCACCTCGTGTTTTGTGCTCAATTTCCTTTTACAAAACAAACAAACGATAATCCGTACTCTGTGGTGTAGGGAGACCGGGGCCAGGCTGGAGAACCCGGCTCTCAGGGGGACAGGGTGAGTGATAGAGCACACGAAAATCACAAAAGCATGTGGACAGGACGGAAAAAATGCCACACATTTGAACAGGGTTGCCGTCATCCATTATAACCACAGATGGGTGATGGGAGGGGATACTGGGAAGTGGTGTTTCAGTGTTTAAGGCTTCTTTATTTCACATTCAGGCCTTTTTTTCAGGGTGAAAGAGGACCACCGGGTCCGTCAGGAGATAAGGTGTGTATCATATTTACTGGTATTTTAATCCTGTATTTATATAGTGGAATATCTCCAGATGTAGACTATATACCTATTGTGTGTGTGTGTGTGTGTGTGTGTGTGTGTGTGTGTGTGTGTGTGTGTTGTCTATGATTTAGGGGGATATTGGGAGACCAGGACTCACAGGACCACAAGGCCCAAGGGTTAGTATTCTTAGAGTTAGTGTTTGACTTCATGTGTGAGAAATGTGTGTATGACAGCAGGTTATGCATTTTTATGTGTTTTCAGGGTTTGACAGGCGTTAATGGTCTTCCGGGAGAAAAGGTGAGGCTCATTTTGGGTCTTTTTTTGTTTTTTTTTTAATAAATTATGACCGGAATGCAGCGCAGTGTGTGTTCATGTTTCCTTTGTGTGTGTTTGTGCGCAGGGAGCCGAAGGAGCGAAAGGCGAACCCGGCGGCGTGAGTTCAAACGTGCCGTTGTGACACGAGATTATAAGCAATGATAAATACTATACATGTATTTGAAACGGACATTAGTTTTATGGATGTTTATGCATATTTTTAATGGCCGTAGCTTTCATAGCTTACACAGAGGTATAATAGTCTTTTTTTTTTTAATCCAGGGCCCAGGTTCACTAGGAAAGAAAGGAGAGCAGGTAAGAAAAGTAGCGCTGTTACTTCCATTATGGCAGACGACAACACCATAGCGGCACATTTTCAACACCATAGCGGCACATTGTCAACACCATAGCGGCAACAACCATAGCGGCACATTGTCAACACCATAGCGGCACATTTTCAACACCATAGCGGCACATTATCAACACCATAGCGGCACATTGTCAACACCATAGCGGCACATTTTCAACACCATAGCGGCACATTATCAACACCATAGCGGCACATTGTCAACACCATAGCGGCACATTTTCAACACCATAGCGGCACATTATCAACACCATAGCGGCACATTGTCAACACCATAGCGGCACATTTTCAACACCATAGCGGCACATTATCAACACCATAGCGGCACATTGTCAACACCATAGCGGCACATTTTCAACACCATAGCGGCACATCAACACCATAGCGGCACATTTTCAACACCATAGCGGCACATTGTCAACACCATAGCGGCACATTTTCAACACCATAGGGCACATTGTCAACACCATAGCGGCACATTTTCAACACCATAGCGGCACATTGTCAACACCATAGCGGCACATTGTCAACACCATAGCGGCACATTGTCAACACCATAGCGGCACATTGTCAACACCATAGGCACTTGTCAACACCATAGCGGCACATTGTCAACACCATAGCGGCACATTGTCAACACCATAGCGGCACATTTTCAACACCATAGGGCACATTGTCAACACCATAGCGGCACATTTTCAACACCATAGCGGCACATTGTCAACACCATAGCGGCACATTTTCAACACCATAGCGGCACATTGTCAACACCATAGCGGCACATTTTCAACACCATAGCGGCACATTGTCAACACCATAGCGGCACATTTTCAACACCATAGCGGCACATTGTCAACACCATAGCGGCACATTGACCCCTCGCAATCAACCCATAGCGGCACATTGTCAACACCATAGCGGCACATTGCAACACCATAGCAGTGGCACATTGTCAAGCTCAGCCTGTTGACAACAGTAAAACATGTCCATGCGGCACATTGTCAACACCATGGGGCAAATTGTCAAACATGCGGCACATTGTCAAACCATGCGGCACATTGTCAAACCATGCGGCAATTTCAAATGCAATGTCAAACATGCCATGAAACACTGCATGTTGTATGTATGATTCTGAATACAGGGAGGTGGTGGCTTATGGTTAAGGTTTGGCCTCTGAAACCAGAAGATCACAGTTCAAACCCCACCAACCACCAAGGTACCACTAGTGGGCCCTTGAGCAAGGTCCCTTAACCCTCAATTGCTCAGTTGTAAGTCGCTCTGGGATAAGTTCTGCCAAATGCCGTAAATGTAAACGAATAAAAACATGTGGCATAAATTTAAATGGGGAATTACATGGATATTTTAATATAATAATTACATAAAAAAAAAAACCATTCAAAACGAATGTATTAACGGAAAGGTTTTCTCCCTTTGTTTTTTGTGATCTGTTCATTTCTGTTTATTCTTCAGGGTCTGAAAGGCGCTCCAGGTGCTGATGGTTCTGCCGGTGAAAAGGGAGAAGCGGGGCAGAAAGGAGACCGAGTATGTTTTTGTGATTTAGTAGACGCTACTAACATCACGCCACATTTATCGTTCTATGTTAATCGCTCTCTTTCCCATAGGGTCTTCCTGGAGTAGGACTGCCTGGTCTGCTCGGACCTAAAGGGGAACAGGGCGATCGGGTCCGTATGTCTAAATTCATTCATTTATTCATTCATTTTCTATCGCTTTATCCGATCTTCCCTCGGGTCACGGGGAGCCTGTGCCTATCTCAGTCGTCTATGGGCATTAAGGCAAGATACACCCTGGATGGAATGCCAACCCATCGCAGGACACACACACACACACACACACAGATTCATACACTAGGGACAATTTTCCAAGGTGCCAATCAACCTACCGTGCATGTTTTTGGACCGGAAGGAAACTGGAGAACCCGGAGAAAAACCCCCTGAGGCACGAGGAGAACATACAAAACTCCACACATACATGGCCGAGACGGGAATCGAACCCAGACCCTAGAGGTGTGAGGCGAATGTGCTAACCACTAAGCCACCGTGCCTATATTGTCTAAATTCAGTTGGCTTTAATATTGTGCAGCACTTTTTGAATAACGAACATAAGCAGCTTCACCAAAACACACCGGTGTATCATGAGACCAGATCCCAGATGTCTGGACATGTGTTCTAATTCGACATGAGGGTATCACTTGTATAAATCTTGTACAAAAATTGTACGTTTTGAACCATTTTCATGGTCACCGTGTGGCACTTTGCACAGCATATCTTTCGATCTTGTTGATGTGGATCATGCTCAGCACCGGTGGGTCTTTAGGGAAATCAGTAGAGAACCGGGACGATGGAGGTTCAGAGAGTAGGAGTGGATGCGATCAGAGTTACAGATGCCGCAACGTTCATCAGGAGTGATGAGGACGGGTTTGACAAGCCAAGGAATTTCTTATAAAAATATTAGTTCCAGATATCAGACTGTACACACACATTTTGTTGGAATGCGTTGTAGCTGGGTTTATTTCATTTCCTCTCAGATTCTCGCTGGCTGTTTCTCATTGTTGTCCTTTTCAGTCTCAGAGGGGTTTCCGAAAATATTGCCGCCTTTTGCCATAACTCACGACACTACAGGAGCCGTCGCAGAGTTACAGCGGGAGTGTTTATTTGTGTATTTCGAAACGATCCATTAACGCTTTTCCTCTCCAACAGGGGCTCCCTGGACTTGCTGGACGATTTGGTGCAAAGGTTTGGACTGTTCCCTTTGTGTAACTTTATAGCAACAGTATTTAACTCCGATGCAGTTGCACTGATTGTACTCTATGCGGCGCTGCAGGGAAACCAGGGTGAAGCAGGAGAGAGAGGAGAGGCGGGAAATCCCGGGCCTGCAGGTCCACCCGGACCCAAAGGGAAAGATGTGAGACCGTTTTATGTCCATTATATAACCATGTCATTTACATAATCAATATAGTGTAATGTGTAATACCATGAGAGGAAAACTAAATTAAATAAATTAAACTTAATTAAATTATTAGAAATTACTTATTTAATATGTCATTTTTTTAATCATTTATATGCTATAAATGTTGCTCTGCTAAAAAAAAAAAAAAAAGTATTTCTATTTATTTATATATTTGCTTACTCGTGTGTTTGTTTGAAATATAGGGCCTAAAAGGTGACAAAGGAGAAGATGGAATTCCGGTGAGATTTATTTCCGCTTGTGAATAATATAAATGATAATATAAATAATATGAAGATATTTAATTGCATTTTCATCGTCGCATCATGCTTTATAAATGTTCCCTGCGGTGTGTTCGCAGGCGGAAGCCGGCTTACCCGGGAAGCCGGGAGAACGTGGACTCAGGGTGAGTCCATCCTTAGTGTATAGGGGACGTCCAACACTTTTCTCCGGGACATTTTTCTAACCGCCAGCTATTGTGGGTTTTTTTTCCCAGGGTGTTCCAGGGCTCCAAGGCCAACCTGGAGAAAAGGGGGACATGGGTGATCCTGGAGAGCATGGACGAAATGTAAGACAAAAGGACACAACCTTCTTCTGCGTTGTAGATATAAATAAGTTTATATATATATATATATATATATATATATATATATATATTTATATATATATATATATATATATATATATATATATATATATATATAATATACAGTATACACAGTGGGATGTTTGGAATTGGGGTTGTGTAAAATTTCCCTTTATGTCATTATTTAGTAAAACCTTTTTTGGTATGCATTTGTCCTGCAGGGTTCTCCAGGGCCTGTGGGACCACGAGGACAAAAGGGAGATCAGGTAGGAAATCATTTTATATACAAGTTGTGTAAACCTCATTACACATGTTCAACACACACACACACACCAAACGTCACTCTGTGTTTGTATTTTAGGGAATCCAGGGCCCCCCAGGACCCGCTGGAGATGCGGTGAGTACATTTTCCTGTACATGAAGACTTATGATTTATGTAACAGTATATACAAGTCCTTAATGGTGGTGTTAAGTTATTGGGGGGCGGGGCATAGTTGTCTTTAATGTATATTAAAATATACTAATGAGGCAATGGTCAAAGTTAAAACAGTATTCAGAAAGCTGTGTGTGTGTGTGTGTGTGTGTGTGTGTGTGTGTGTGTGTGTTTATGTGTGTAAAGTATCATTTTTGCCTGTTTTTTTTGGTAATAATCAATTTATAAATGGCCATGTATAAACTATCAATTATGTTTATTTAATTTTTTCTGTATATTTGTCTGATTTATTGTTTGTATTTCAGGGGGACGGCGTTACTTTTCACAAAGGGGACAAAGGGGACAAGGTGCAGTAGCTTTGTCCATGTCGACATTCACTCTTTTGTGCGCACCCAAACAGCACTGTAGTCCATATGTTGTGTGTTTACTAATACAGGGAGAACCTGGTGACCCTGGCGAACTTGGAAGTAAAGGTCAACAGGGAGAAGCGGGAACACCAGGCACACCAGGATTACGGGTAAAGGCAGCGCTAGGTTCACTTTGTACATATTAATATGATGTTTTTATTTATTTATTTAACAACAACAACAACAAGAACATCATCATGTGCTTGAGAAAAATATCATGTCATTTCAGGGAGCTGAGGGTCAGCGTGGACCAGTAGGAGCCAGAGTAAGTGCATTTCTGTTATGCTTTTTATTTGACATGAAGTTACCCAGACACTAAAAGTAGGCATTTTGTGCTTTTTACAGTATATACATATTGAGAAATGATTCGTGGAAACCTGACCCTATGATATGTACATGCTTTTTTATAATACTCTCTAGTTCCACTAAATTTGAGCGATTATGGTGAGATTCATTCAGCTAAGTCAGGTACTGATGGAGGTGAGGAGGCCTGGGATGCAGTTCATCCCTAAGGTGTTCAAGATGTTTAGTTTGAGCTCTGTAGCACTTTAAAGCACATCTTCATGGAGCTGGAACAGGTTTGGTTCACATACCAGTTATGTTATCAGGTGTCCACAAACTTTTGAGCTACGTGGTGTATAAGCTCAAAAAATACGGTTCGAGCTAATCTGGTGCTTCGGAACCACAAACCACCTGCTTGTTTTTTTTTGCTTGCACTGAAACATTCATTCATTCATTCATTCACCTTCTACCGCTTTATCCGATCTTCCCTCGGGTCACGGGGAGTCTATGCCCATCTCAGGCGTCTATGGGCATTTAGGCAGGATACACCCTGGATGGAATGCCAACCCATCGCAGGGCATACACACACTCACACATACATTCATACACTAGGGATAATTTTCCAAGGTGCCAATACCGTGCATGTTTTTAGACCGGGAGGAACCCGGAGAAAAACCTCCTGAGGCACGGGGAGAACATGCAAATTCCACATGGCCGAGATGGGAATCGAACCCGGACCCTGGCGGTGTGAGGCGAAAGTGCTAACCACTAAGCCACCGTGCGCCTTTCACTGAAACACTTACTAGTTATTTATAATACAAATAATACAGGGTGGTGCAGGGAAACAGGAGGCTTTGGTGTCCCGGGGGCATCAGCGATTATTTATACCCTGTGTGAAATTGTTTCGAACCCCTTACCATTAGTTATAATGTTATAATGCAGCAGTGACGTGATTGTCTAAACTAGCGTTCGTTGTTTGTAGTAGTGTAGCGAATGCTAACTGGACCATAAACACCTCGTGTTATTCTGTAGGGAGATCCAGGAGAAAGAGGAAGTCCAGGAGAGAAGGTGAGATCTGTATTTCTTCTGTATAGAACATTCCTATAGAACTTGGTTATATATCATGCACCTTCTGTATGCAGATTATTGGCTCTAAATGAGGTTTTATGAGTTTTACCGTGTGTGTGTGTGTGTGTGTGTGTGTGTGTGTGTGTGCGCTCTCAGGGTGAAAGAGGTGCTGCAGGATTGGACGGCCGTCCTGGTCAGGACGGGAAACCCGGTCCACCCGGAGCCCCCGGTTTGAGGGTCAGAATACAAAAAGAAATGTCTTTTATTTCTCATTTTACTGCAGCATGTAGGATTTTTACAGGACACATTAAACATTCTCAAATTCACCTGGAAAAATTCACCTTTAGTTGAGCTACTACAAAATATGAATGTAATTCAGCGACGTGACAAATAAAAATAGCTAATTATATAATCAATTATGATGTCTCATTTTCGCAGGGTGATCCTGGGAAAATAGGCGATCCTGGTAGAGATGTGAGTATTTTTCTGTTGTTTTTCGGTCTTCCACTAGGTGGAGACAATATCTTCCTATTTTATCTTACTATTTTTCCCTTTTTTCCCCTATTTTTTTTTTTCCTTCTTTTTTTTTTAGGGCTTAGCAGGACTTCGGGGGCCTCAGGGGCCTCCAGGACCTGTAGGACCTCCAGGAGCCGCAGGCACAACTGTTAGAGATGACTCACACACACACACACACACACACACACACACACACACACACACACACACCTGCGCATATCTATATCTATACACATAAAGATATTTAATATGGTTGTTGTTTTTGTATCGGATATGTACACGGACACATTATAAATGCAGATGAGACGCGTGCAATCGGACATTCAGTCACCAGCAGTAACACTTATGTGGGTTTGTTTTTAGGGAAAACCAGGAGAGGATGGAAAAGCTGGAGCTCCAGGAAAAAATGTAAGTCTGGACTCATGGACACGTAAATGTTTACCCCGAACTCTTCATCATAATAGATATACTGGAAGGAAGGATGGATGGATGGATGGATATTTTTTGTATAGCTTGAATAAAACATTCATTTTTGAGTTTTAAATTGTTGTAAATAGCATGTTAGATGAATAATTTTGCTTTGGAAAAACAATCTAGGGTGAAGACGGCGTCCCCGGCGAAGACGGCAGAAAGGTAAAAACAAAACCTTCAAGTCCCAAAACCCTGTGTATTTCCATCCTTTAACATATAACGGTCAACAACAAATATATAACATATAATGGGAGGGTGTGGTTCAGTGGTCTAAGGCGCTGAGCTCCTGATCTGAAGATCCGGGTTCGAGCCCCGGTGTGGCCAAGCTGCCGACCTTGGGTCCTTGAGCAAGACCCTTAACCCTCTGTGCTCCAGGGGCGCCTTTTCATGGCTGACCCTGCGCTCTGACCCCAACTACCAACATCACGCTGGGATATGTGAAGAAAAGAATTTCACTGTGCTGTAATGTATATGTGACAAATGAAGGCTATTATTATATTATTATTATAATGTTTCGTCTCTGCTCGCTTGCACAGGGGGAAAAAGGAGACTCGGGACCACCAGGAAGAAATGTAAGTCGTAACACATTGCTCTATCTGTCCTTTTCCTCCTCGCTTCCTGTGCATAAACACTTCTAACGGCGACGTATATAATACGGTCTTGATTTAGCGCACTGTGTACGGTAGGAGACACGCCTGGCTGGATTGTGTATAGCAGACACGGCGATCCCGCGATTCTCTTTGTTGCCTCACAAAAGGGGTTCGGCGCAGCTCATCAGTCAGCATTGAACAATACGGCGTACAATAGAGCAGAACACGACTGGCTGAGAGAAGAAACGCGTGTTCATTCGAGTGCAGATTTGCTGGTATAGTGCAAATGAATGGATAACGAAGTCGACGTTGCGTTCTTAGAGATTATGAAAAAATGCCTATTTTTTTATAGTTTAAACGATAAATGTGGTCTAATATATTACCCTTAAAAAAAGAATGTAAAGGTGTACATTACTGTACTGCTGTGTCTCCCGCAGTGCTTGAATGTAAAATACCCCGTATTACCGTATTTCTTTGGTATGAGTACGGTAAATATAGTCATCATTTAATTGAATAAAATATACTGTAATCATAGGGGGTACGGTGGTTAAGTGGTTAGCACGTTCGCCTCACGCCTCCAGGGTCCAGGTTTGAGTCCCGTCTCAGCCATGTGTGTGTGGAGTTTGCATGTTCTCCCCGTGCCTCAAGGGGTTTTTCTCCGGGTTCTCCGGTTTCCTCCCCGGTCCAAAAACATGCACGGTAGGTTGATTGGCACCATGGAAAATTATCCCTAGTGTATGAATGTGTGTGTGTGTGTGTGTGTGTGTGTGTCCTGCGATGGGTTGGCATTCCATCCAGGGTGTATCCTGCCTTAATGCCCATAGACGCCTGAGATAGGCACAGACTCCCCGTGACCCGAGGGAAGATCGGATAAAGCGGTAGAAGATGAATGAATGAGTCATTTAATTGAATGAACGTCAAATATGCAGGGACTCACTAATAATTGATTCGAATGATGACAGTCTGTCACAGTTTCATTTCGAAAAATAGAAACGATTTTTTGGAGGGTTTGAACCCTCCCCCCCCCTTAGAATGTTAACTTAAAGTGCCACCTAGTGGCCAAATGAAAGTAATCCAATGAAATCAGTTTCTTTACTTTCATTAAGTAATTTTGAACTTGACATTTTGAAGGAACCTTCCCAGCACTGCTAATAATGAATGATATGAATGAAGGAAATGAATGATTTGGCGTTAAAATGATAAAATAAAATTAGATACTGCCATGAAAAAAGTCGTAAAAAATTGCAGAGGATATTATAAAGCACAACTCTGGTGTGCAGAGATTGTCGGTAGATCATATCCGATCATTTCCGAGATCTTGCAAGCGATCACTTGGGGATGATAAGATTGACAGATGCGTATCGGTACATAGACATAAAAGTTATCGATGTGATACAAAAGAAAAAAAACGCGTCTTCTTTTATCAGTCTATTGTGCGAAGTGCCCTTTATAGCGCTGTGGTCTGCTGTTTTCGCCACTGAATAAAATAGACCAGAAAAGGTCAATACGACCTCACAATTAGATTTTTTTTTTTTTTAATATTTAGTTAATATCTCATAATTCATCTCAGAAAGAGAGCGTTTTATCAGGCAGTTGTCAGGGAAAAATGACGTTTTTTCAATAACGCTTTTTTAACGTTTTTTCAATAATGTTTTTTTTAACGTTTTTTCAATAACGTTTTTTATTGTGTTTTTTTTTTTCGTTTTTCGTTTTTTAGTTAAGTGGCATAAACAGGCTTCTGTAGTATAACCTGCTGATCCAATGCGATAATGTTACACTTGGGATCAATACAGTATCTTAAAGAGAAGGGAAAAAGGCAGCTTGACCCGGGCGCACACTCGTTTGCTGCTTTATCGAGAATTCTCAAGGGGCCAGATCTTAAAGCGAAGCCTTCCGTTCCCACATGCCCAATTTGGCCTGGACGGCAAACTCAATATGTAATAAATCTGTTCTTGATCTAGTTTATGCGTTTTTGACATAAATGACAGAGTTTTATGGCTCATGGTGGAGTTTTATGGCTCACATTCTGACTTGTAGAAACAATTGTGGATTGATGAGTAAAAACATTCAGTTCTGTTTATTCCTACCGGTTCTGTATAAGCCATATTGTCTTTATTTTTACTTTTGTTGGATATGAGATTGCTTAAGATGATTAAGTAAAGATGATATAGTGCATTATTGTAAGATAAGGGTTCCTGCCCTCTAAACGAGCGATCGCTCTGTGTTTCTTAACGAGTTATCAGGCTGCAGCGTAGCATCGCAAATGTCTGCGTCTCCGCCTCATTTATTTCCTTTATATCCCTTTATCGGTAATGAATTTGCCTTCACGCCTCAGAGGGCCGTTTTTGCATGGCTTAAAATGCCGCACACATTTACACAGACGTAACAATGCCTCGGTGTAGCAGTCGATTAAACTGTAATCGAATTAATATCGCTCGTCTACATTTAATGAAGCATTTTGCTTTGGGTTTTTTTTTTCTCCCGAACAGGGTCAGGATGGGATCAAAGGGGACCGGGGCATTGCAGGGACCTCTGGTCCCACTGGTCTTCCTGGACCACCAGGGGTTCCCGGAAACATCGGACCTCCTGGACAGGTGTGTGTGTGTGTATCTGTGATTGTTTGATCAAAATGCAGGTATTTTCAGGTTTTAATCCTTAATGTTTCATTAAGATGATTTAACTCCCTTTCTCTCACACACACACGCACACACACACACACACACACACACACACCACACACACACACACACACACCACACACACACACACACACACACACACACACACACACACACACACACCACAACATTCACAGGTGATATATGTTAAAGGAGCTGATGTATCACCTCTCCCGGGACCCCGAGGACCACCAGGACCACCTGTGAGTTAACAGTTGTTTAAAATAAATAAATAAATAAATAAAATAAAATGTTTTTGGTTTTTTTTGTAATATATTGTAACAAATATTGTAAGACACGTCTTGTTAATTACCACAAAAAATGCCATTGTTGACGATTGCCTGAGAACTTTTTAGTTCTTCGGTTTTTATTTATTTATTTATTATTGTTGTTATTACTTATTTATTTATTTCATTATTATTATTATTATTATTATTATTATTATTATTATTATTATTATTTCTGTCTGTCTCAGGGACAACCAGGCATTTCGGGGGATGCAGGTTCCAGGGTGAGTGGTGTCTCAGGTTCATTTGCAAGAACCTTTCATTTTTGAACATGTTTCACTATGAGGGGAAAAAAATGAATCACATAATGATATTTTCTAGGGTGAAAGAGGACCACAAGGATCAAAAGGAGATCAGGTGTGTGCTAGGACACGTTGTTATTTATATAACATTATGCACAGCGTTAATGCATTTGTCATATATTTGTCTATATATTTATCAGGGAGATCCCGGAGAAGACGGTTCACCTGGAAAACCAGGGACTTCAGTTGTAAGTGTTGTGTAATTCGTGTGTGTGTGTGTCTGTGTGTGTCCAGTGATTAAGGCGGTGGGTTTCTGATCATAAGATTGGTGGTTCGAACCCAACACCATTAAGCTGACACTTTTAAGCCCTTGAGCATGGCCTTTAACCCTGTTTTCTCCAGGGACCCCAGTTTCCTGTGATATGGTGTAGGTAGGGTGTAGCTCAATGGGTTTAGTGCACTCGGCTATTGATCGGAAGGTCGGGGTTTCGAGCCCCGGTATCGGCAAGCTGCCACCCTTGGGTCCTTGAGAAAGGCCCTGTAACTTGGGGGCGCCGTATCAGGGCTGACCCTGCGTGCTGACCCCGACTTCCAAACAAGCGATATCTATCTGTCTATATGATCATGAGCAGCCGAAATTCAACGTGTTTAGCGACATATTGGCCGATGCGTGTGAATTTGTGGACGTGTCTTTATTCGGATCAAATCTCAAGGGGGCGGGGCTACGTTTGCCAAATTAGATGAGAAGTCCATCTTAAATGTTATTCTGTTGCATTCATATACGCTATCCAAAAGAATGAAATTAAAGGAGACTCTATACTCACGTTCTCTCTCTCTCTCTCTCTCTCTCTCTCTCTCTCTACAAATGTGATTCTTGTCCTCCCTCCAAAACTTGAAACATGTTTAATTAATGAAATGTTTAAGGCTAGATAGACGATGAAAGATTTTCAGAACTTATATTTGCATTAAAAACCCAGAGATATCGTTTTGTCAGTGGAACGACAATATGCCTGGTTTTCGGCCAGGTGATGCGGAAACACAGACTTGTATAGAGCGAGAGATCTAACCTGTATTTTCTCTTTCTCTTGCAGGATTTGAAGAGAGCAATGTCTGATTTTGGCATCGAGGTACTCTGTGATGCAACACGGAACACGACAGGTGAGGGTTTTTTTTTTACATGCAGGTGTAAGACAATCTCATCTCGTTCTGTCTACAGATCAGGGATTTACAGGTGGTGATGGAGAAGAAAGATGTCCTGATGAGAGAAATCACAGAACGAACAGATAAAGGACCCAAAGGGGATAAAGGAGATTCAGGACTCCAAGGCCCTGCTGGTGCAGATGTAAGTTGGTGTGTGTGTTTGTGTTTGTGTGTTGTTTTGTTTTTTCGTTTGTTTTTTTTTTGTTTGTTTTTTTTTATTAATGACTTTGGCATTTGCAACTACACTGTCCTCAGCATCGTTATCACCATAAAGGCATACACATAATGTATGTACTGTATTGATACTCATTCTTCATGCCATTTATTCCGAACCGAATGCTTGGCCACACCCCCTCCAAACCACTCTGTTCATTCTACAAATTCTGTGTAGTATAAGAGGAATAAAACACCACAGGACTTGTTGTAAGAGGAGAATACGTTCATATATCAAACCACGCTAAAAATTGATTACCTTTTTATAACCAGTGGAAAGTGAAATAAAGTTACTGTTACTTTGACTTAAGTACAACTAAAGTTCACGGTTTAAAAATATACTTATTAAAAGTTATTTTCAATTAAAGTGCAATAAACAAACAAACAAAAACGAAACCCATTACAGTTCATTACTTGTGTATAATGGGAGTTGTGCTTTTTTGCAGCAAAAGAATCCGAGTTTAGGAGTTTAGTGTGTTTATTTTCCTGTGCATCAATCAGTGCATTACTTATATTATTATTATCATTTATTTATTTGTTTATTTATTTTTACATTTTTTGTGACTCAGTAATGGATCTAATTTCCAAGGAAGCCCGTTCCGTCTTTTTGTTCAGTTTAAAAAGCTTAAAAAACTAACTTCTTTCATATTTCAAAATATTGAGGGGAATTGCGAGATTCATTCATTCATTAATCTTCTACCGCTTTATCCCTCGGGTCACGGTGTCTATCTCAGGCGTCTATGGGCATTAATGCAGGATACACCCTGGATGGAATGCCAACCCATCGCAGGACACACACACACACACACACTCACATTCACACACTAGGGACAATTTTCCAAGGTGCCAATCAACCCACCGTGCATGTTTTTAGACCGGGGAGGAAACCGGAGAACCCGGAGAAAAACCCCTTGAGACACGTGGAGAACATGCAAACTCCACACACACATGGCCGAGACAGGAATCGAACCCGGACCCTGGCAGTGTGAGACGAATGTGCTAACCACTAAACCACTCCATTGCGAGATTAAAAAGTAGTAATTTTTTTTGATTGTTTATTCAGTGGTAGAAATGGGCTTGCATAGATTTCAAATGTAGTTTAATAAAATACGTCAAATAAAACATACTTAAGTAAAAAATAAAATGACAGACTTTAATAATACCCCAAAAAATAACCGTATATTAACGTGAGTAAATATACTTTGCTTTCCTTCTTATGAACGATATGCACTATGTGGATAAACTACAGGTTTAATCAGTTTGCACATTATATAATCCAACCGACTGATTGTACTCTTTTTGTTTGTTAATGCTGCGTTTGTCCTGGTGTCGTTTTAAAGGATTTCAGGTAAGTATGAGAAATACAGTGCTGCTTCACTGGAAAACACTTCTTCTTTAATTTCTGCTTTCCTGAAATCCTGAAGGGTGCTCGAGGGTTTCCGGGGGAGCGAGGACAGAAAGGTGATCTAGGTCAGAAGGGCGAGACTGGGCCTCAGGGCCCGACCGGACGAGCTATTGGAGAAAGAGGACCAGAGGGGCCTCCTGGCCAGGCAGGCGAGCCCGGGAAACCTGGCATACCCGGAGTTCCAGGTCGTGCTGGGGAACTCGGAGAGTCTGGCAAACCAGGTGATAAGGTAAGCACTTGTTTATCTGATCTGAAAGCTGCTTTCAAAAAGCGAAGCTCATTTGCATTGAAGCGCATAAAATGGCGTGCAAGTTGCCATTTGCATAATGATGCATCATTGTTAACATAAACGCATCGGGTGAAACAGGATTTATTAATATTATATATGCAATTGATTTCTCCTCATAAAATCTCAACAGAACGGGCGTGTCCTCGTGTCACACACACACACACACACACACACACACACACATATATATATATATATACCGTAAATTCCGGACTATAAAGCGCACCTGGATATAAGCCGCATCTGCTCTATTTAAAAAAAAACCCCAAAAAATTCATAAATAAGCCGCACCTGCATACAAGCCGCATCCGCTTTTGAATTGTAAATGTACATGTATGTACTTAAATAGATCCTTTCCTAACCTGTATTTTAACACGGTGTAACGGTGGACGCTGCACAGAGACGCTGAGATCCGGAATTCATACAAAACAGGATTTATTAGAATAAAGAACTCAGGAGACACCGCTCATACGGAGCGGCCAGACAGGCTAGGGAGCCTTGCGCTCTGCGCGCCGTGGTACCGGGAGTACCGGAGACTTGGAAGTCCGTGAATCGGGAACAGACAAAGGTTAGGCATAAACATATATCGAGCGTCCGTGTCCGCGACACTAGGTATGTGCTACGAGCCCGGACGGGGATTGTAGGGTGAACCGGGCTTATATCAGGAGAGGGAAAATCAAAAACCGCTGAGGCTGTATTGTGCGCGCGTGTGTGTGTGTGTGTGCGCGTGTGTGTGTGTGTGTGTGTGTGTGTGTGTGTGTGTGTGTGTGTGTGTGTGTGCGTGCGCGTGCGCGCGCGCGCGTGTGTGTGTGGTGTGTGTGGGGGGGGGGGGGGGGAAGAGCAGGGAAGAGAGAGAGAGAGCACTGAGCAGAAACTTTACTGATTAAAACGGGACAGAACCAAGAGAAAATAAGCGCTATTTACAGTATTTATCTTCATTTCTCCTGTGTGTGAAATCACGTCACCTTAACCTTGTAAAGATAGAGTTTGTCCTCCTTCTATCCGCTTCTACCCACTTATATCTGCTAAAGAGGAACTAGCGCATTCTTCTTCTTTGCTTTTATTTTGTCTTAGTTTTGATTCTAATTCCGGTTAGAGCCCCTAGCGGTCTGGAAAAAATCTGCAGAAAAGCCGCACCGTATTATTAGCCGCATGGTTCAAAACCTAGGAAAAAAGTAGCGGCTTATAGTCCGAAATTTACGGTATATAATGATTAACATGGCAGAGGTAGAGGTGTAAGAACAGGAAAAGATCTGGCTGTTTATTTTTTTGTACTACAAAGGTGTTTATGAAAGGGTTAGAAGGGACTTAAGTGGGGAAATAAAAGTGAACTATCTGTACCATAGTGAATTGCAGAGCATCGTAGTGTTTCCATCTCATTCTACTGAATCGAATCGCGTTCGAATCTGAATCAGATGGCACTGAATCGCATCGCACCGGTTAGCTTAGCCATTCATTCATCTTCTACTGCTATATCAGATCTTACCCTCGGGTCACTGCATGCCTATCTAAGGCGTCTATGGGCATTAAGGCAGGATGGAATGCCAACCCATCACAGGACACACACATTCACACACACACACACACACACAACCGGAGAACCCGGAGAAAAACTCCCTGAGGCACGGGGAGAACATGCAAAACTCCACACACACATGGCCGAGACGGGAATCGAACCCGGACCCTGGCGGTGTGATGCGAACGTGCTAACCACTGTGTATCATTAAATTATCGTGCAATGCGCGTCCCTCATGTCTACTGACTACTTGTGCGCTCCTTTTGTTAATCGGTGTACTGCTAAAACAGCAGTTAAACATAATCTGCATTGGTTGAATGCTAATCATAAATCATCTTGTCGTTTATTTTTTTTTTTTTCCTTTCGCACACCTGTTTCGACTGAGACGGTTCGGATGATTAACTGATTAGACGGGAAACCCCGGGGATAATTCATGACTGGAGCTGCGAAATCCAATCAAATAACATTAGATGAGAGAAAATGAATAGAAGGACATTTTAATTTGGTCTTTCTTTTTTTTTTTACAGGGAGAAAGAGGAGAGAGAGGAGAGAAAGGCGAGACGGTGAGGATCAAAGGCTTTCCTTTTTGAAAGATCTGTACACCTAAACTGTAACATGTGATCTGTTCTCCTTCAGGGGAAGCCTGGGGTCAATGGTGTAGTCGGACCTCCTGGACCGAAGGTAAATAAAGAAGGAAGAAAAAGTGCATGGTCTGTTCTTTTCCTCTGTTATATTACATGCGATGGTGTCGTGTTGTTTAGGGCGACTCCATAGTTCAGTCCGTTCCTGGGCCACGAGGTTTGCCAGGGCCGCAAGGGATTAAAGGAGAGGACGGTGCTCAAGGACCACCTGGACCTAAAGGAGATCGGGTCTGTACTATGTGTTTACTGTGTGTGTGTGTGTGTGTGTGTGTGTGTGTGTGTTTGGGGTGATGTGGGGGGTTGTTGATGTTGGGATTAGGATTTGACTTCCTGAGAGTAATGGTTAATGCTGTTGGGATTAGGATTTGGGTCCCAGAGATTAAGGTTTATGATGTTGGGATTAGGATTTGGGTCCCAGAGATTAAGGTTAATGCTGTTGGGATTAGGATTTGGGTCCCAGAGATTAAGGTTAATGATGTTGGGATTAGGATTTGGGTCCCAGAGATTAAGGTTAATGCTGTTGGGATTAGGATTTGGGTCCCAGAGATTAAGGTTAATGCTGTTGGGATTAGGATTTGGGTCCCAGAGATTAAGGTTTAATGATGTTGGGATTAGGATTTGGGTCCCAGAGATTAAGGTTAATGCTGTTGGGATTAGGATTTGGGTCCCAGAGATTAAGGTTAATGATGTTGGGATTAGGATTTGGGTCCCAGAGATTAAGGTTAATGCTGTTGGGATTAGGATTTGGGTCCCAGAGATTAAGGTTAATGATGTTGGGATTAGGATTTGGGTCCCAGAGATTAAGGTTAATGATGTTGGGATTAGGATTTGGGTCCCAGAGATTAAGGTTAATGATGTTGGGATTAGGATTTGGGTCCTAGAGATTAAGGTTAATGCTGTTGTGATTAGGATTTGGGTCCCAGAGATTAAGGTTAATGCTGTTGGGATTAGGATTTGGGTCCCAGATATTAAGGTTAATGCTGTTGGGATTAGGATTTGGGTCCCAGAGATTAAGGTTTATGATGTTGGGATTAGGATTTGGGTTCTCGAGAGTAAGGTTAATGTTGTTGGGATTAGGATTTGGGTCCCAGAGATTAAGGTTAATGTTGTTGGGATTAGGATTTGGGTCCCAGAGATTAAGGTTAATGATGTTGGGATTAGGATTTGGGTCCCAGAGATTAAGGTTAATGCTGTTGGGATTAGGATTTGGGTCCCAGAGATTAAGGTTAATGATGTTGGGATTAGGATTTGGGTCCCAGATATTAAGGTTAATGCTGTTGGGATTAGGATTTGGGTCCCAGAGATTAAGGTTTATGATGTTGGGATTAGGATTTGGGTCCCAGAGATTAAGGTTAATGCTGTTGGGATTAGGATTTGGGTCCCAGAGATTAAGGTTTAATGATGTTGGGATTAGGATTTGGGTCCCAGAGATTAAGGTTAATGCTGTTGGGATTAGGATTTGGGTCCCAGATATTAAGGTTAATGCTGTTGGGATTAGGATTTGGGTACCAGAGATTAAGGTTAATGATGTTGGGATTAGGATTTGGGTCCCAGATATTAAGGTTAATGCTGTTGGGATTAGGATTTGGGTCCCAGAGATTAAGGTTAATGCTGTTGGGATTAGGATTTGGGTCCCAGATATTAAGGTTAATGCTGTTGGGATTAGGATTTGGGTACCAGAGATTAAGGTTAATGATGTTGGGATTAGGATTTGGGTCCCAGAGATTAAGGTTAATGCTGTTGGGATTAGGATTTGGGTCCCAGAGATTAAGGTTAATGCTGTTGGGATTAGGATTTGGGTCCCAGAGATTAAGGTTAATGATGTTGGGATTAGGATTTGGGTCCCAGAGATTAAGGTTAATGATGTTGGGATTAGGATTTGGGTCCCAGAGATTAAGGTTAATGATGTTGGGATTAGGATTTGGGTCCCAGAGATTAAGGTTAATGATGTTGGGATTAGGATTTGGGTCCCAGAGATTAAGGTTAATGATGTTGGGATTAGGATTTGGGTCCTAGAGATTAAGGTTAATGCTGTTGTGATTAGGATTTGGGTCCCAGAGATTAAGGTTAATGATGTTGGGATTAGGATTTGGGTCCCAGATATTAAGGTTAATGCTGTTGGGATTAGGATTTGGGTCCCAGAGATTAAGGTTTAATGATGTTGGGATTAGGATTTGGGTTCTCGAGAGTAAGGTTAATGTTGTTGGGATTAGGATTTGGGTCCCAGAGATTTAAGGTTAATGCCCAGAGATTGTTGGGATTAGGATTTGGGTCCCAGAGATTACGGTTAATGATGTTGGGATTAGGATTTGGGTCCCAGAGATTAAGGTTAATGCTGTTGGGATTAGGATTTGGGTCCCAGAGATTAAGGTTAATGCTGTTGGGATTAGGATTTGGGTCCCAGATATTAAGGTTAATGCTGTTGGGATTAGGATTTGGGTCCCAGAGATTAAGGTTTATGATGTTGGGATTAGGATTTGGGTCCCAGAGATTAAGGTTAATGCTGTTGGGATTAGGATTTGGGTCCCAGAGATTAAGGTTTATGATGTTGGGATTAGGATTTGGGTCCCAGAGATTAAGGTTAATGCTGTTGGGATTAGGATTTGGGTCCCAGATATTAAGGTTAATGCTGTTGGGATTAGGATTTGGGTTCACGAGATTAAGGTTAATGCTGTTGGGATTAGGATTTGGGTCCCAGAGATTAAGGTTAATGCTGTTGGGATTAGGATTTGGGTCCCAGAGATTAAGGTTAATGCTGTTGGGATTAGGATTTGGGTACCAGAGATTAAGGTTAATGATGTTGGGATTAGGATTTGGGTCCCAGATATTATGGTTAATGCTGTTGGGATTAGGATTTGGGTCCCAGAGATTAAGGTTTATGATGTTGGGATTAGGATTTGGGTCCCAGTATTAGAGTAGAGTAAATCTGGGATTGTTTTGGTTACTGGTGGAAAGATTGTGATTATTAGTATTCGGTCCAACTTTATGCCTAATCCTAACACCTAATATGTGCTATATATTTATATGTTGAAAGTGTCTCTGTGTGCATTTTCTTCCACCATACAGGGAGTTGCTGGTTTCCGTGGCGAGAAGGGGGATAGAGGAGAAGTAGGAGAAAAGGGCAGGGATGGCCTCCCTGTAAGTGTCTTTCATCTCAATTCCAACTCTGAGGCTATTTTACTTCACACTTCATATTTAACACGCCTCTCTCTCTCTCTCTCTCTCTCTCTCTCTCTCTCTTTTTTTTTTTAAAGGGTTTAGCTGGGGATCCTGGAAAACCCGGACTGGATGGGAAGCCGGTGAGCCAGCAGCAGTCGTTGTGACCTTGCCAGTCCTAATGGTTTCGATTTGATGTGTATTTATTGCCTTTGTGCAAAGCTACAATTATTCTAAAATGCTGAGTGTTTTTTGCCAGTGGTGACTGCTAAAAATAGCCGAGGCATAAATATTAGATTACTCACTCTAACCCTCAGTCTAGCGAGATGACCTGAAATCACAGAAATCCTTTCTCTTTAGGGAAATCTTAAAAGTGATGGTATTTCGGTGCTTCCTGGAGTGTAGCTTTATATATCTATATATATCTATATCTATATCTATATATCTATATATATATATATATAGCTATATATATCTATATATATATATATATATATATATATATATACACAATTGTTTCTGACACCATATGCGCTGGAAATATGGGAGGCAGGGCATCAATGGGAAAGGCATTGGACTGGCACTGATAAGCTCCCGAGCAAGGCCCTTAACCCTCCATTGCTTGGCTGTAATATGCTCTGGATAAGGGTGGCGGCCAATATGCTGTAAATGTGTACGAGGTGTTATCAGAAAGCTTCGAGGCTAAAAAGTAATTTATTTATTTATGTTTACCCATGGTCGCCTTTAAAATAGTCCCCTTGCAGAGCAATAGAGCGCTCCCACGGTTCATGTTTTCCAGGAGAGTTAGGTGCTTTATACACAGGACGATGGCTTTCGGGAAACACTGACTTATGGAGATCGGTGCTCCTTGTGTCTGTGCGTGCAGCCTTGTGCTGCCACCTATTGGTGTATTACAAAACTGGACTTTTTTTTGATCATTTATACATAATTATATGTATAAATTATATTGTTGTGTTCATATAGATAAAATATGGTAAGACTTGCAGATCGAACATAATGTAAGTGTAAGTGCTCTGGAATGTTTTTTTTCAAACAGTCTTTATTTGTAGAAACGAAGACCCGAGGTATGTAAAAATGGTATAATGATTACAATAAAGGCAAGTGGGTAAAGACTCGCACTCACCCCTTTATTTATTCCCCTCTGGAGCAGGGTTTAAAGGGCTCATCTGGTGTCCCAGGCCCACCTGTGAGTACCGTTAGCCCGCCATGACAGAGGTGTCATGGGTTTGTTATTGAGCTGCACTAGGCTGCCGGAGCTCTGTGGCTGAAGCTCCACAGAACAAACTGTAGAAAGTAACCAATGCAGCATTGCTATTAACTGCTCACCTTCCTGTCTCCCCCCCCCCCCCCCCCAAAACCCCAACACTACATATCTATCTGTCTTTTCCTTTCTTCTCTTTATTCTGTCCTCTTTTATACGATTTATCTGTCCTGTCCTCTTCACCGGACTGTCACTGCTCCTCTTTTCTTTCATCCTCTTTCCTTTAGGGCTTGCCTGGGTTCCCGGGAGTCTTGGGCAGACCGGTAGGTTTTCTGTGGCTGGGAATGTTTGGCTGCGATGCTTTGTAATAGGGGATTTAGAGGTAATGGGAGGGAGTGATAATGCTTTGGGGATGACGTGATGATGTCTTTGATATATATATATATATATCAAAGAATGTGTGTGTGTGTGTGTGTGTATTTGTCTGTCCCCTCTGTGTGTGTCTTCAGTGTTGTCCAGTAGTGTGTTTCCCTGCCAGGTGTCAAACTCAAGTAAAAAAATTGTCGTGCAAATATGCATTCTGATTGGTCAGCCTGCAGCTCTTGATCTATGATGATGTAATATGTTAGCATTTCTGTGGTAACGACTTGATGTTGCAGGAAATATATTGACTTGTTTAAGGACCTCGATGTAACTGTAGATTGCGATATATTCGAGATTGTCATTTAATAATTAATATAGATATAGATGGTTTATGTCGTAGCTATTCTACAGAACAGGGATTTGCAATTTTCATCGTAGCTTTAGGGGTAGCTATGTTTTAATTACGGCGGTGACCGGTGAAAATACTGCCCTCTTCTGGTCGGAGAAAGCAGTCTTTTAGTAATAAGACTGACATGGTTCTGCGGGTCAGCAGTTGCGCACCCCTGCTATTGAATATAGAACGCTGCAACGTAGATTTATAAATACCACTATATGGGCAAAATGATGACACTTTTTTCAATTTTTATTTTCAGCTATATGTGGTCCTTCCACAAGTAACAATATCGATATCAATTATTATCTTAAACTGGGGACACATTTCTGGATTTAGAGAGGACATTACACCTGCTTTGAGTTTGACACCTGTGTGTATTTATGTAAATAAGTCAAATTACTTACACAAGTGTTTTATATATATGTGTGTGTATATATGTGTATATCAGTGTGTTTGTGTTTGTTTGACTGTATAAATGCAAGACATTTGGGGATGGTTATGTGTGCATGCATATGTGCATTTCTGTCCTGTTTGTGTATACGTGTGTATGTATGTGCGGTGGCTGAGAGCTCGCGTTAGTGACGTCACATGTCTGTTGTACAGGGAAACCCGGGAGAGCCTGGAATTCGTGGACAAACTGTAAGTATGAGGGTTTTTTCCTGTTTTAACCCCAAATCGACAGATGTGGAGTTTTGGAAGGCTGTATTTTTGTTTCCATTACAATTATTCACTACTGGATCTCATTTTAGGGACCAACCGGTGCAAATGGATCTCCAGGACAACCAGGAGTGAAGGTCGGTGTACACTACTCATTCACACCAATGACTGACTGACTGCATTTCATCATCATAATGTGTGTGTGTGTGTGTGTGTGTGTGTGTGTGTGTGTGTGTGTGTGTGAAACCTATAGGGTGATCAAGGAGATGCAGGAGTAGGAGTTCAAGTAAGTTTGATGATTCAATGTATTCTAAAGAATTGCTTTAACAGTGACATTACAGTTTGGTGTAATCATGCACTTTAAAATATATTAATATATATATATATATATATATATATATATTTTTTTTTTTTTTTTTTTTTTTTTTTTTTTTATACAGGGCCCACCAGGACCACAAGGAATCCGAGGATTGCCCGGACTCACAGGCACCCCAGGAGCTATAGTAAGATCAATTCTGCTCTTTGCTTATACCTCATTTCAGTTCACTTTAATAAACACAAACAAAGCAGAATGCTAGCAACCTAACAAGCCAACAATGAAACAAAGACGTAAACAATTAGCAAGACAACAACAAAACAGCAACTAGCACAAACAGCTCTCCTCTTTTTCCTTCCTCCCTCCCTCCCTTGGCAGGGTTTCAAAGTGCTGCTTTTAAATGGGATGCTCCCCCTCTTTAGATCAGGTCTGCGCTTACTATTGGTCCAAGGCCTCCTTCAATCAATTAGTGGCTCCGCCTAAACGCACAAAATTTGGATATTTGTGTAAAAATGTCATGGGGGGGAGGGGGGGGGGGAGTGATAGATGCCAGAAAAATGTATTTAAGTAGAGCAACTATTCCATCAGTGTGACCATCAGTGACCACTCGAGGAAGAAGAATGTGGTAGATCAGGGAGGTGGTATCCCAGTGGGTAAGGTGTTGGCCACGGGTTCAAACCCCACCACCACCAAGCCACTAGTGGGCATTTGAGCAAGGCTGGTAACCCTCACTTGCTCAGATGTAAGTCTCCAGGGGAGGTGGTGGCTTAGTGGTTAAGGTGTTGGCCTCTGGACCAGAAGATCGCAGGTTCAAACCCCACCACCACCACCAAGCTACCACTAGTGGGCCCTTGAGCAAGGCCCTTAACCCTCAATTGCTCAGTTGTAAGTCGCTCTTGATAAGGGCGTCTGCCAAATGCTGTAAATATAAGTGTTTATTTGCTGCAGTATTGTTGCCGCCTTCCCCAATGACCTCTTCTGTGCGTAAAATGCTTTTAACATGCGTTCTGCTATAGACCTTAAAGGAAAGTCATTTCTTTCATAATACAGTACAGTAAAAAATTACATCATCACTCCATGCATCCGCCTTGAGTTGGTGGTCCAGCGTTATACCAAGGTATCTATGGTTTTAAGGAATTACAGCTAAATGAATCAACGCAGATCAAATGATCTGGTTTGGGAGTAGATTTGGTTGCGAAAAGTGAGCATGGCTGTCTTTACGCGCGTCTCCTCTCGCTTCCGTAATACAATTATGGAGGTGAAAAAAAACTCAAAAGTAGGGCAAACCGTGGATATTGGCTCGAGTCTCTCTCTCTCTCTCTCTCTCTCTCTCTCTTTCTCGCCTCTCTCTCTCTCTCTCTCTCTCTATATATCTATATATATATATATATATATATATATATATATATATATATATATATATATGCACTCCTGCGTAAAGGTCTCTAATGGCAAAGCGTCTCCTTTAGGTTTTTGAGAGAACGGCTTCAGACACGTCATCATCACACTTAATTACATCATCGGTGTCTGTTTCCGCTTGCATGTGGCGCCAAGGTGGGAAATCCGGGCGAGCCATTAGTGAGTCTTTGAAGACATCACTTGTACTTGAGCTTTCACTTATGTCTCATAACGTTACTTATGACACTATGTACAGTACGCTCTTATAATCTGCATTGGGGAATCCCACAGTTGACAGAACAACCCTATAAAGCAAACGAGACGCAGCGTGTAAGCCTGACAGTTATCGACATTTCTGGCTGCACCATATCATAATTGATGGCTCTGTCACGTAAACGGCCGGCGTTATCCGTCATGCGGCTCTTTTTCGTGCACTTTTTCTCGTGCTGTCTTTATTCTCCAAAAATATGCATAAACACCCCTAAAAGCACCAGTCCCACTGATCAACGCATCTAGCTTTTATCCTCGGGCGCGTCGTCGCCTCCTGCTCAGCCGCACAATAACCCAGTGAAGTGTAAGACCACAGATGCAACATGACACGGTATACAGGAACCTCGTCTTCCACGCCGCTCAACACGGGGTTGAAGGTCGTCGCCGGCAGCAGGTCACGCGATGTATAGTGACAGAAGGCAGCACAGGGCCATTAATATATGAAGACTTTCATGGTTTTCACTGTAGGAAGGTAATCTTCATGACACGAGGACAGGGTTCCTCAGGATCGCGCTGAAAAGAGGAGAACGCGAATGAACATGATTTATATAAATGGTCCAAAAATGGTCATTGTTTAAGAATTCCAATTGTTATTGTGTTGTAGGAGCGAAAAAAGAAAAGCATTCCAAATTTGTGGGGGCAACGGTAACAACGGGGGCAACGATTGAGTGTTAAGGGGCCTTTCTCAAGGGCCCACTAGTATCCCAGCACCTTAACCACCGAGCGGTTCTTCTTCACTATGTTCGTCGGTGTACCGAAAGTATTGGAACACCTGAGTTTCTCCATCTATAAGTGGCAACCATGAAATGTTCATCCAAACCTGTTTCAGCATGTGCACAAAGCCAGCTTCATGAAGACCTGCTGTCTATGGGTCGGAATGTGCGGAAGATCTGCTGCTTTTATAACCTCCAACCCAGACCTCCTCATCGTACCTACATCAGTACCTGACAATACCCTCGAACCCGTACTGGCACAAATCTCCTCAGGCACACTGAAAATCTAATGGAGGATGTTATAAGAGCAAATCTTACGGTCAGGTGTCAACAGTAGTGTATGTAAAGTAGTGGATGTTATAAAGCATCATAAATTGCAACCCCGGTGCTGTTGGAGTAAACAAGTAGTTTGTATTTATTCAGCTTTTAAGTTCAAAAGGATGGAGTTGAAAAGGAAATTCTTGGCCTTGTACCGTGTGTGTGTGTGTGTGTGTGTGCGCTCCCTGCGCTCTCGTCAGAGTCTTGTTAATAAGCACTCAATGCAGAAATGGGAGACTCAGCTGTCTCATTAGAGCCTAATTATGTTTTTTTTTCTTTTTTTTTAATGAAGGTGTTAATGGATTGCTGGAACATACACTTCTCTCACTGGCTTTATATATGTGTGTATATATATATATATATATATATATATATATATATATATATATATATATATATATATATATATATATATATATATATAATTCCATATATTTAATTGTGTCAAAAGTGGAATGTTTCCTGTGTTCCTATAGATCATAATAATAAACGCGAATCCACAGAATACGGTTTTTCTAAATAAAATATTTTGTTTTTTAAGCGAATAAAAGATCGTTCAGACTCGGACAGTAAATAAAATGGAAATAATGAATTTATTTCCAAATTTTTGAGACAGTTTTCTGTACAAATCTCGCTAAATTTTATTCAAGTTATGCTTTTGTTGACATGTTCTTTTAGCACATTTTCAAGTTCGTTAGCCTTGCAGCTAAGCTCAGGCCCGATAGCTAAATAATGATCGTAAATACTCATTGATTGAAGCATCGCAGGAGGCACGGTGGCTTAGTGGTTAGCACATTCACCTCACACCGCCAGGATCCGGGTTCGATTCCCGTCTCGGTCATGTGTGTGTGGAGTTTGCATGTTCTCCCCGTGCCTCAAGGAGGTTTTTCTCCGGGTTCTCCGGTTTCCTCCCGGTCCAAAAACATGCACAGTAGGTTGATTGGCACCTTGGAAAATTGTCCCTAGTGTATGAATGTATGATGTGTGATTGTGTGTGTGTGTGTGCCCTGCGATGGGTTGGCATTCCATCCAGGGTGTATTCCTGCCTAAATGCCCATAGACACCTGAGATAGGCACAGGCTTCCCCGTGACCCGAGTGGAAGATCGGATAAAGCGGTAGAAGATGAACAATGAACATGAAGCATCGCATAAATATTCTAAGGAACCCGAAAAAGAATTCTTGACCAAATCCTGTAGCTGAAACACAAACTATGACACTTTCTGTAGCAGATGCTCCGATAAATGTGTATTTACGATAATTACTCGGCTATCGGGCCAGAGATTAGCTGCAATGCTAATGAGTGGCAACGAAAGAAAAATGTCTCACAAATGCAAAGCCTAAGATTCGAATATGCTTCTTTTTTTTAATCTTCACTGTTATGGGAAGAGTTTCTACCAGATTTTTTGCATAACACATGCTTTTTTTGCTTAGCTGTATTTTTTTCGTCATGTTATTCCGTCACATTTCATACACAATGGTAATTCAAAGTGCGTTACCTGAATGGAAATAATTCATTCATTCATTCATTCATTCAGCTTCTACCGCTTTATACGATCTTCCCTCGGGTCCCGGGGAGACTGTGCCTATCTCAGGCGTCTATGGGCATTAAGGCAGGATACACCCTGGATGGAATACCAACCCATCACAGGACATACATACACACACACACATTCACACACTAGGGACAACTTTCCAAGGTGCCAATCAACCTAGCATGCATGTTTTTGGACCGGGAGGAAACCGGAGAACCCGGAGAAAAAAAACCCTGAGGCACAGGGAGAACATGCAAACTCCACACACACATGGGCGAGACGGGAATCGAACCCGGACCCCGGTGGTGAGGCGAACGTGCTAACCGCTAAGCCACCGTGCCCCCTGGAAATAAAATAATCGTAAAAACAAAGAATGAGTTAAAATACTTTTAAAAATTGCTTTAAAATGAATTAAAACAGGAATAAAAATGACTATACGTAAAATGCAGGGAAATCGGTTCAGACATGCACATCTGAACCGAGCCGGGATTTTAAATGTGGCTGTTTTAGCACATCCGATCTGTTCTGGAAGCCGATTCCAACCGCGGCGCGGCATAAAAGCTAAAGGCCCCTTTTTTTGTGTGAGCGCTTGGTATTTCTAACTGACTCGATCCTAGTGATCTGACTGGCCTGTTAGGTTTGTGTTCAGTGAGCATATCTGCAGTATTAATGTCCTTTACCATTGAGTGGTTTATGAACGATTAAAAAGTACCTTAAAATCAATCCTAAATGTAACTGGAAGCCAGTGTTACGGAATGGTGTGATAGGTTCTGATTTTCTGCTTCTAGTCAGAATCCTGGCAGATGCATTCTGGATAAGCTGCACATCAGACCAGTGAGGAGACCATTACAATAGTCCACCCTCTATGAACTGGAAACAAAACATGTCATTCTGATTTCACTTTGAAATGTAGTGCAGTCATATGGTAATACTTCAGTAAAGTACAGATTTGGGAAAAAGATGCCGTAATGACATTTTATTCATAACTATCCACATCTGATAATCACTTTGTGTGTGTGTGTGTGGTTACTTCCAGGGCCCACAAGGACCTCCAGGCCTTCCAGGACAAACGGTGAGACCCAAGTAACACACAGACACAGTGTGCACTGACTCGTCTGGATCTTCCTCACACTCTGTGTAATCTCGCAGGGAGAAGGAGGAAAGCCTGGGGTTCCTGGGAGAGATGGCATACCCGGAAAAGAAGGAACGCCCGGTTTACCAGGAAAGCAGGCAAGAGGCGAATTTCCTTTTCAATCATCCGCGTCTATGTTTTCTGGATTTTTTTTTTTTTTTATATCTTGACAAATCTCGGACAGGGAATTGCCGGGCCGGTGGGACCCCTAGGACCGAAAGGCGAGCAAGGTGACACCGGACCACCTGGAAAAGTACGTACGAGCATTTAAATAACTAAGTGTAGCTCATTCCCACAGAATCTCTCACTTTATGCACATTTTGAGGCTTGAAGGTGATTTCCGGTTATATAACACCAGGCAACCACACTCCTATTTCCTATTCTTATGCTCATTATGCGCATCGTCCTCCTGCTCTATGAACTGCTCTCCGTTTCATTTCTCTCTCCCTCTCTGTGCAGTCGGTAGCCGGACCCCCCGGAGTGAAAGGCGAGCGGGTGAGTCAGTGCACGTCGCGAGTGCTCGTTTGCATTCCGCCATGGCATAACACGATGGAGTCGCGGCCCTTTCTGGCGGTACTTAGTATTTTCTTTGAATATTAAAGGGTCCTTCTGGCGAGACGCTGCCGGGAGTAGCAGGAGAAAGGGGTCTACCTGGATCGCAGGTGATTCTCGTCCTATACAATTTGCATTTTTTTTTCCATTGTTGAAGGTCATGGGTTCAAATCCCAGCACCAGCAAGCTGCCACTGCCAAGGCAACTAACCATCGGTGGTTCAGCTGTGTAATGAACGTAACTGTAATAGCCATTTACATGTATGGCATTGGGTACATGCCCTTATTTAGAGCGACTTAAGGTTTAAGGGCCTCTGGGAAGTTTTTTTTTTCTGTCATTTCTTTCCCTCAGGGTGTTAAAGGAGATAAAGGACCAGCTGGAATCAAAGGTGACAAAGTGAGTATAAAACCATGCATAAGCAGCCATATGTTTTATACCCACAATCTTATTATGCCTTCCTTTTGCCCTGTAGGGGGCGAGCGGTGACCCCGGAGAGCCTGGTGAAAGTGTGAGTATCTATTTACAGACGGGTAACAGCGTTCTATTCACCCGCTGTGATTGTAATGACCATTTTCTCTCTCAATCTTTTTTTTTCATTTTTTATCAGGGACAAAGGGGACCACCAGGACCTAAAGGAGCCAAAGTAGGAGCCCTAATTGCGGATCCTGGCGTTGAAATCGATCGTCTCGGCAGCGTTCGTTTAGTGATTTTTGTTGGGTTTTTCAGGGTGACGCGGGCGTTGGAATGGTTGGTCCTCCAGGACAATCCGGACCTGCGGGCTTAAAGGTATGAAGCAAATTAAGATGCACAAAATTCCGTCTCTGGCTTTGCTAGATGGTTTTAAATGTCTTGTATATTAACTAGGGATGCGGACGCAACATGTTCATTATTTTTATTATTAATTAACGGGGAAAAAAAAACAAAACCATACATTTTTAATCACAATGCACCATTTCATTAGTACCGATACTTAAAAAATGACAGCTGTAGTTCCAAGTGTTGGACTATAGGGGGCATATTGTGCATTCCGACCCCCCCCCCCCCCCCCCCCTTTCATCATTAAATCATTAAAAATGATAATGCATTTATATTTTTTATATTTGTTTAATTTGTAAATCCAGTTTATAAACTGTTTATTTGTTGTATTAAACAGTTTTCTACTTCGTTTCAGCAGACAGCAAACATTGGGTGTTTATTAATAAATAAAAAGTTCCATTATCCAGTTTCAGTTATTATTATTATTATTTTTTGTCATAGTATCGATTTGGTATTGGTATCGTGATAATTAATCTAGGTATCGTATCGAACACTAATCTGATCAAAGTTCACTTAAAACAGTAATTAAAAAAATTTTTTTAAGGGTAATTTCCATAATTTTATCATTTTTGGAACCGGAGCAATGTGGCTGCTCCCAGTGGCTTCTGGGAGATGGAGTCCATGTCAGCGCCGTTTCAGCATTTACTCCAACATAGCTGATTGAGGAAGCACGTCTTCTTCCACTGCAGGACTCAAAACCTGCAGCACACGCAACGGTCCGCCGTTAAATGCCACCGTTGTCAGTCCTCACCTCACTCTGAAAATGTTAACAAGCACAAAGAGGTGTTTCACGTGGTGAATTTTAACGTATGGAAAGAACGTCCCCTGTATGTTTCTTTGACCTTTTTATCGTTTGAGTCAAAATCCACACAATTAGCAACAATTCTCTGCACAATGCCTACATCAAGTGCAAGGATTTAATGATACTAGCTGGTCTTCCGGAGTGTACAGCAGAATACGAAACCGTTCACGTTACCTTCTGAGCCAACTACACACACGTTACATCTAAATCGTTTAAGCTAGGCTTAACCTTCTTCCTCATCTCAGATTAAGAATCTCAATCAATGGGCCGGAGAGAGTCTATTCCCAGTCGTGCACTTTTCCTGCACCAAACTTCAGGATCTTTTCGCCTGTAAATCTCACTGTAATGCAAAGAAGGCAGGATTTGATATAAATGAAGGAACCTGTTCATTCATAAATCAGTCTGGTTAATAACAACAAAAGACTGTTATGATCTTTGTGAATTTGCAAACCAATACACACCGCAAGGATGAAAGTATATCCGTACGATTAGGACCCTTTTTCCGTACGATTAGGATCTCCTTTCGCCGTTCTAACAACCTCCAGTGTTCTGGCAGGTTTTGCTGGAAGGCATAAGAGTGTTCGTGAAGTCACGTTTCACAAAAGTGTTCATTTAAAACGATTTTCTGTTTAAAAGTTCAAGTATCGACTCAAGAATTTTCCTTAAGTAAAAGTGTAAAAGTACTGGTTTCAGAATGACTTAAAGTGTAAAAGTATGTATGCAATGTGTACATTAATTATTAACAATAAGAATAATAAATGGGGGATGGGTGTAGCTCAGTGGTTTAAGGTGCTGGGATACTGATCGAAAGGTCTGGGGTTCAAGCCCTGGTATCACCCTCGAACCCCCAAGCCTGGTCCTTGAGCAAGGCCCTTAACCCTCTGTCCTCCAGGGGCTGCCATGCGCTCTGACCCCTGATTCCAAGCTGGAATGTGCGAAGAAAGAATTTCGATGTGCTGTAATGTATATGTGACAAATAAAGGCTGTTCTATTAATAGTAATAATAATTAATTAAAATAAATAAATAAAATATTGTATTTATATATATATATATATATATTTGTTAGTCAGTTAATCAGTTAGGTAATTAATTAATTATTACTATTTATAATTAAATAAAATAAAAGTTAAAAGCCCTCGCAACCACCCAAGTTACGAGTATCACTGAAATAGGTGATGAAACGTCGCTATTTCTCAGAGAAATCCTGCCCCGTACCTCAGAGATTATACATGATTTTTTTTTTTTCCAATTTCAGAAACAAGATCAGGTCTTTAAGCCGAACTGAAATGAGAGGAGAATGTGGGAGGGTCCGGGATAATCGCGTTCTGCGCCGGGCAAGCAACGACGCAAATGCCACACCACCACCACCACCCTGGTTACGAGTTAGAAGCCGACACAGAGCGGGAACGCCACAAATAGCAATCAAAAGGACAAGCGTCCAATTTATTTCCCAGAACATCAGGGAGAATTTTGAGCTATGCGTTCTAAAAATGTTGCATCTCGGGACGAAGCGCAAACATGTGACAAAGGTTACACGGCGAAAGTTAGCTTCCTAGCCAGACGTTCTCTGATGAAGCGTTTTGAACCGTCTGTCACACAATGTTGTCGCACGTCTTTTATCCATCACTTTATCCATCAAGAATAACCTTTAAGACATTTTTTTGAGTAATGATCCCAACACTGGCTTTGTCCTCGCTGGAGTGTGACGTGATTTGTTGTCGTGTGCACGTGCGACGGATCACCAGCAGGGTGTCGGAATGGTATATGTTTATACTCTCATCCAACATTTACTCAATCAGGTCTCCCCATGTAAACGATATTGGTATCGTCATGCTGGAACGGTTTTGGATCTCCTAGTCCAAGTGAAAAAACCCACGTATAGCATCGCCATATAGCGTACCTCAGATTTGCTGCTACTAGGAACCTGATCTGTGATTCTTTTTTTTTTTTTTGTCTCAGGGTGATTCTGGACTACCAGGCCCTCCAGGTCCACCCGGACCCCAAGGTACATCAGGAACCCCAGGACTCCCCGGCCAGAGAGGGGAAGCAGGCCAGCCGGGAAATCCAGGCCCTTCTGGAGAAACGGTTAGTGTGTACAACGACTAGTGTGTTCATTTGAAAGCGAACGTGTCCTCTAAACTGTATTCTTAGTAGAGAAAATGATCGGATGCGCATATACAAATCGGGGGTCAGTTTATTGAATTGACCCCATTTATAAAATCCGAAGTGGTTGACATTCGTTTTCCGATCATCTTCAAGGGACTGCAAGGCTTTGCCGGCAAAGCAGGAAACCCAGGAGTTGCTGGAAATCCGGGACCGCCCGGACCGCCGGTGAGTACCGGAAGGAGTGTTGATGAATATTTATGTAGGTGAATGAGTTTTTTTTTGTCCTTGGTATACACTCTTTCTGTTTCTTGCATTAGGGGAATGCAGGTGTGCCTGGAATTAAAGGGGATAAAGTAAGGGCTTTACTTTATTAAGTAAAATCTTTTCACCGATTGTAAGTTGTGTGATTAATAACGGTTTTTTCCACTCTTAGGGGGAGGTCGCTGTCGGAGTACCAGGGCAGAGAGGAGAACGAGGAGATCCTGGGCCTCGGGTGTGTTGTTTAACCGTATTACCAGAAGTTTTGCGGACACCTGGTTTTTAGCCTGGTATTTACTACAATATCACCACTCTTCTGGGAAGACGTCTGGCTTTGGGTACAGGGTCATTGTCACGCTGGTAGTTCAATTCAATTAGTTCAGTCTGGTAGTACATCCTATACATTTACTTTTGCAGCATTTGGCAGACTTTATCCATTTATCCAGAGCGACTTACAACTGAGCAATTAAGGGTTAAGGGCCTTGCTCAAGGGCCCACTAGTAGAAGCTTGGTGGTGGGGTTTGAACCCGGTCCAGAGGCCAACACCTTAACCATTGGACTACCACCTCCCTACACCTCCCTATACCCTTTTGTGTGTGTGTGTGTGTGTGTGTGTGTGTGTGTGCGCGCTAACATGGCTGTGAAAGCCAGGTGTCCCATTACTTTTGTCGATATATACGTACACGTCATGATAAACGATCCGTCTAGCTTTATCGAATCACTATTACATTTTAATAAGAACGCCGGCACGTTCCGCATGTAACTCGTGATTCATCCCGCGCCCCCAGGGAGAAGACGGACGACCCGGAATGGACGGGGAGAGAGGCCCTCCGGTAATTACCCAGTGCATTTCCTCTTCTCCTCCTGTTCTGCATTGCTTGTTTATCTTATTTTCTGCAGCCAGTCCGTCCCTGCCACCGCATCGTTCCGGCACCGGCGCCTGTGCCCGCGGCTCGGTCTGATTCATCTCCATCACGCCGTGCCCAGAAAAAAAACAAAACAAAAACAAACTCTATAGGCAGCTGTTCTGTCTGTGTCACTGTCACGATGACCCAACTCAACTTCCACCGTCGGCGTCTCCACGTGTGTTTAAGGGAACAAGGGGCAGATTGAAGCGGAGTCACTCGTATATTATCTCACTAATTTACCCAGTGATATATGGATCTCATACATGCGTACAAATCTTGTTTAATATTAATTATGATTGCCCATGCAGTTTTTTTTTTATTATCAAGATAAAGGTTTTGATTTCCTGTGATGTATGCAGGGATTTCCAGGCGGGAAAGGAGGCAGAGGAGAAAAGGTAAGGTTTTAAAGACTTTTTTTTTAATGATTTTGTTCGGATTAACGCTCAGGGCCGATAACAAACCGCTGGGTTCATATGTACAGGGTGAAGCAGGACCTTCTGGAGACAAAGGAGAGAAGGTACGTTGAGTTGGCGGTCAAAGGATAAACCCCTGTCCTGGCAAATGATCATGTAAATTTGACTTTTTATTTATTTATTTATTTATTTATTTATTCGTTTTTTTGCTGTTTGTCTTTTGTAGGGGGACACTCTGTTGGTGGGCGGGCCTCCTGGGGATAAAGGAAACAAGGGCGAAACGGTGAGTTATCACTTAAATAAATATGGTAATTGGGTTTTCCTCCTCTGGTCATTGCAGCCGGTGGGTTGGGATGGGACATGGACACACAAAAAAACAAAAGCATTTATTATGCACATAGGAAGACATGATCCGGAAGGTCTTGAGTTCAAATCCCAGCAAAGTTCAATCAAGCTGCCACTCCTGGGCCCTTGAGCAAGACCCTTAAACCGGATGAATGCCAAAGTGCCATAAATGTGCATGGTTAAATTGTATTTACTTCAGTATCATTTCAACAGTAAACGTAGTCTTAAAGCAGCGTTATACAGTAAACGAATCGCTATTTGTTTTATTCTTAATGAGTGAGCCGGTGGTGATGGTGGAAAGGACTCCCTCAGATAATATGAGGATATGACCCTCCTTTCCCGAGTGTCAAATCGACAAGTAAAAGGTAAAAGTGTTTCCGCAGGGAGAACGAGGCGCTAAAGGTTTACAAGGTGAAAAAGGCACTAAAGGTCAAGAGGGACCAGCAGGGGTACAGGTGAGACACCTTTGTGTGTGTATATATGTTTTTTTTTTTTTTTAAAGCATTGTTTTTTTTGTTGTTGTTGTATATTGTGTAGTGTAATATGTCTTGTGTGTAGGGTCTGCGCGGAGAAGCCGGAGAGAGGGGAGGACCGGGCTTTCAGGGTGCCCGTGGTCCAGGAGGACAGAAGGTACAATCTGTATAGTTCTGTTACTGATAAAATGTGTATTGCCGGTCCGAAGGTCTCGGAAAGACCAAAGTCGGGGGGAAAAAAATGTGATGTAAAAATGCTTCTAAATGAGAGCGATGGTACAACATGGGCACATAGTGGAGGTTTTTAAAGGTTAAAAACATTTTAGTCTTTACTCGGAGACATGAGGTTGCATCATGTTTGATTTAAAATGCCTCATTTTTTGTTTTCGTGATAATTATTTCACTTTTACTGCAAGCTATTCCTAGTACACCCACCACTAATACTAATATGAAATGTATGGGATGGATGGATGGACGGACGGAAGGACGGACGAAAAAATGTGGCTGTGGAAATATTAGTAATTGCGGAAATAGTGAAAAAGTGTGAGATATTCAGCTTGACTGTCATTGGTCAGGCTACATGTACAGAACCAATGAAATACAATCAGTATCTAACCAGAAGTGCATACGTGACCTATTGAAAATGGGATATAATATAATACCATCCAAGGGCACGGTGGCTTAGTGGTTAGCACGTTCGCCTCACACCACCAGGATCCGGGTTCGATTCCCGTCTCGGCCATGTGTGTGTGGCGTTTGCATGTTCTCCCCGTGCCTCAGGGGGTTTTTCTCCGGGTTCTCCGGTTTCCAAAAACATGCACGGTAGGTTGATTGGCACCTTGGAAAATTGTCCCTAGTGTATGAATGTGTGTGTGAATGTGTGTGTGTCCTGCGATGGGTTGGCATTCCATCCAGGGTGTATCCTGCCTTAATGCCCATAGACGTCTGAGATAGGTACCCGAGAGAAGATCGGATAAAGCGCTAGAAGATGAATGAATGAATGAATAATACCATCCAATATTTGTACAGCATGTTATATAGAATAGAATAGAATAGAACTTTCTTGTCATTGTACAATGAGGTACAACGAAACTGTGGCTGCACAAACAACAACAGTTGACAATACAAAATATAAACAAGAAAATCAGCATAAGTAGATCTGCACATCTTACACTGGCTATATGCCTCGCCATATAGAATGTAATAATTTATAATATATACACATATTCTGCATTTTTGACAGGGCGTGCTAAAAATATTCATGGCAAACGTATTTTTTCTGTGTTTTGTGCTGCAAAGCAGCAGCCAAACATCAGCTCTGGTCGTATAACAGGGAAACGAAAACAACATTTTTGTATTGTTGCATTGAATAAAGGGACAAACACCAGCCATGGCTCTAAACAACAACAACAACGTCGAGTGCTACTTTCCCTATGCATAAATACGGGGATAGCTCATACAAATCACCGTGCAGTTATTGGGTTAGACGAGTCCTTTGTCGTGTATAACGTTACATTGATGATGAATAATGGGAGCTCGACTCAAAAAAATAACAACAAAAGAATGAAATGGTTCCAAAAAGCGAAAGAATATATTTGTAATATATTTTGTGACCGATTTATATATATATATATATATGTGTGTGTGTGTGTGTGTGTGTATGTATGTATGTATGTATGTATATATATATATATATATATATATATATATATATATATATATATATATATATATATATATATATATATATATATATATGGTTTTTCAGATAGATAATGTCTGTGAAATGTAATTAGTAAGTAATAGACAGATAGAGAACTACACTATTTGGTCAAAAGTATCAGGCCAACATACACCTCAACACACAGACGTATGTGGTTCTTACTTTTACCACAGAATGCGAGGCACGTATATATCGGTGACACTGGTCGCTATAGATATGCGACCTTACTGAACACCTAGTGCTAAATGTCCACAAGCACACTACAAAATCTAGTGGAACACCTTCACAGAAAAGTGGAGCTTATTATAACAACAGGAACAGTTTCAAGACGAGCTAATACCCTAGTGTTTAGGTGCTAATAGTCTTGTGCTTAGGTGTCCACAAACTTTTGGCCATGTAGTGCGCATTATCCGCTTCCAGTCGCACACGAGGAGCTGTTGCGAAGCACACCGAAGCCATGAATGTGGAGGAAATGGCGCTAAACACATTCCCACAACGGAGATTTTTTTAAAGGAACGTGTGACATTCAGGTGCCCATGAACTCTCGCCCAGAGATCCTCAATCCTCCATAGGTTTAAGCTCGTCAAAGCCACTAAAGAGAAACCGCGAGGGATGTTTTAAAAATGTGCTCCGCTTTCTGCCTGTTTTAAAAAAAAAACCTTATTAATCTTGAGGATGACGCAGCCCCAGTGCGTTCGCTGTAATTACTTCTGCCACACTGACAGCGCTGGACTGTTTTCATTTCTCCTGTTTTTAACCCAGTAATAAATAGATGTGCAAATCAGCGCGGCCTATGAGGAATAAAAGATGTTGCGGCCGGTTCTTCAGGGACTTTGATGCGCGTTACACAGGCATGCGCGAGTGTAAATACAATCATACACCAGAAAAATCTGTTCCGAATAAAATGGCTGTGCATTCGGTCCGTGTAGATTTGTTTTCATTTGTCTGCTTTTTGATACGTTATCGAATTTGAACAACGACTTTTTGATTTATTACTTAAAGCGGAAAAAGAAGGAAGTAAAAAAGTAATAAAAGAACATTTCTTTCAGCCTGGAAATTATTCATTCATATTAATTTCTATCTACTTTTTTTTTTTGTGGTTGCTTTCATCATTAAATATGGTACGTGGCTCCTTTAAGAATTGTGTGCTGGTTTTGGTTGCTTCTGATATAAAGTATATAGTATATAGCAAGTAGGCGTACTTTCAGGGATATTTCGGAAGTCTATTTTTTTTTATACATGTAAAAGACTTTTGGGAGATAATTTAGTGCCATAGCTCAATTAATTATATGGGCGTGTAACTTTTTTGCCCTTTTTTTCCACATTAGTGAGCTATTTGTCTCCATCAGGAGTTTAATAACCAAGTCTATAAAGAAGGATTTAAAAAGTCTAAAGGAAGGACTTGTTTTTTTCACGCCTCCATTTCCAGTATTTTGCTTAAAGAAGAGTATTTTAGGCGAACTTTTGTGGAAACCTTTCAAAACGCACCCTTTATGTTAATAAAAGGTCTCAACAGGTCTCTTAACGTTGACAGCCCTCGTTTAATCACACAGAGTGTAGAAATCCAAACCAGAAATGACCGTCCAATTCCTACCTCTAATCCAAACCCCAAAGTCACTCTGTAGGTCCTTTCTAGGGTACAAACCAGAGAAACGTATTCAGAGAGATTGCAGATGGTCTCAGTGGGGATGGACGGAATCTTCACCTTCCCGGAGTGTGTGAAGATTCTGCGCACACCCTTGTAAAAAGGAGGACATGTGTGGGACTCGCATTTCCTGTCGCTCTCTTGAAAAGCACCGTTTTGATCCGCGTCCACTGATGCATTCTGGGACTTTACATCTGGTCTCCACAAACCCGTATACCACAAATAAGATGGAATAATCTTATTAGCTTATAGAATAATCTTATTAAAACTAGCTTAATTTTATATATTAAGCAAAGGAATGGTTTTGATACAGCTATTTTGCTTTTTTTGCTTTTGTCAAGATGGCACGCAAATGTGCAGGAATTACGTTTAAGGCAAAATGTGGATTATTTAATGTTTGCTAGAATGCGTATTGCTCATCAGTTCTTCACGCTACATACATACATACATACATACATACATACATACATACATACATACATACATACATGCATACATTATATTCGCACATTAGTACTCCGTATGGCCAATATGGCCAAAAGTATTCCCACCATATGTGGCTGTTGCGACACTGGCAGCTCAGTCCCAGTTTCATTTCTCCAGGTTTTAACACAGTGCAGACACACGGTGGAGAAAACGACCCGTGGTGTAAGAGCTGTCGGGAGATAATCAACTTAGATTCTTTTGGGATTAAAGCCACTCTGCATCATCGCACCACTCTGTTGATGAATATTACACAATCTGTTTGAAACAGCATGAGTACGCTTGTGTTCACTATATAAAAAAAAAAAAAAAGAACCTTGTTTGTGTAGGTTGTGTTGGTTAAACACATCTAATGTATCGTTTTGATTAAACACCAGCTGTGTAGAAATGTTTGGCCTGATGCAGTGTTGATATTTCAGGGAGAAGCAGGACTTCCGGGGGTTCCAGGAGAAGCTGTAAGTGTTTTTTTATTATTATTTCCAATTTCTTTCGCATTAACGCCATGATCACCCTCCCTGCTTTTATTTGATGTGTGTGTTCTCCAGGGTACATCTGGGAAAGATGGACTTCCTGGCATGCGAGGGGAGAAAGGAGAGATCGGATTCATCGGCATGCGAGGGCCCAAGGTGCGTGTGATTACGTCGTTGTCTGTATTGCAGCTTCAGTGTGCCGTCTGACAGACAGTAAAACGGATAGCAGGCATATGGATGTCAGAGCGTGTGTGTTTTTGTGGGGTGGGGGGGGGTGGGGGGTGGCAGTGCATGGAAACACACACACACTCAAGGAACTGATTGGTTTGCTTACCCGGGGTTTCTGAAAGATTGTCAGCGATGGATGAATCACTCCACTCCATATGGTAACAGATCACAGCGTCCCCATTTCGCCGAAATAAACATCCACACTCGGCACGCGGATACACACGCGCCGCATTATACAGTCTGTTTAACAATTCAGCTCACGGTGCATAACCAAATAGAATATTTAAATGCAGTTGAATTGGAGTGTTCTTCCGCCACAGAGAAGACATTAGCTGTGGTGTTACACCTGTCATATCGTGTGTGTGTGTGTGTGTGTGTGTGTGTGTGTGTGTGTTGCATGATGTGAAAGGAGGCCAAATTGTAATTTTTTTTTTTTGCCTTCTCTCCATAAACACTTTAGACCATGAGCACTCATTGCCCTTGAAGGGTCAGTTGTAACTATAAGACAGTATATAGGTGTTTGATGAGCGACGCCGCCTCATAACACAAAACACGTACCGTTTTTTTCCCTCCAGTATGCCGACTACGCTGGGAACACAGTCGCGTGCATTGTGGGAGATGTAGTTTATTGTCAATGTACGCTTTAAACACCTTATTTTAATACAATCACACACTCTTGATGGCCACATGTAATGACCTATTCAGCCCCGCAAGCCATGAGTTTCATTAATGTGGTCTATGGTGTGTGTGTGTGTGTGTGTTATAAATATATATATATATATATATATATATATATATATATATATATATATATATATATATATATATATATAGAGAGATAGAGAGAGAGAGAGAGAGAGAGAGAGAGAGAGAGAGAGAGAGAGAGAGAGAGAGCTGTTCAGACTTTTCTGTTATTTTACCTTGATCCTGCTTTCTAGAATTTAATAATTTAAGTGTTAGCTGTATGTGTATCAACTGTTGATCATGGTCAAAAGTAAGAGTGCTGTCAAGCGGGTCAAACTGATTTAGGTGCATTTGGGTGCTTAATTAATTGGTTTAGCAGACCAATCAAATTAGACAGCCTTAGGACAGATCATCACATGTCTAAAGAGTTTACTGAAGTTCTAGCAGCTTATTCAAAACGGCGCCATTCTCTCTCTCTCTCTCTCTCTCTCTCACACACACACACACACACACATACACAGAAACACAGACACACACTGACAACACTCTAAATCACACCCTGATTGAGCCCAACTCATTTCTGTAAAGTCTCACGGTGGACCGACAGTGATTGAGGTGTGTTAGTTATGTGTAAATAAGTATATGAGAGAAAGAGAGAGGGAGAGAGAGAGAGAGAGAGAGACTGACAGATAAATAGTGCCTTGGTCTAGAGAGACATTTATAGAGCTCTCCTGGGACTCGGTACGCACTTTCATTATTTTCTGTCACACTGAGTTCCCAGCAGTTTGACTGACAGCCCGGTCGCTTTTACAGGGAGAGCGCGGCTCCAAGGGTGCATGTGGACCAGAGGGACAAAAAGGAGAAAGGGTAAGTGTGTGTGTGTGTGTGTGTGTGTGTGTGTTTGATGGGTCTCATTAATAACCGAGGTTTTGACTGTGTTCTCAGGGGGATTCTGGAATGAACGGCAGATCAGGGTTACCTGGAAGAAAAGGAGAGGCGGTACAGACTAACTCTGACACATATACACACACACACACACACACACACACAAAGTAGACAGTTTGTCACAAGTCAGTTGTGATGGTGTTGCAGGGTGATGTGGGTTCTCCAGGAGCGACAGGAAGTCCAGGAAAAGAAGGACTCGTCGGCCCTAAAGTATGAAGATGCATAAGCAGTACCTACAGCCTTTACTTTCTTTACACACTTTACACTCTGTAAATTCGCTTACACACTTTACACTCTGTAAATTCACTAAACACTTTACACTCTAAATTCTGTACACCCTTTACACACTTGTGCACTATGAATTAACAGCTCCATTTAATTCATATGAAAAAAAGCTTTGTTAGGTGTGTCATGCTGATCATGAAATGGATATGGTGTGTGTGTGTGTGTGTGTTCTCAGGGTGACCGAGGTTTCGATGGTTTAATAGGTCCGAAGGGAGAACAGGGAGAGAAGGGTGAACGGGTACGTTTTTTGCATTATATTTAGTTAGTATACTTATACACATCTTTCTCTCTAATCTCTCTCTCTCTCTCTCAAGGGCCCCCATGGAATCCCTGGACCCCCTGGTCCCCGAGGTGTTGATGGACCCCCGGGTCTGACTGGTCCTCAGGGACTTGCTGGAGTAAAAGGTCCTGAAGGACTGCAAGGCCAGAAGGTATCCGAATACAAGTGTGTGTGTGTGTGTGTGTGTGTGTGAGAACCAGGAGTAACCAGATTTGTCCACTTTGTGTGTGAGATTCATACCATACTTTATTATGGATGTTACCCTGCAGTGTGTGTGTGTGTGTGTGTGTGTGTGTGTGTGTGTGTGAGAACAGGTCAAATAAGTGAATTAATAAATGCACTAAGGATACTTGCATTTGAAGATAATTTGATGTCCGTAACAGTATTGGCCTGCTTTCTCGAACCCACACAAGCATCATACACACCCCGGCACTACTTTCGCATTTTTTAAATGTTCCAGACATCCACGTCGGCTCTGCGGCGAGATTCCGAAAAGCTGTTCGTACCCAATAAAACCCTTTCACGGCGTCGCTGCAGAAGCCTCTGCCTTCATCTCCTCAGGAATATTAATCAGCCCTTACTCTCAAACGACTGTCCATCATCGGCGTAGCCTCAGTAGACTGTGTAATAATGCTATTAGCATCTGCCGTTATCCCTGTAACTGGTCGACACTCAAAAGTATCGGGACGCCCGTCCGTTCAGCCGTTTACAGTGCTTAAAATTTTCATACAATGGGAGAAATTGATCATATTACGGTAGATCAATCTCTCATTTTAATCTAGTACCATCCTCTTAGCCTGATTACCCCCCCTTCATTCTCCCTTCATTCTACGGGGGATGTACATATTCCAGGCACTGGTTTGATTGACGTGTATTATCTGAAAGGACAATGCCCATGAAATAGAATAGATCTGCATAGGCTAAAATGTAACGGGACGCTGGACTTTTCCCACCACATGTGGTTCGTCACCAAACCGTAACCACAAATTCCGAGCCAAACAATTGCGTAGGATGCGATTTTATAAGTTGTCCATGAACTTTTGTCAGTGTTGTTTATTTTCTTAATATAGTAGGTTCTAGTTATGCGGAGGAACTGCACCATACTGTAGTATCATTGGGAGAGAAAGTGTGTGTGTGTGTGTGTGTGTGTGTGTGTGTGTGTGTGTGTGTGTGTGTGTGTGTGTGTGTGTGTGTGTGTGAAGTGAATGTGGCTGCCTGACACAGACGTTTTTTATGCTTGAGTACTCGTGCACGTTATCGCTATTGTGTATTTATGTCTCTGCGTGCCTCAGGGTGAACGAGGTCCTCCTGGCCCCGCTTCGGTTGGCCCTCGCGGTATCCCTGGAATCCCAGGAGAGCGAGGCGAGCAGGTAAGTGCACACACACACACACACACGTCTCGGTGTACTCATCGTCTCGTTTCAGTGATGTTTTCCAGTCTGATATTTCGCTCTCTTATGTATCAGGGAGAAATTGGCCTTGATGGAGCGAAGGGAGATAGCGGAGAGCCCGGCATGACGGTCTGAGCACGGAATCTCACACACACACACACACACACACACACACACACACACGTTCACACACACGTTCACACAAGTGGGCTTTAGACAGAAATTAATTTCGAGAGGTGATGAGGAAATATGCTAAATAAAATCACCGCGTGATCCGTTTACTAAGGAGTGTGATGCACGCGGGTGTTTCAGGGGATCTGGCGGTAAGAAGAGCCACGATATGAATGTATTAGTGAATGAATTTGATTAACTACGCTTTAATAAAGCTGGCGAATTTTCAGTTTTGCTGAGAAATATGGGTTTGGGATTTGCAAATCATTGTATTGTTTATTTTAATAACACAATTGTTTTTTGTAATCTCTAAAATTTACGCTCTGTATCATGACTACACATACATAACCTACGCAGCCCAAGCGTTCTCTTATTTGGTCCGTGTCCCATTGTGCGTAGGAGGACGAGATCCGAGCGTATGTTCGCTCCGAGATGAGTCAACACTGTGGTGAGCGATTATTTCATTACACATCATTTCCTTATGTTATAATATCCTGCCGTTCCTTGAGGAAAAGTAACACAGTACCCTACTGTAACCCGTTTTTCTTGTCTTTCTCCGTTTCCCTCATATTCCTTTTTTTTCTTTTTTTTGCGAAGCCTGTGGAGGTAAGTGACCTTAATCTTTCCTAACATCCCGTCATTAACCTTTTTATTTTTTTTTTCTCCCCTCGGATTGATTGTAGCACTAGGTCAGCGTTGAAAAGGTTACATAGCATCACCTGAGCCATCACGGATCACGGGATCGTTACTGCATGCTTTAATGACTATATTTCATTGGCGGGGGGAAAAAAATCTGACCTGACCTTTCAAATCACAATGTACATTTCTCTAGAATGAAGCATTCAGAACTGTTTTATATTTAAAAAAAAAAAAAAAAAAAAAAAATATATATATATATATATATATATATATATATATGTGTGTGTGTGTGTGTGTGTGTGTGTGTGTGTGTGTTTTGTTTGTTTATTTATTATTTATTTTTTTTTTAAATTAGATATTTCTATTTTTTAAATTAAAGTTTTAGTTGTGTTGTAATTATTTAGTTTAATTATAATTATTTAATTATATATCGGACATACATTTAGTTACTGTTATAATATAATAGGCAGGTGGGAGCTCAGTAGTTCAGACACTGGCCTCTTTGGACTGGAAGATCACAGGTTCAAAACCCCCCCCCCCCCCCCCACCACCACCACAAGCATGGGCCCTTGAGCAAGGCCCTTAACCCTCAATTGCAAGTCGCTCTGGATAAGGGTGTCTGCCAAATTCTGTAAATGTATATAATAACTAATCTCTACTAATCTCTCCTGGAAAGACTGTAACAGCCACAAGGATGTGTTGATGCAGGTGAGGTGAGAAGGCCGTAGCTGTTTAGGTCCCAATAGGATTGAGGTCAGAGCAGGATATCTTCTAGTTCAAGTGAAAAGGAGGAAAGTCAGTACTTTTTGTCCATTTAATGAAGCAATGCTAATGCTAATGTTCCTTAGCTGGGTAATGCTGGATAGTGTGATGTGTTTAGAGAAAGGAATAACCCCCCCTTTCCACCAACCCGTGTGAATTGGTGTAATTTTATTCTGCTCACGTTATCAGGTGTCGGAGAAATTCCCACGCGCCCCGCGGTGCAGACTTTCCGAAGCCGCTCGTCCGCCGAGCGCTCGCTAGCCGACGATTCGGGTGAGTGCGCCGTCCACCTCTCCGTTTATCATCCTCCCATCATTCACCGTACTTGTATAGCCTTCGGCGGTCCAGGTGCCTTTTTATTTACCTGTTGGTTTTGTACGTATGGGAAGTGGCCTTGAGTCAACCCGAGAAACGTATGTGCTTTTAGTTAAAGGCCAGAACAACATGCACTAAAGTACATTAATGTGTTGGGAATGTTCTTTAGTTATTCTGTTTCAACGCTATTAAGCGTACAATGGCACCTTTTAAGTGCGTCCAGTAATTACAGTCATGTTCTGTAAAATATTAATTACCTTTATCCTGTCATCTGTCACCTTACCCTTTCATTAAAGGAAATCACTAGCACTTTCATCCTAATCCCTATCCACCTCGCACGTGTGTGTGTGTGTGTGTGTGTGTGTGTGTGTGTGTGTGTGTGTGTGTGTGTGTGTGTGTGCACTGTGTGTGTGTGTGTGTCATGTGCTTGAGAACTTTGAGAAATGAACAGAAACCCAGTTTACCATTAAGCAAACACTTATAACGCAAGTGTCGAGGCTGATATTCAATTATGTCAGTAAATGTCTAAGAAAGTGCGGCTTCTTTCCAAAACAGTTTTAAAGCAGAAAACACATCCCTGCATTTCACGTAAATATTGCATTCTAGAAGTGTTTTTCGACAATTTCTCAACTATAAATAATCAGATTTGCAATGTGGACAAAAAATAAATAAATGGGTGGATGCCTGAGATTCCACTTCCACTCCAACCCCTGTAAGTCAAATCTTCCAGGGGCGTTTTTGGATTGAATGTCGTAGTTCAATTAAAGTCCAAAGACATCCTATACAATTGTGTATTTAACATCGTAGTGCAAGAACCACATCTGGTTGGAAAAGTCAGGTGTTCCAGAACACCTCCAGGGTCCAGGAACCCGATTCCCGTCTCGGCCATGTGTGTGTGGAGTTTGCATGTTCTCCCCGTGCCTCAAGGGTTTTTTCTCCGTGCCTCAGGGGTTTTTTCTCCGGTTTCCTCCCGGTCCAAAAAACATGCACGGTAGGTCAAAAAACATTGGCACCTTGGAAAATTGTCCCTAGTATGTGAAAATGTGTGTGAATGTGTGTGTGTGTGTCAATGTGTGTGTGTGTGTCCTGCGATGGGTTGGCATTCCATCCAGGGTGCTTGCCTTAATGCCCATAGACGCATGAGATAGGCAGAGACTCCCCGTGACCCGAGGGAAGATCGGATAAAGCGGTAGAAGAAGACGAACATTCACGAGTAAACGTGATCTCACTGACACATTAATAACTCCTGAGTTCTGGAATCAGCCCAAAGATGATATTCAGCAACTGCCCCTAAGCATTCATTATAGGTGATGGAGGTTTTGTGTTCATTTCCCGGGACAGTGAAAAGTGCAGGAATTATCAGTATAATAATACTTTATGTTGAAAATTGACAGCATAATCGTCATTATGACTGTCTTTAATTGGGTGTAATTTGGATGTATAATTAATCCGCCAGGCTGAGGAGGTGAACACAGTAATTATTTTGTACTTGGTGGGAATCGACCGAAATTTTGCATAGGAACTAAAAACGCGGCCGTTTTGATGAGCACAAATCTGACTGGAGTATTTTTTCTCCTTGTGTGTGTGTGTGTGTGTGTATCAGGTCATGAGCTGCGTGTTCTAGCGAACACAAACGACCCCGATTATGATGTTTACTCTTTTGATAACTATGATGATCCAGAAGAAGAGTTTGTTGACTCTATGCCCTCGACCAATCAGAGCCAAGGTATGAGGCCATTTATATACTGAAATGAATGCCTGTGCAGTTGCTGGAAAGAATTGATTTTACTTGTGTTCTCTGCATTTCTCAGTGAGACACATATACACAGAGTCTAACGCCTTATGAATCATTTTGATTTTTACAGTGAGAGAGAAGAGGGACGTTAAAGGTGAAGGTACGGCCATGTTCTTTACTACATTGATGCAATGTCTATTTTTATTCTCATTATTATTATTGTCATTTTTATTATGTGCCGCTACTCCATCACTTCTCATTAAAGGGCATTGAGCTACAATGATCTTTTGTTTTTCCACTAAACCTCCTGTCTAGAGTAACTCAAGTTCATTCATATTTAATATGTATTTAGTTTGTTTGTGTATCTGTCCTAATAAACTAGTATCACGATGTATTTATGAATAGAACAAGAAAAAGCCCTTATATAAAAAAAGCCCACTTTGAGTAATGTCTAATAATAAATATATATATTTTATACTATAGAACAAATAGAATTAAAAATGTATTATTATTATTATTATTATTCAAATATACAAACCATTAATGTGTATAGAGTGATATTGGGTGCGTCAGTGAATGTAATATAAAGCGTTTTTATTAAAATGCTGATTTCATTCACCTGTAGCTCGCAGCACTGTGCCTTCATTATACTGATTGTGTTTCTTTCTTTGTGTGTGTGTGTGTGTGTGTGTGTGTGTTAGACCCTTGCGTCTTGACGCTGGATGAGGGCGGGTGCTCCAGATACACTCTACGCTGGTACTTTAATTCTCAGGTGGGGGAGTGTAGACCCTTCATCTACAGCGGCTGTGGAGGAAATGCAAACCGCTACAAACAAAAAGAGGGGTGTGAACAAAGCTGCCTAGGACAAAGCAGAGGTACACACACACACACACACACACACACACACACACACACAGAGCATGTACTTTGTTGTCTCATTTGTTTGTTTACAGGTTCTGACCCTTGAGTCATCTCACCGTGACACACACAACGAGCATTACAGTCCTGATTCATCTTTTCACTTTGTCTGTCTCATGTTGTTTGTTACAGGTGCCCTGGGTTCGAGTAGTGGACGGTCATGACGGGACACACACACACGCGCACACACAGCAGTAATCAGTGTTCTGATGTTCACACTCGACAGTTCTCATATACAGTTGTCCTCAGTAATGCACATTTTAATGCATTTTATAATCCACTACTACTTTTAATTTGTATTTATTTTGTTTACGAAGTTCACAACTCACTCCGTTTCATTCATTCAACCCAAATTGTGAAAATGTATATTTTGTGCTCCTATTCCTTTTATAGTAAACGCAGATATGTTTTCCATGAGTACGTGCATTCCCCATCACTAACTATTCACTTGATCAGGAACACTTTCACGCCTCGTCGTTTATATTTATCAGCCAATCACGTGGCAGCAACTCCGTTGCATTAAACAGAGGTCAGAGGAAAATGTCCAGACCGCTACTCACTCATACAATCACTTTGTGAGCTAACATCATTTCTCATCCTGATGCTTTATGTGAACATCAAGCTAAAGCGCTTTGCCCTGTACTGTATCCGCCACCTGATTGGCTCGCCTTATAAGGGCGGATGCTCCTAATAAAGGACTGTTGCCATTTAAGAAAATACATTCATAAATTCACCCCTTTTTTATCCTCAATGTAAAACTGTTTTTTTTTGTTTGTTTGTTTTAAATATGGGTCATTTTGTCAAACCCAAAACCCCTCGATCATGTAGGCCAATTAAAGTATGTTTGATAAATTGTTTCCCCCAAAAATGTACGCATGACATTATGACCTGCTAGTGAGGGATGTACCACTAAATGTTTCAAATTAAACACATTTTCATTAAATCAGTCAGTAACATGAAAAAAAAATGGCGTGTTTAAAAGCCTTTCAGAATTATGAATCTGGTGGCCAGAAAAGTGTAAAAAGGAGAATAATTACGCACTTATAGAAATAGCTTTAATACCCACTGAAAAAAAGCATGATGTACACTATGTGGACAAAGGTACTGGAACACCTGACTTTTTCCAGCCATATGCGGTAAATATGACGTCTTTGGATGCAATAGAATTCAATTGAATCAACATTGGAGTGTGTCCATAGCTTTTGTCCATGTACGTTCTCCAAGGTTAAAAGCAGGACCATCATGCAGCTATTGCCCCCCCCTTTCCCATTATCATTGACTCGTCATGTGATTAAACCCGACTAGTTTTGCCCGGTAAATGATGTTTCAATCGATTTTTCCCCCCCTCTTTTTTTTCCTTCTCTCCATTGTTTCTCTGGTGCTAATAAAAGGCAGGATCTGTAGTCCATACAAACCGCATTCAGGTTTCTGCTCACATATCAAATTTATCATTCGCTTCCAATTAAGACATTTAACAGCAGCTGACGTTTTGCCGGCATGGCCCGAGTATCGATGAATACGCCGGCCGACCGCGCTGACGTTAAAGAGGCGACGGTGCGACTGCTTACTCGTGCAGACTCACTTCCATATTTGCAGCTGCTATTTTTAGTACGCAGTCAGTCTCTGCTGTATAGAGAAAGCTGTTAGTGTAAATATAGAACCGTCTTTTTTATTTTCAGCCTGCGATCCAGAAACGAATGTTGTCTTGAATTGCATGTTCACTTTGCTTACAAAAAGAGAAATGGTGCTATTTTCCAAACATATTTATAATGTGGATTGTACTTGATAATGTCATTTTTTTATAATGGTGAAATGAATAAAATGTTCAATTTGTTCACTTTTCCTGGAATTGCATGTTTTTGTGTGTGCCAGTGTATAAGTGCATATAAAACGCTTAATATTGCTTAATAGGTCTTTATTTCACTACATTGCTGTTTTGTTCCTCTTATACCACAGCAATTTGCCAATAAGTGCATTTTAAAGGAAATCTGAATATCCTGTCGTACTATTTATCCATTTTTGGTTACATTTACAGGAATGCTAGATTCAGATGGTTTGGACACTTGCAGAGGAGAGAACAATGCTGAGGTCGAGGCCAGCAGTCAGGAGGAACAGCATAAAGGCCAAGGAGGAGGTTTACAGATGTGGTGAGGGAAGACGTGCAGGTAGTTGGTTTGAAAGAGGCAGATGTGGAGTGATAGGAAGACGGATGATCTGATGTGATGAAAAAAGAAAAACATAAATTTTCAGTTACAGGATACAATAATAGGGGCACGGTGGTTTAGTGGTTAGCACGTTCGCCTCACACCTCCAGGGTCCGGGTTCAATTCCCATCTCGGCCATGTGTGTGTGGAGTTTGCATGTTCTCCCCGTGCCTCAGGGGGTTTTTCTCCGGTTTCCTCCCCGGTCCAAAAACATGCACGGTAGGTTGATTGGCACCTTGGAAAATTATCCCTAGTGTATGAATGTGTGTGTGAGTGTGAGTGTGTGTCCTGCAGTGGGTTGGCATTCCGTACAGGGTGTATCCTGCCTTAATGCCCATAGACGCCTGAGATAGGCACAGACTCCCGTGACCCGAGGAACGATCGGATAAAGGGGTAGAAGATGAATGAATGAATGAAAGGATACGATAATTATAATAAACGTGTAGGTTTTCTTGTCAGAGGAAGAGGTTTATGTACTGAGTGGCTGATGCGAAGGGAGCCCACTTTGAAGCAAAACCCTGATACTGGAGACTCCTTTACAGCAAAGAATAGTGTCTATAATGCTAACTACTAACAAAAATACAACAACACCTTCTGACCAATCAGATTCAAGCGTTAACTTCCACTGGATCCAACTGTGATGTGTTTGTATCATTTCCTTTCCTTTTTTTTTTAAATAATTGAAGTCAACAATCCGTTTCCGTTACGCATTCTGTTTCTGAGTGTGTCTCAGTGAGTGTGTCTCAGTGTGTGTGCGCTTTCCACTCTTCCCCCTGACTATGTCACAAATCACTTTGCCGCATCTCATTGCAATGCATCATGAGTAATTAGGCCAACACCCCAGATCTGTCACTCAGGTACCGTCTTCATATTTATCATCTCTCATATATATTCATATGTTTATATTTCACCATGTTGTTTTTTTTTGTTTTTTTTTTGCATACTCACGCCTGCTTTAGTTCCACTGGCTGCCTTTTTTTTTTTCCCCGTGTCACCAATGCATGTTTTTCGCCTGTTCAAACGATCGTAGCTCAGAAACGGAGTCGTCATTGTATTAAAATAACTTTCAACTGCCGGGAGAATTGTCTGAGAAAATGTAGGACAGAAAGTTAAAGGAGTACTTCAGCCATTGTTTCTAACTCCCGGCTTCTTTTCAAGGTGAGGAAGCAGACAATCCAAACGCCACACAGGTGAGGATGATGGGAAACGGAGCGGTAATCACATGGGAGTGAAAGCCACAAGATTCGTACGTGTTTTTTTTTTTTTTCTCAATCTGCATTTAGTTGCATTTTATGCCACTGTTATAATGTTCCTCACTATATTCTGAGAGGATGTTTCATGTAAAGCAGGGGTGTCAAACCGCAACCCTGCAGTGTTTTGTTCCAACCCTGCTCCAATATACATACCGTGTAGTTTTCAAATAAGCCTTAATGACTCGATTAGTTGGCTCAGGTGTGTTTTAATTATGGTTGAAGCTAAAACTCTGCCCTTCTTAGGACTTAATATTTGACAGCTTCCTCAAAGTGTGATAAGAATTTCTCCTACCTTCCTTCATCTTCTGCTAATAAATATGAATTTGTGGGAAAATATTTTTTACTAGCCTTTTTTGTTGTTGTAATTGGCTCCAAACCAGGGGTGTCAATCTAACTTAACTAAACTCAAGTATAATTAAAACACACTTTATCCAAATAATAAAGTCATTAAGGCTTATTTGAAAACTACATTGTATGTATATTGGAGCAGGAATGGAGTTTATATATATATATATATATATATATATATATATATATATATATAAATCTATATATATATATATATATATATTTTTTTTTTTTTTATCCATATAGTGTAAAATTAAATGTAAATTTTAAAACGCTCTCCACACACCAATCACATCTCATCACACACACTGCTTTATATGATGTTTTTAACTTGGACCTCTCCTCTATCTGAAAGCTGGATATGATTTCATTTCCCTCCCGTTTTTTAACGTTCTCTCTCTCTCTCTCTCTCTTTTTTTTTTTTTTCACGACAACAGCAATTATGCATGAGACTGTCTTTTCAGCGCCGAAAATGAAGAATCACACTTTGCATGTTTTTTTTTTCCCCCTATAATCCTGTTTGCTCGTTTGGGCGGCGCTGTGACGCAGCAGGGTCTCTAATCCGAGTTCCTCTCTCTGTTTTGCTTGGGATTTTGTCTGTCTTTTTTTTTTATCATTTTTATGTTTTATATAATTCTTTTATTATATCTATATATATATATATATATATATATATATATATATATATATATATATATATATATTATATATATATTTCAGAAGTAGGGTGCAATGGCGCTTTTTTAATTGCCCCTAGGAGTGCATGTGTGTGTGAGAGTGTGTGCGTTGTTGTTGTAATACAAGCGCTCTGGTTTTGCCTGATGGATATTATTTTATGTGTTTTGTACAGGTCCTCTGGTTTCACTCTACATCAAAAACAAACAAACAAACAAACAAACATGCCGTTAGGATGTAGTGGTGACTTTGAATTGCCACTTCAATTCAGTAAACTGTTTGCTGCAACAGCACCAGATGTTTGTTGTTGTTGTTTTTGTTTTCCATTGATTGCTTGATTGTATGATCAATTATTGTAAAAGCCATTCTTTTGGTGTGCGCTAAATGCCATTGCGCATTGACTTAGCGCGTGCGTGTGTGTGTGTGTGTGTGTGTGCGTGTGTGTGTCAGATCGTGTGCTGCGCTTGCCTAACTAGCAAATATTTTGTTTTATGCACGCATCTACCGAAATATAAAAACCTCAACACACAAACAAACCTACCCACATAGAGCGCGCGCGAACGAGGACGCACGCACGCACGCGCGCGCCCCTCCGGTGCCGTGAGGCATAAGTGCCCCGGCTGGGCTAAGTCGCGTGTGCTGCGCGAGATCTTGACACGAGGGCGTCACTACACTACACTTCACTTCACTACACTTCACTACACGTCACGTCACGCGAGCGCGGACGGGACGGAGCGCACAGCGGGCGCGAGAAGAAGCGCCGGCGCGCCGCAGTACCATGTTAAAAGCCCAGCAGCGCGTGCACGGAGCGGGAGGGTGGGGGTAAATTGAGATATGGAGAGAGAAAGAGAGAGAAAGAGAGAGAGAGAGAGAGAGAGAAACCCCGGCGCGTGACCACGCGACTACTTGCACGCGGGACGAGGTGAGTATCATCTCTCTTTATTTTAGAGCGTGCATGTGTGTGCGTGTTTCTATCTATCTATCTATCTATCTATCTATCTATCTATCTATCTATCTATATATATATATATATATATATACACGCATTTATAGGTTGATGTGCATTTGCGTATTGATAAAGACTGTGCGGATAGTTTTCCTCTGCTGGGTTTGAACCTCGTGCTGATGGTGCCTGTGGAGCTGCACGAGAAAAAGGAAAAGCAGCGAATTTGGAGAACCGGATAGTTTTTTTTTTCTCGCAGTGAACGGACGTGGCACCATGAGTCCCGGTACAGAGTAGCGCCGGTGCTGACATTTCCTTCCGTTGTTTTTTTTTGCCCTAGATTTTAGGCATTATTTCATATGACTTCATGTTCAGATGTTTAAAACGAATGCCAAGTTGACTGTCATAATCATGCCTCATTAACACCAGCATCATCACCGTCATGATCATCATCAGCAGCAGCAGCAGCATCATGCATATTCATCCCGTAATTCCACCTCCAACTCTCAGGCGTGAGACTTGCTCCACTGGGAGCCACCTGCTCTTATTCGCATATCCCCGTGGGGGGGAACTTTGGACTGAAATGCCTCCATGAGATAAATGAAAAAAAAACCTTTTTTCGTTTTAATGTGAAAACGATGCAATGTAATTATGATTGCATTAGATAGAAAAAAAAATGTGATCCATCAACTGTTTAGAGGGGGAAAAAAACTGTCTGTGCCAGGTGAGTTTTCTCACATCACCTCCTGGCAGGAGGACTTGCTACGCTAAAGTGAATACGTGTGTATTCTGACATAACAGCCGGTCGTTCTACACTGCAGAACTGTGGAATATTAAAAAAAAAAAGTATTAAAAAAAGGTGATTATCTAAATAATGACTATAATCAGTAACGTATTTTTGATTCACCGTGTGGTGTCGTATTTTTTGAGGCACCGTGTGGTGTCCCGTGGTAGTCAGAGCCATAATGTTGTGAGTTCAAATCCCATTAAACTGCCACATTCTGAGCCCCTGAGCAAGGAGAATAAATCTCAGCTGCTGAGATAAATGAGATCATTGTAAATAGTTCTGGACAACAACAACAATAACAACAACAACAAAATAAATGTCTCGACCGACTTTTGGCACAAAAGAAGTGAAGCTACACGACACCTAGCACTGCGAGAACACTTCCTTCTGAACGTTCCATACATAATTTATCATCAGATGAACGAAAGATTTGATTCTCGTCCTCGGAGCAGATAATCCTCCGACGAGCCGCGGACTCACTTGGGTCGTGTCCCGATCTGTCACGCCATTATCATGTTTTCAGCATTTTTTTCCCCGCAACGTGCCTCATGCAGTTTTGGGAGGAAACCCTGATTTCACCGAGTGTATGGGATTCTTTGCAAGAAGAGAGGGAGGGATTGCATCCTGTGTCTTATTCAGGAATGATGAGAGTTGCGCAGGGTTGATCATTCGAAGGAAGGAAGGAAGGAAGGAAGGAAGAAGATGATGGATGGAGAAATGTAAACATATGCCTCCTGTGAATTTACAACTCAGCGGGCTCCTCCCTGCGCCTTCTGTTTCTCAGCAGCTCCTGCACAATACACCGAGGGTTTCTCACGTCTGCACGTCTGACAGCCTTCCATCAGATATATTTATTTATTTATTTATCTATTTATTTATTTTTCCACTTCGACTTATTTACTGAACTGTATTTACTGTAGGTTAAAAGGGAAAACCACAAGACTTTATATATATATATATATATATATATATATATATATATATATATATATATATATATATATATATATATATATATATACGAGCATCAAACTTCTGCTCTGTTTCTCCCACAGTAAAACTCACTCAGGGACATGCAGATGGACTCACCCCCCCCCCCCCCCCCCCCCCCCCCTTTAATTCTCTTTCTTCTTTCTTCTTTCCTTTTTTTTTTCTTTTAAGCATTTATTTCGATTGCACGGTTAAACCTGCAGACCAGTTGCCATAGTAACAGCCATCATAGAAATGGGATCAGCCCCCAGTCAAACTTATTTATTTATTTATTTGTTTAAGGAGTCGCTCTCGAAGCGGCGAACCCGCTGCAGCTTTCACAAACCCGTAAGGATTCCTGCTCCGGGGACCTGCTTCCCGTCTGCCCAGACTGTAGTCTGAGCTGCTGTTTCGTTTTCAGTCCATCATCTTGCTAAGATGCGACGCAAATGAATACGATTACTAAGAAAGACTGCGTGGCTCTGAAGTGATTTCAGAGTGGCCTCTTTTTTGTTTTTTTCCCGGATGTCAGGATGAAACCGATGCCTGGTCATGACGAGGTTTTGTATAAGTGCTTAAAAATGATTTATATCATTGCAATCGATGCCGATCAATACTTAATTGCCACTGATTACATTGCACCCTGGCGCAGCTGGTGCTGATGATCCATCCTATTCCACGTTTAGTCCCCATATAGGATAGAAACAGCTATCTGGGTAGGGGCCTTGCTCGAGTGCCCAGTAATGGCATCTTAGTGTGAGTGGGATTTAAACTCACAACCTTTATATGTATCCCTTATCCAGAATGACTTACAACTGATCAATTGAGGGTTAAGGGCCCACTAGTGGAATCTTTGTGGTGGTGGTGGTGGGATTTTGAACCTGCAATCTTCCGGCTATAAACACCGAAGTCTGAAGGCCCCATGTAGGTGAGGTGAGGAAGCCTGGGTGGAGTCACTGTCCACATTCATCCCAAAGCCGTTTTTGCAGAAGCAAGCGGTTGATGGTTAAGGGCCACACTCAAGGGCCTGTGAGCTTGCTTTTATATACCATATTATATATATTGTTACATTTTCTCCTATTTTCCTTTAATTATAAGACAGCATACTTTTTTCTATATCAATGAAAAAAAACAAACAATTTTGTTCTCGGGTCCCTGGTTAATTTTATATTACAAATAATCAAAATCGGTGATATTTATGACTGTAGCGACATTCATTATTGTCCCCATTTTTATTTATTTATTTATTTGGAAGAAGTTATGCACCGTACCGTTCATGCAAGAAAAGCTTCATTAACGACAATGTAACACTCAATTGATGTTCCTTGAAATCATGTTATTATAGCTATTATTTTCTCTTTTTTCCCCCCCAGGCCTGTCAATCACTCAATAGCATGAGGGGGTGGAGCATGACAGATGGGTGTGGCTGGCAATGAGTGTGACGGTGCATGATTGTTTCCATGGAGACAGATGGCAGCTTTTCTGAGAGCCCCAAACTCACACTTCTACAGTCGAACGATGGTGTGGGGGCGGGGCTTGTCGAGCCAGAGGAGGAGTGGCTCGGCTTCCGGGCCACGGTGAGCGCCGTGCTGCTGTTGGAGTTGCTGCTCGGTGTAGGCGGGAACCTGACGGTGCTGGTGTTGTACTGCGGCCACTGCAGCCTTCTCGAGTCGGTCAGCCATGCTGTCACTCTCAGCCTGCACACGCTTGACCTGCTGTTATGTCTGCTCTGCCTGCCCGTCACTGCCATTCTCCTCCTTCTGGGTGGAACCTCCAGCCCTCATCACGTCCTGCTCTGCTGTCTCCACGAATCCGCCGCCACGTTTGCCAGTGTAGGAACAGCGCTGAACCTGCTGCTCATTAGCCTCGATCGCTATGACATCAGCGTCCGTCCTGCCAATCGTCTCCTCACGCCACGGAGAGCTGCGTTTTTGCTAGCTGGAGTGTGGATGGTGTCTTTAACCTTGCCAGTCTTGCCGTTCGTGGAGGCAGGGCTCGGCTCAGGAACGGCCGATGGAGCACACGTTTACTCGAACAGCACTTTGTTGTGTTCCCAACTGGTAGGGACTCTGCAAGCTCATCTTTTTCTACAGGCTCCTATTTTTTTGTGCTCGCTGGCTGTAATGCTATTTACTTACTCACGTATCCTGCAGGCCTTGCGCATCCGCATCGGACATCCGGCCAGAGCGCAAAAAGGCACCGCGCAACTTGTCCGGCGCCCCTGGCATCGGCGCGATCGGTCCGCGAGGTCACCGGATCACATGGCAAAGACCGTATCTGTCTCTCCTCCGCCCCTTTCCACGGGTCCTCTCGTGGCCTCAGACACCATAACCACAGTGACTATGAACACGGAGACCAATACGCCGTCGGTGAACACGCCGCTGAGTCCAACCCCAACCATGGCCACTGCAACCACGCCCTTTCCACTGACCTCGAACGCATCGTCCGGGCCGACATCTGTAAATCACGTGCCAACACTGTCCATCTCAACCACAACTCTAAACCAGAACCCGAATGCCTTTGACCCCCATCTATACCCAAATATATCCGCCATAACAACCCATCAAAAGCACACCTCAACCACATCTGGCATAGTAACCCATCTAACCTCTAACCCCAACATATCCTTTTCTTTAATCTCGAAAGACCACAACCAACAGGTGTCGACCACAACTACCTACAAACATTGTAACCCCCTGACAGCCCCCATAACCACTTATACAAACTGTAACGCCACAACATCCAGCATGTCCTTCCCTTTAAACGCGAACCCGACTATATCCACCATATTTGTATCTCCAAATTCCAGTCCGTCTACTTCCACCTCGACTATCCTTTTAAGCCATATCCCAGTGGTATCCACTATAAGCCTACCTCCGAACCCCAGTCCCTCCATATCCACCATAACTATATCGCCAAACCCCATTCCCTCCATATCCACCATAACCATATCGCCAAACCCCAGTCCCTCCATATCCACCATATCGCTACCTCCAAACCCCAGTTCCTCCGTATCCACCATAACCCTCACTCTAAACCCTACTCCCTCTATATCCACCGATCCCCTACCTCCAAACCCAAGCCCCTCCATATCCACCATAACCACACCCCTCAAGCATACTGCCTCATCCACAGCTTTGCTGGTTAATCCCAGTCCAGCTGTGTCCGCCACACCAGTGGGTCCCACTGCAACTCCCGCCCCGCACAGTGTCGGTGTGGGGGCCTCAGTCTCAGCCATCTTGGCTCTTCGCCGTGCCGTCAGACGCCACCGAGACCGACGGGAACGCCAAAAACGTGTCTTCCGCATGTCTGTCATCATTGTCCTCTCCTTCCTCCTGTGCTGGGCTCCTCTGTCCGTTATGCCGCTCCTACATCTGGCCATCGGACCCTCCGATTGGCTGGAGCGCCTCAGGGTCTGCTTCCTAGTGCTCGCCTACTGGACGGTGGTGCTTCATCCGCTGCTGTACGCATTCACGCGGCAAAAACTGCGCAAAGTCCTGCACACGCGTCTGCGTAGGCTGCGCAACAGAAACAACACCGGGCAACGCGCGGCCGCCCGGCTAAAGCAGAGGAATAGCCGTAAGCACAGGGCGGGCTGCAGCGATGCTACTGACCGCTGCCTGATGGAGGCTGTCCGTGAGTGACAACCTGTGCTGCGTGTGTCTGTGTGTGTGTGTGTGTGTGTGTGTGTGTGTGTGTGTGTGTGTGTGTGTGTGTGTGTGTGTGTGTGTGTGTGTGTGTGTGTGTGAGGTGCCAGAGAACAAAGCAGAGACATCATCTCGCGTTGCATGTCAACACGTCTGTCATTTCTTCTGTACAGCGCTAATAAGAAGCACACGTTCCAAAGCACACCGAGCTCAGAGAGAAAAACACAGGGCGATGTCTAATTAACCATAGCCGCAGATCAGATGCCGTGGTGCTAGAGAAAAACAAGAGCGCGTCGACGAGCGGATACGAGATCGCGGGCAATAATTCCATAAACCAGGGCGCGCGTGAGAGGATTTTCACGCGGAGGAATTCTTCGAACACTGGCATTATACAATTTGACTTGCCAAGCATTTATTCACGCGATTATACAAAGTGTGTTTCTGTGTCATAGGTCTACACCGAGTACAGATGGTCCCCGAGTTACGATGCTTCAGTGTTTGTGGCACGACAAAATGTTTTCTTTCGCATAACATTAGAACACCACCGGCGGAATGTTGCGTCGGTCACATTTCTGCTGCCAAAACAGTCCCGAACGCTTCTTCTCGTCTATTGGATCAGACAACACAGGCCAGCCATCTCTCCTCGTATGCATTAAAGGAGCCTTGGCTGCCCAGGGAAGGGCTCAGTGGTTTGACGGTCAGGGGGTTCGAAGCCCCCGTATCGCCAAGCTGGATCTTTAGCCCTCTGTCCTCCAGGGGCGCCATATCCTCTTTTCTGCCCCGTCCTGCTACAAACACATCTACATTGAAGACTTGCTGCTTAATATATCCCGCCCACTAACAGGTGAAGAGCTAATTATTTAAAATGAAAAAATGATAATAAATTGCTAAATAATAATAATAAATAATAAATTTATAAAAATGAATAAAATAACAAATTACACTATACTACCCCATGCTGATCGCCAATCTGGAAAACAAGGGGGCATGTTTCCCCTCTTGGTAACTCGGAGACTCCCTGTACTTTAGTTCCTGATAGAGTGCAATAGATTTAACTATGGATGTTCATGATCAGGGATGTAAATATAATTGACAATTCGATTCTGTCGAGCGACTTCAAGCTGAATTTATAAAAACGAACAAAACAGGGTCTACGTTTGTGTACTTGTGTATATGCGTATATAGCCGCATTCCCGTGATCTCCATTCATTTGTGATTACTGTGGATTTTGCAGTAGATCAGCAATAATGTCGAATTCTATAAATAAAGTTATATACTTACTTGCTGTTGTGGCTGTTCCCACTTTAATGCACTACTGCAGACGCTCAGCTGATTTTCACCAATAACATCTCACTTATTAAAATGAAGGTTTTTTTTCCCGAATATCTAAAATTATATCGTGTGGAATTTTAAGCAACACGTGACTTACGTGTTATGGGTTTCGAGACACGTGCCTGTTACTTTTCTTTATATGCAACAAAAGTAAAGTGTGACTCGAACAAACTGCATTACCTGAACAGTCACACATGAAGCTGGAATGCTTTGGGGTTGTTTTTGGGGGCCGGGATGGTTGGAATCTTGTTCCGAATGAGTGAAAAGAACCAACATGGCAACCATTCCATGCATCAATACCGTGTGGTTCAAGCTCTTCAAGTGTTATGTAAAGATAAATGTATTTATTTATTATTGAATTGTCTGCTCGGCCACTGCACCTAAATCCTATTGAACTGCTCTGGGATGAAAATGCACATTTGCAAATCAAGATGTAGATTTTACCGGCGAAAATTCTATGATATTTGTTTGGTCAAAATAATTCTTTATACCGTTACATGACCAAGTTTGGAAACAAAAGGAAAATACAAATTCAAGACATAACACAATTTTTTTTTATATACTCAAAATTTCTATCCTTATACATTTCACGTGTGTCCTCAGCATTCTACAAGAACCCAGATATTCGCGTCCCATGGTCATTGTACTCACAACATGGCATGCAAATGTACCCAGAATCCCCAGAGTGAAGATTTTTAAAGATTTTAAAGATTTTTTTAAACATTTTGAAAGGAAAGTTTGTGCTCAAAAGGAAGCAAGGTCACTGGCGCAAGTACCACGAGACTAAATAAGAAACAGTCAAAACTATTGTATTTCCAGTGTGAATAGAAAACCACAGACGTGTATCTGATCCGGACAGGGCTAAAATGATCGGACTTCTGCTGAGTTGGCAATAATGCGTGTAATTCATCCGGCCAGTAATTTGCTCTAAAGGGGGGATGGAGGGGGGAAAAAAGTACTGACACGGCAGATCTGGACAAATACAAGGTCACAGACGTGGCGCTTATCAAACATTAAATTACCCTGTGTACCTATAATCTCGGAGCTTTACAAATATTTACTGCATTTCTTAGTTTAAATGCCCCAGGTTGCCTTAATAAAAATGTGCATATGAGCTGAACTTGTGGAAAAACCTCCATGAAATGGTTTCACTGTCGTTAGGAAGGAAGGGTTTAAATACCAGACTTCTTATCTAGCACTTCTGGGCCCTTGAGCAAAGCCCTTATAGAGTCTGAGATCATTCGAAATGGCTTTGGATGGGGGCAAATGCCAAATAGTGGCAAATGTAAAGTATGAACAAAGCAATGCTCTTTCTCTCCAGACTCGTCGATCACAACGTTACTAGCCGGGGGAAAGTGAGAGTTCAATGATTAGAGCTCGGGGTTACTGATCGGAAGGTTCTGGGGTTCGAGTCTCAGCATCGCCAAGCTGCCACTCTTGGGTCCCTTGAGCAAGGCCCTTAAGATCTGTCCTCCGGGGTCTCTGTAACATAGCTGAACCTATCTACATTTGTTTCCTACTGTTGTTCTTCCCAACACAAACCCTCCCTATCTATCCGGGCTTGGGACTGGCACCAGGAATGCACCGGAATGCTTGTGCAAACCTATTTTATGGGGCGGGCTGAGTCATTGGGGGTTAAGGGCCCTTGCTCAAGGGACCACTAGTGACAACTCGGCTGGGACTCGAACCTGTGACGTTTTGGTCCAATGCCTTAACCACTGGGCTGAAACCTCTCCGTAGACATTATTTGGCATGTTAAAAAAATCATGATTAAAATCAAGATTCCTAATAATAATATATTAGATTAGAATATATATTATAATATAATATAATAATACTTTTTTATTATAAGGTGGTATCAAAGGTTTGGAGACCAGGGAGGTGGTGACTTACAACTGAGGCAATTGAGGGTTAAGGGCCTTGCTCAAGGGCCCACTAGTGGTAGCTTGGTGGTTGGGGGGTTACAACACCTTAGGTGTTGGCCTCTGGTCCAGAAGATCGCAGGTTCAAACCCACCCAACCACCAAGCTACCACTAGTGGGCCCTTGAGCAAGGCCCTTAACCCTCAATTGCCCAGTTGTAAGTCGCTCTGGATAAGGGCGTCTGCCAAATACTGCAAATACTGCAAATGAGACCAAGAATGCACTTTATTTTTATAAATAAATAAATAAATAAATAAAAACAGCACAGCAAAAAAGCGCTCTCCGCGTACATGTACATGGAAAGTCTTCTTTCTATGCACTTTCTATGCTTTGCATTGGATCTGGATCTAGTTTAATCTGGAGATCTTCTTCATTAATCTCAAAACGTTCTGATATCACCTCGTATTTCCTTTCCGTCTTGAAAAAAAGGGTTGCATTTTGCCACCGAAGAGCTTTTGTTTGGCTGCATTGACTTTAATAGACATAAAACATCCAGTCCATAAATAATAATTGTATGTAATGATGCTAATATGCTTGCAGAGAGGGGAAAAAGCCACACTGTTCCACAGAATCGTTCACCTAGAGACTACCGACCCCCAACACCCCACCTCCCACCCCCCCATTCCAGTTTAACACCGTTGCTGCCACAAAGCCGATCGAACGCGACGATTGAGCTCCACGGTAAGAAGCCTCTTTAATTAATGAAAACGGTCAGCGATGTAATCTCTGGGTTAAAGGTGTGTATTAATCTTTAAAGTGTAAACGCTCCCGTGCAGAGGAAAAACGTGGGTCTTCCCTTCTCCTCGTTATTAGTAGCGATCGAGGCACTCCACAGGTGCACTTTAATAACCTTAACATATATTAATGATTGATGACACGTGCGCTGACATTTGCCTGAGACCCGTTCGAGACATTCTAAAAGCATCAAAGGACGTTGCTAGACAAGGGCAAGTCTCTTTACTTTTCATATATATATATATATATATATATATATATATATATATATATATATATATATATTATATATATATTTTGACTTCCATCAAATGAGCAATGAAGCTACAACACTGGTGCATATTTACTGTACTGGCTACACTGGGACTGTATATAGTGTTGTAGTGCCCTACATGCTGTTTGTTGTCCTAGTAAGTTTTGTGTTGTTTGTTTTTTTTTTTTTTTTGTTTATTTTTGCATGATTTTATTTCACTGCATACTCTGTATAAGATGCTCCCAAGGTGCCGGTGATCCTTTCCCTTTCTTCTTTCTGCTAAATAATTCAGCCCTACCTCTGAGCCCTTCTCTTTAATTGCTTGTGCAGCTGAAGATGTCGTCCGAAATGAATATCCCTAAAGATGCATAGTGGAGGTTTTAACTCCGGATGGATTTGGACTGTAATTTAATGGTTCGAGGCTACAACCACCAAGAGCAGCTTTTGCATTCAAGTGTCCATCAGTTGATAATGATGGACGCTCGGTGCCACCCAGATGAGGTTCCCTTCCATGAGGTACCACCTTGTTTATCCCGCACCGCAGACGCCACTGGGGTTACGGGATTAGGAATAGGGGATAATGTATGGAAAATTTCACTTTACAATATCGGGTGAGGAAGTCGATGTCCGTCATGTAAACGCCACAGTATGGAATATGTGCTCGTCACAGCTCCATATGGCCGGCGGGGGTGTGTGTGTGCGTGGGGGGGGGGGGGGGGGGGGGGGGGGGCTTTGGGCATTTAGAAATGAGTGTCAAAAAAGAGCAGAGCAACGACTTCACAACAATCTGATTTAGGTTTCATCACCTCACTAGTCCTCGAGTCCTGTGACTACTCGATGGCAGAAATAAACTCCCTCCTGACAGAATCAATGGCTTTCCTTGGAGCCATGACGCCTGGACACGGTGTTCTGTGCTACTCCACGTGTAATGTTGTAATGAGCAGCGCGGGGTGAGTTTTCGGTGAGTCAGAGCCCTGGGCTGAGTCATCAAGAGCAGCCGGATAGCTGCCAAGTTTGCAATGTGCAATGTGTGTGTATATAACAAATAAATAAATAAATAATAACATCTAAAATATATAATATAAAAATATATAATAATATAAAATAATGTTTTCCAAAAATACAATAAAAAAATGATTTAATTATAATGAATGAATTCATTTGAATGTCATTATGAGCATAATAATGGCAATCAAACACTAATTAAAAAGTAGGTAATAACAACAGTAAAACAAGTTTTGGCCTTCTATTAACACACACACACACACACACACACACACACACACATACACACACACACACACACATTGCAGTCGGCCCATCAGACTGCACACAGTAAAGTCAAGCGTACGTCTGTGTAACATCCTCACTTGCTTTAAAGGTTTATTTTCAACCCCATGCAGCTCAGATATGGAGTTTCACAGTATACATTTCAGTCACGGCTGCCCGTGTGTGATTAAATGTGTGTGCGTCAAGCAAACATGGAATACAGATGAACGTTCAGCAGTAAGATACAGGAAAGAAAGCCTCGGAAACGAACGTCATAGCAATTGTTCTCATTTGAACAATTAAAACAGCAAAACATTTTTTTCTTGACAATTAAAAAGCTCATATTATTTGCAATACTTTTCCTGACAAGATGCGTTCTCACAACACTGTTGTGTTATTGCACAGGATGCGGTAGCATGAAATTTTCCCTTCTAACTAGGAAACCCAAACCTGTTACAGCATGACGATGGCCCTGGGCACAAAGCCGGCTACGTGAAGATATTCTTTACACGGGATGAACTGGAATGCCGAATACACCCCAGGCCTAATTACATCACTTTACATCAGTACCTGATACTACTAACACCCCACTGCTGCTCTCACTCCACTGGCTTCCTGTAGCTGCTCTCGCGCATCACATTCAAAACACTGACGCTGGATGGATCTGCACCTTCATACCTCAGAAAGCTCCTCATCACCTCCTGTACCGCACCTCGCTGTCCTGAGAGCAGTCTAGCACTGCTCGCCTGCTTCCACCTTCTCTCAGGGGAAGAGGTAAAGATCAGCTCAAGGCTTCTTCTCTGTTCTGGCACCGAGCTGGTGGAATGAACTTCCCCTGGACGTCCGAACAACAACTGCATCTTCAAACCACGACTGAAGACCCCGATCTCTTCCAACAACACCCCATAATAACACTTCTTCCTTATCACTGTCCAGTTAACCATTAAAAAACGCTTATTTTGTACCTTAAGTTTATAATCAATCATACCTGAATGAATTTGTTCGTAGACGGAGACCTAAAGCACTATTTGTACCTCGCTCTGGATAAGAGTGTCTGCTAAATGCTGTAAATGTAACACACTTGTGTTTGACCAAGACAAATATATCCACACACATTTTTTATATATTTTTTAAACTAAAAAAAATGTATAAGTAAATAAAATAAAATATATCTAAATATATGTGTATATATATATATATATATATATATATATATATATATATATATATATATATATATATATATATTGTTATGTATATATATATGTAGACTTTAAATTATATTATTGCAATGTTTTGCCTATTTTTTTAAACAAGCTTTTATTTATTTATTTATTCATAGCACATTTAGTTTAGGTCATTTGTTATTCATCTTTTATTTGATTAGATTTTTTTGTATAGGGAAGCTTGCAGTTGGAAACCGACCATTTTGATCTTGTGCCTGTGATGACATCAGGGCTCGGATGACGGTAATAAACACTTCAGTGCCTTTTTCCAAATCTTTTCACGCCAACAAATCTGGCGAAAGGACAAAATAATGGCGAAACAATTTTGCCCGAAACATGAAAATACATCAGCAATACGGCCTGGATTATAACAGCAAATGATGTCGGCTGTGGCTGTGGGCATGATGGCATGATGGCTTGATGACATGATGACAGCTGCATCCTGAATGTTTGATTAGCGAAGCTTAAAATACATCTTCGCCCACGCTGAGGGAATGAAGACGTTTCACTAAGGACATTACATCATTTTAGATCTACCAACACCTGCAGGATGGGCACGAGCACTCATCCCTCACCTCCCTCACCTCCCGTCTGTCCCTCCCCGACCGCTGAGCCGTGACACGGAAAGTACGCTAGAGTCGGGGGACAGAAACCGGAGATGATTACTTCATGGTTCCGAGCGGAATATTACTTCATTCGGACAGATCAAACTCGCACGGATGGCGTTTTTTTTTTTTTTTTTTTTTTTAAATCTCATCCTTTTCACTTCCTGCCATTTGCCTGCTGGTTTCTTTAATCTTGCCCTCCCTCTCTCTTCGTTCATCTGCCTCTGTGGAGGAAAGTCACCTTGGAGGACACAGAGAGAGCGCAGGAGAGAGAGAGAGGGAGAGAGAGGGACAGAGAGAGAGAGAGATGCTGTGGGGGTGGTGTAATGAGGAACCATGTGATGCTCTAAAGCATAAAAAAAACAGAAATTGTGAGCATCATTTCTGCAGGGAAAAAAAAAGATGTTACATTTCAATGCCATAATGCAGGAAATTGTGCATTGACAGGTATAATAAGTGGAGGTATAACACATACTGCACAAATTATGTATCGGATCGTAGAAATCATCTCTCTCCTACCCTCCCTCTATCACTCTCTCTCTCTCTCTCTCTCTCTCTCTCTTTCTCCAGGCTTGAAAAAGCTGTCCTTGCAACAACAATAACAAAAAGCTTCGGTTTTATTTATGCATGACTTTCAACAACAGATTTTACCACAAGACGGCTTTACAGAAAAAAATAAGCTTCATATTTACATCCGTATACGGCGCTGAGAAATACTGAAAGTGGACAAGAGAAGTAAACAAAGCTCTCTGAGGTACTGGGAATCTTCACAGGATGTTTAGCGGATTATGAATAAGAGGCAAGCACGGGATAGTCTTTCTGATTTTGCATTATGCAGTACAGATGAGATTAAACACATGATTTCCGCCGATTAATCGGTTTTTCCGGTTAATTGGCATCGATATTTGATTGCTAAACTGGCCAGATATAGGCAAATATCCATTACCGCTTTTTTCAGGTCCACTGTCATTACAGGTGCTGCCCCTAGCGGCGAATCATTGACGCTACACGCTGTTTGTTTTTTACACTGAGCATATATCTATATTTATTATTTAATATATATATATATATATATATATATATATATATATATATATATATATATATATATATATATATATATATATATATCTATATATATAAATGAACTGGAACACTGAATACACCCCAGGCCTAATTACATCACTTTACATCAGTACCTGATAGTACCTTACATCAATATATA
>JACRUU010000029.1:11829041-11836541 GCA_030449085.1 Kryptopterus vitreolus
CCCACCATCTTATCACCTTGTCACCACCAACACTGCCATCACACCACTAACATCACCTTCTCACCACCAGCACTACCATCTCACCACATTATCACTTTATCACCACCAACATCACCTTCTCACCAACACTACCATCCCACCACATTATTACCTTCGTACCACCAGCACTACCAACTCACCACCTTCTCACCACCAACACTAACATCCCACCACCTTATCACCTTATAATTACCAACACTACCATCCCACCATCCCACCACCATATCACCTTATCACCACCAACACTAACATCCCACCACCTTATCACCTTATAATTACCAACACTACCATCCCACCATCCCACCACCATATCACCTTATCACCACCAACACTACCATCCCACCACCATATCACCTTATCACCACCAACACTACCACCCTCCCACCTTATCACCACCAACACTACCATCTCACCACATTATCACCTTATCACCACCAACACTACCATCTTACCACATCATCACCTTCTCACCACCAATACTACCATCCCACCACTAACATCACATTCTCAACACCAATACTACCATCCCACCATCTTATAACCTTCTCACCACCAACACTACCATCACACCACTAACATCCCTAACACCCTCTCCGCACCATTCTACCACCTACGTCTCACCAATATCACAATCTTACCATTATCCCACCATTATTCCTGGTGTTCAAATGAACCACTGTCTTCATCATCATCATCATCATCATCATGATCATCATCATCAACATCATCATCATCATTATCTTCTTCTAGGCTGGTTCTCAGTCCAATAGAGCTTCAGCAATAAAAACAACCTGTAATTAATAAACATTTGAAAGATTATTTAAATGCCTACAATGCAAAAATGCAAGTTGATGCAACCGCATCAGTAATCTTCTCTATAGCACTAGGAGAGGCCTGAAATCCTTACACCCTCAGCGCTCCTTCGACTAAATTCTCTGTGGTAAAACATGATATGTGGTCGAAATCCTCCACCCTAGAACTCTCCTTTTACACCCTGTACTTTACACCCAGGCTGTAATTAGCATAATCACGTGATGTGGCAACACGCCCAGAGACACAGTGGGGAATTAGCCATCTAATATCCCTCAAGAGTTACTCGTAAGGGAGTCGGCTCTTCAGCTTGGCTGTTAGATTCTTTTAGGAAGCAAAGCGAATCTACAAGCTGCCTTCATCACTATGCCATCACCGACATCCACCATCCCATCACCAGCATCCTACCCCCACCATTATCACCTACATAACCATCTTACCACCACCCCAACAAGTACCTCACCACCAACAACTACATAAATGTCCTACCACGACTCCACCACCAACATGCTACCCCCGCCATCATCACCTACATAACCATCTTACCATCATCACATCACCAACATCCTACCCCCACCATCATCACCTACATAACTATCTTACCACCATCCCACCACCAACATGCTACCCCCGCCATCATCACCTACATAACCATCTTACCATCATCACATCACCAACATGCTACCCCCACCATCATCACCTACATAACTATCTTATCACCATCCCTCCAGCAACATCCTACCCCCACCACCATCACCTATATAACCATCTTACCACCATCCCACCACCAACATGCTACCCCCGCCACCATCACCTACATAACCATCTTACCATCATCACATCACCAACATCCTACCCCCACCATCATCACCTACATAACTATCTTATCACCATCCCACCAGAAACATCCTACCCCCACCACTATCACCTACATAACCATCTTACCACCATCCCATCACCAACATGCTACCCCCACCACCATCGCCTACATAACCGTCTTACCACCATCCCATCACCAACAAGTACCTCCATCACCACCATCAACTACATAAATGTCCTACCACCATCCCACCAACAACATGCTACCCCCACCACTATCACCTACATAACCATCTTACCACCACTCCACCACCAACATGCTAACCCCGCCATCATCACCTACATAACCATCTTACCATCATCACATCACCAACATCCTACCCCCACCATCATCACCTACATAACTATCTTACCACCATCCCACCACCAACATGCTACCCCCGCCATCATGACCTACATAACCATCTTACCATCATCACATCACCAACATGCTACCCCCACCATCATCACCTACATAACTATCTTATCACCATCCCTCCAGCCAACATCCTACCCCCACCACCATCACCTATATAACCATCTTACCACCATCCCACCACCAACATGCTACCCCCGCCACCACCATCACCTACATAACCATCTTACCACATCACCATCACATCACCAACATCCTACCCCCACCATCATCACCTACATAACTATCTTATCACCATCCCTCCAGCAACATCCTACCCCCACCACCATCACCTACATAACCATCTTACCACCATCCCATCACCAACATGCTACCCCCACCACCACCCCCACCATCATCACCAACATCCTAACCCCAACCCCACCACTCATCACCTTACATAACTCTCTTATCACCATAACCACCAAAAACTCCTACCCCCCACTATCACCTACATACACCATCTACCACCATCCCACTCCCAACAGCCTACATAACCATCTTACCACCATCCCATCACCAACAAGTACCTCCATCACCACCATCAACTACATAAATGTCCTACCACCATCCCACCAACAACATGCTACCCCCACCACCATCACCTACATAACCATCTTACCACCACATCACCAACATGCCCCCCACCATACATGACCATCTTACCACCATCCCTCCAGCAACATCCTACCCACACCACCATCACCTATATAACCATCTTACCACCATCCCATCACCAACAAGTTCCTCACCACCATCAACTACATAAATGCCCTACCACCATCCCACGACCATCCTACCACCAACATCCTACCCCCAACACCATCACCTACATAACCATCTTACCACCATCCCACCCAACCTACCAAAATCCCATCCACCATACCCCTACCGCCCCACCATCCCATCACCAACATCCTACCCCCACCACCATCCCATCCTACCACCACATATACATCCCAACACAAACATCCTATAACATACTATAACATATATGACTATAACATAACAATGTTTATTATGTTTGTTAATAAACAAGAGAACACAACTGTTTGGAATCCTGAGAAAATTGAGTTACTCTTTAATCACGCATTTTGTTAAACACTAGCCATGGCTAACTCGCCATCCGTTCACGACTGGGGTTACTTTCTGCAGGACGGAGGTTACAGCTAAACCATAATCACACCGGATCCGCCCCGGGTTATTACACGTCTTCGAAAAGCACTTTTCTAACCAGCATCATGTCACGTCACATTGCACGGGTGTGTAGCAAAGAGCCCGTACCACTCATTAGTGCCTTTCAGTGCTGGGGCTCAGTGTTAATGCTGCACAACACAACATTGCACACTATACATGTACTCTTCTCTCCAGGGCATTTGCAACACTGAAATTTTGCAAATTAGTAACTGAGCAGAGAAAAGGAAGTATAATAGCAGATTGTGTCAATTATCTCTAAGATTAACTGCATTAATTACTCTTGGACGAAATGGATCACAAGAAAGGACTCTCTAACTGGTTAATTTTGATAAGAGTCATAGTTAAGTATTTAGCCACAATATTTGGAGAAATCTATTGCACAGATGCCAAGTGTGTTGTTCTTTATGCTAAGGGTGTATTTTTATTATTATATATATATATATATATATATATATATATATATATATATATATATATATATATATCAAACTGAGGGATTCAACAACAATTCTGCAAAGAAGTCCATATCTGCAAAACAGAAAATACTGAAAATGCAACCCTGAGCAATAACAAAAAGGATTTCCTGTTAAGTGTGAGAAATCACACAACATTAATCTTTGACGACTCCTGAAGGAGGATATGTACAGATTCTTTTCCTAGAAATAGGTGTGTGCTCAGTTTCCTGGAGAAGCCCGAACCCTGAGGGCTTTAAAAACATATGTGTGTGTGTGTATGTGTTTTTGTGTATGCTCGGGCACAGAGTGTGTGACAGAAGAAATGTTCAGTCCATATCATTTTGCAAAAGATGGAATATGACGTTCTGTCTGGGGGTGGTGGGGAGGGGGTGGATGAAACCGCAACGAATTTTACACACAGGGTCTTATTAATGCTCCAGGTTTCGCTATAAACACTGGAAATTTGTATAGAAATCCTTATATGGCACAACCTTATCAAGAGCAACTTACAAATAAGAAAGCAAAAAGGCTAAGGGCCTTGCTCAGGGGCCACAGCTTGATTGTGCTGAGATTTGACCAATGCTTTAACTACCTCTCACTGGCTGTAATAGAAAGCAGCTCAAGGGAATTTTTATTGTGGATAATTTCCTAGCAAGCAAAAAAAAAGTTTTCTAAACTATTATATATATATATATACTTATACTTATATCCCACTATTATTTGTCCTTAAAAGTTGCTGGTCATTTTCTACACGACAGTAAGTTTGCTTAGACTCAGCACTTTACTACATAATCCATGACTCAGCAGTTGTGTGTATGGTGTCTCATATCAGTAATTCCACTAAGCGTTGCGTGTTTTATTGCACAACATACACTTTTCTTCCTAAAAGGATGTCCTCAGAGTGTTTACATGAATATACCGAGCTCAGCATTTAGCCTGTGTTGTTTTTTTTAGCGCCATAATGGGGTTTATGGGTACGTGGCTGATGTTGATGGGCCGTTACCAATGATAAACACATCAACATCAACACCCACACACACAGGATATGTAAACAATAATCTTTGCCAGACAATATTGTTGATGATGTTCACGTTCTATTTTCTATCATCTGGGATGTGCGGAGGAAAAAAAACAAAACAAAACGCACTCTGAGACTGCTGACATGCTGAAAGTGGGTAAGAGGTGAAATGTCCTCAAAGTGTGTAAAGTCTAAAGTTAGACTCTAAAATTACACTTATTTACCTTGGGCAAGAAAACAAATAAATTCCTGTGATGACGACAGCTTGTCTCACTCCCTTGAGGGAAGACTGTGAGAAAAGATATCTTACAGGTAGAAACGACTCATTTGGTAACGTCACTCATTTCTCAATGAATTTTTTGGTTTCTCTTAAATGATAAAATTAAAAATAAGTGTAATATCCAAAAACAGGGAGTTTATCTGTATTATCTTTAACTTGGAAACTTTGAAGGCTCCTCCCTCTTCACACATTTTTATACTGTGAAATTCTCCTTCTCATCCCAATTCACATAAAAATGTTGATTATTTGCATATTATTTGCTTATTTGTATAAGCCATGAAACAGAACGTCTGGGGCCCAGAAGGGTAAAGGCCTTGATCAAGGGCAATATGGGGCTTGAACCTCCTGACCTTCCACTTAATAACCCAGAACCTTAAACCATTATATCTTGGTTTTCTTTTTAAACTCTATTTTCTGAAAGCAAACTGATTATAAGTTCCTACAAATATTACGTCCATCTTTAATCGTACCACAATGTCGTTTCTGCAGTTGAAACCTGCAGACCATAGACGTTTACATTCTTGATATCAGGTGGATAAATAATAGTTCAAATTCCAGCATGCTTCTTAGTCTGGTACCTTTAGTTGAACCTATAGAGCTCAGCAAACAAGGTGTTAGTTAACAAGTGTTACAACGGTTCCCACAGGAGGCGAGGGCCTACAGGCGATGCAAGAATAATAACTATTTAACACTATTTTTTTTGAACAGACAAAGCTGATGCATATAAGGAGAACAGGAGGTTGGAGGCTTTGGTTCTTGATTATAATGTTCAAAATACAAGACTGGCAAAGACAAGGAAGAGGCACTGGATGCTGTACTCCAGGTGAAACCCGATTCACAGAGGAAGGAGTGATGGGTAGGCTGACCAGACAAACAAACCAACAAAAACGTGCTGACTACTCTAGTCTACTCTTTTATTATAAGGGTTGGCACCTGCCCAATAACTAAGTGTTTCTATACATTTGTCAACACCGATGTGGTGAAATGAAACTTCCCTGCTTCCAAACCAAATTAGCTAGAGTAGGCCACGTGGGCTACAAGGGGGATACAACCATGTGGTTGTAGATGCTACAACCAAAAAGCTCCAGCAAGGGAACCATGTGTTTGCAATCGGTGGGCTGCAATCTCGGGGTGCAAAAAGTGGGCTACAACCAGTGGCTCCATCAAAGTCTGAAACAAGTACCAAACAAGTAGGGGTGCAACCAAGAAACCAGGGGGTTGCAACAAGAGGGCTGCAACCATGTGGTTGTAGATGCTACAACCAAAAAGCTCCATTAAGGGAACCCGGCATTTGCAAGCAGGAAACAGGGACTGCAACCACAGGGCAGTAAAGAGAGGGCTGCAACCAGGGGTTCCATCGAAGGTTGAAACCAGTAAACAAGGGGGGTTGCAATCAAGAAACCATGGGAGCTGCAACCATGTGGTTGTAGATGCTACAACCAAGAAGCTCCAGCAAGGGAACCAGGCCTTTGCAATCAGAGGGCTGCAATCACTATGGTGCAAAGAGTGGCCTACAACCAGGGGCTCCATCAACGTCTGAAACAAGTAAACAAGTATGGGTGCAAACAAGAAACCATGTGGTTGCAGATGCTACAACCAAAAAGCTCCAGCAAGGGAACCAGGCGTTTGCAACCAGGAAACAGGGGTTGCAACCACAGGGCCGTAAAGAGAGGGATGCAACCAGGGGTTACATCAAAGGCTGAACCCAGTAAACAAGGGGTTGCAACCAAGAAACCAGGTGGTTGCAGCAAGGGCGCTGTAGCAGGGCGCTTCAACAACAGAATTAGGGTTTTGCAACCAGGAAACCAGGAGGGCTACAATAAGAGGGGCTGCAACAAGGGAGTCAGGGGGCTACACAACAAGAAGCCAGAAAAATTAGGGGATTGCACACAAGTAACCTGGGGGCTGCAAAAAGGGAACCAGGGGGCAGCAATAAGGGGGACTGCAGGGTGCTGCTTATACACAATAGACTGCATTTATTGTGGTCAGATTCTTGTCCCCTGCTTGGTCAGTGCTATTTAATTATGATTGACACAGGGTTCCACTTCTTGCAGGTCAACATACAAGAGCCAGAGACAGTAGTGCAGTGGAAAAGAAGTACAGCGGGGAACCCCCGAATATAACACTCTGACAAATAACACTCCTCATTGTATGTAATGTAATGATTTACTAGTGCATGAATACAGACACGCACAAATTCCACATAATTTATGGAAAAGAATGAAATGGTGGTACTTGCTAGCGTACGTACCTATGCATTCAAAACTAATATCCCATTCCTGAGTGGTCACATAATGATGGAAATGTGCATAAATGTTGTCCTTACTCAAATGTTAATATTAGATAAGACCTCGGTAATGACGTGCGTGAAGTAAAATAAGACATCCATGATATACTGTAATTTATTGTCTGTCGTTGATTACACACT
>JACRUU010000029.1:11841541-11861541 GCA_030449085.1 Kryptopterus vitreolus
TAGTTATTCAGTGCCACCCAGATGAGGACAGGGTTCTCCTTTGAGTCGGGTTCCTCGTAAGATATATAAAGTAAAATATAGGAAATATTTAGGTAATATTTACACATAATTAGTGTTAATCATAGTCTGCACCTAATTTTTAATAAAGATAAAGGAGGCAAAAAATCAAGGATGGATAATAAAATTAGCAAAACAATCACTTTTTAAAAAAAAAATCCAGACGAATGAACAAACCAAAGAGTGTTTAATTACAAAATCCATGTTGTTTTGTCCTTGTCAAGCGTGTGAAAATGTTGGTTGAATATTAAAACCAGGAATGGATTCTTGGCTACAGTTTGCCGGTACTGGAGTGGGACGAGAACTGAACAGTGTCAGTTACACATTTTGTGTGAATGCACATGATGTATGTGCGAAGTGTACCATTCGGGCCTGCTGTTGCATCTCTGTGACTTTTGACATTGCAGAAATATGATGTGTGTGTTCGCTTTTTGCATGTGTCATCAGCGTGTGTGTTTTTGTACGATTCGTATGAGCTTCTATTAGCAAAAAATAAACAGTGCGATGTAAAGGGGAGAGCGCCTAATATCATGGGGGATGTAGACATCGCGGCATCATGAATCGGGGGAGCGGGCGAAACACATTTTCACAAGATGAATCGATGACGAGGGACTGATAAGGAAACAAAATGCGGAAACAAGGCAGAACGGCGTCTATTACACTCGTTGGGGGAAAAAAAAGACAATGAGAGCGATATTTACATTTATATCCGTCATGCGACTGAGAAGCTATGGGGTTCAGGGGCCTTTCTCAGGGGCCCAAGAGTGACATCAGGTTGGATTTTGATTGGAATTAATATCATAACTATTAATGGTTTACGACAACAGGTAGCGTTAAAGCATTTATTTTGCACTCCTTAACAATAGTTATTCAGTGCTTCCCAGATGGGATGGTTAAGGCATTGGCCTCCGGATTGGAAGGTCACAGGTTCAAATCCCACCGCTAGTGGGGCCTTGAACAAGGCCCTTAACATTGCTCAGTTGTGGATAATGCTGTAAAAGAAATGTGTCTCGGATGAGGATGTGGTTCTCCTTTGAGTCGTAAGGTTCCTCATAACGTTTCTCCCTCATGCCATCTCAGGGGTCCCCCCCCACCCGACCCCTAATTAGGGATACATTTACAATTACACATAAACTTATAGGCACTAAAATGATTGTTTATCTCTGTAAAGCTACATTACATGTTCTACCATTAAAAATTACATTATATATATATTCATTCATTCATTCATCTTCTACCGCTATTATCCGATCTTCCCTCGGGTCACGGGGAGTCTGTGCCTATCTCAGGCGTCTATGGGCATTAAGGCAGGATACAACCCTGGTATGGAATGCCAACCCATCAACAACACACACACACACAAACACACATTCATACACTAGGGACAATTTTCCAAGGTGCCAATCAACCTACCGTGCATGTTTTTGGACCAGGGAGAAACCGGAGAACCCGGAGAAAAACCCCCTGAGGCACGGGGAGAACATGCAAACTCCACACACACATGGCCGAAATGGGAATCGAACCACTGACCTTGGAGGTGTGAGGTGAATGTGCTAACCACTAAACCACCGTGCCCCCTTATATATATATATATATATATATATATCTTCTACCGCTATATCCGATCTTTCATATATATATATATATATGAAATATTCCCTGAAATATTCCATTTCGCACACAGCAGGAGAGTCTCGTGGCTTGGGAGCAGGAGCAAAGAGCTCGAGTTTTAGAGTGTGAAGCAGGGGGTTAAATTTAGACTGGACTTTATTACAGACCTTGTATTTATCTTCAGAGCGTTTATGCCTAACACTTCTCTCTATGTGTGTGTGTGTGTGTGTGTGTGTGTGTGTGTGTGTGTGTGTGTGCGCGCTGATTCATCATTCCTTTCACGCTCTCCTTTAACTCTCTGGTGCACCTCGACACTCCAGCCATGTGGGTTTGTGGGTATATTCAGTCTGAAACATAATGTGCTCTTTTGAGTTTTGGCCCAGAGCGAAAGACTCCAGACTCCAGACTCGGATGGCGGATATTCGACTCCCCTCCTGTTCTCCCTTGCTAAAGTATTCCTCGCTGTCGTTTTCACGAGCGCTGTTTAAAATGATTTGTCGTGGTGGAGACGTGGTATATCCTAGGTCAGGTCAAAAGCAGTAGGTTTTATATGTATATATATATATATATATATATACATATATATATATATATATATATATATATATATATTTTTTTTTTTTTTCAATCTTATGTACTTTTACTTTTTTTTTAAACTATGGACTATAAATGGAAACTAAATAAAATAAAATAATATAAAATAGAAATGTCTACACACACACACACACACACACACACGCGCGCACACACACACACACACACACACAAGATAATCCATGCATGAGTTCAAGGTTTTCCAGGAACACTAGGAACTTTTCAAACATCTGTTAAAAACACATTCTCTTCCAGCTGGCTCATCACAAACCAAAAGAGAGAGAGAGAGAGAGAGAGTGAGTGGGAGAGGAAAAGTCCCCCCCCCCATCCTCCTTCCTTTGCTTCCTGGGGACAATTTGTCCACATTTGCAGCTTGTCTGAAGTTTTTTGTTTGCGCAATTGCTTTTTTTTTTTTGTATGATTTCCCATGACCTCTTGTCTGTCCGAATTGGTTACACACGTGGTCGGTCACATGCTCGCCGCGTTTTTTCGTGCCTGCGGGCCGTGTGTGGATCCAGCCGATGTACAGTTCCACAAAGCAGCCCGGACGATTATCGAGCCGACAAAAGCTGCGAGTTAAAGAGGTCACTGTAGACACATGAGGGAAATGCACGAGGCACAGGCGCCGGGGATTATTAGGGGAGGGAGACTGAACCAAAAACAGGATGTATAGATGTATAATGCATATTATTATTATTATTATTATTGTTTATTCATGTATTTATTTTGTTTAATGCGCTTGCCACGAAGGTTCCCACAGCATCCTGGTGCTGTAAAACGTAAGAGGCATGGTTTCACTTTCATGTGGGTGAGAGGTTATATATTAATATAATATTAACAGGGATATGGTGATGGCTTGCAGATGGCTTCGTCCCCTCTCAGGTAAATAACAGAGATCAGCATCTCTATAACAGAAGCCAATGAGACTTGCGTCTCGATACATAGCTAATGATATGATACAATAAAGATACATATAAAGCAGCTATTTATTTGTTGCGACTATTATTATTATTATTATTATTAGTAGTAGTAGTAGTAGTAGTAGTAGTATTATGGTGCCGATTTCTATCCGATTCAACAAAATGTGATACAACACATTGGTTAAAACATAATGCTTTACTTTCAACATGATACAGGAAGACTTAAAAAATATATGCATTTAAAAAATATGGATTTATAGTCATTTTTCAACCAAATCGAAAATTCACAATTTGCAGGGGTTCTAGGAATGTAACCGTTCAGGGGAGAACAAGCAAACTCCATACACACATGGTGTCTAAAACAATGAAGTGGGAATCGAACCCGGATCCTGGAGGTGTGAGGCGATATATATATATATATATATATATATATATATATATATATATATATATATATATATATATTCGCCTCACACCTCCCCAGGGTAGGGGTTCAATTCCCACTTCATTTGTTTAGACACCATGTGTGTGTGGAGTTTGCATGTTCTTCCTGTGCCTCAGGAGGTTTTTTTCTCCGGGTTTTTCTCCGGTTTCCGGTCCCTCGGTCCAAAAACATGCACGGTAGGTTGATTGGCACCTTGGAAAATTGTCCCTAGTGTATGAATGTGTGTGTGTGTGTGTGTTTGTGTGTGTATGTGAGTGTGCCCTGCGATGGGTTGGCATTCCATCCAGGGTGTATCCTGCCCATTGACCCCGTGACCCGAGGGAAGATAGAATATAGCTGTAGAAGGGATGAATGAATGAATGAATATATATATATATATATATATATATATATATATATATATATAATATATAATATATCAAATGTCACGTTGAATTTACTGGAATTTTTATTTTGGATCCCTTCACTCCCTTTCTAGCGATCCAATCCATTCCCCAATCCGATCCGTTCCCCACACACTGTAAACCAGTGTGTGCCATTTCTCAGTAATGACCCCACATAAATCACACCGGGTCCGACCATCCTTCTCATTAAAAGCTGTCTTTTGGCCCCACTCGTGTTGCCATTCTAAATAAAGGATGCTCCTTCGCAATTCGTATCTGATAAACAGTTAGTAACCTGGTAGCCCTTTTATGACCGCTAGCTATCTATACCTACTTAACACCCAGCATGATCGTAGCAAAGTAGAAAACAAGCGGGGCTGCTAAGAAACACACACATATATATATACACACACACACACAGCTCTAAAGCTTGAAAAATCAGTATTAAACATCACTATATGTAAACGCTGACACACAGGTCACACAGGTTACATGACTCACTCCACCAACGCACTTTCCTTTCGGTAAAGGAAGTCCGTTGAATAAAGAGCAATAAAGAAGATCATCATCAACACAATTATAATTACCTTTATTTTATCAACCATTAGGGAACTAGATACTTTATTATATTATGGAAGCTTTGTGTTGTCTTTCATCGCTCCTATACATATTAATATACTAGATATGATCAGAAGGCATGATTAGGTGAAGTGTCCCGGTATCTGGGCCGAGGCGTTAGCATTTCCAGTTGGGGGCGCTTATGCAACGCCTATTTACGTGATCTGCTCCAGGGGTGACGTATCATTTGCTGACCCTGTCTCTTTGGTCTTTGACTTGATAACAAGGTGGGATATTAGACAACGAGAATTACTCACTGAGAAGGCGATGTAAAAAATAAATAAATAAATAAATAAATAAAGTATCAGATGGAAGCTTTTTCTTAGTTAGTGAGTGAAAATAAAACAAAGGCACAAGCATCACGTAATGCTGTAGAAACTCTGAAAAGGAGGTCAGAATTGTCAATCCCAAATACCACAATTTGGCGACCGTTCTGAGGAAGGCGACGCTCGGTAACGCTCGGTTTGGAGGAATGAAATAAAGTCGCTCTGGCAAAAAGTAGAAAGGGACTATAATTCCCCAGCTTGAGTGTAAAGATTATAATGCACTTTTTTTTTTTTAATGTCCCAGATTTCTGTCAGGCCAGGAAAATGACAAATTCTACAATCATGGAGAAAATAGAAATAAGACTAATTAATATAATAATAATTAATAATAATAATAATAATAATAATAATAATAATAATAATACCAGCAGTAAAAAGTAGATATAGCCGTGTAACCACAGCTTCTTTTATTATTATTATATTATTATTATTATTATTATTATTAATTATTATATATATATATATATATATATATTATATATATATATTAATATATTATAATTATATTATTATTTTTACTGGAGTAATATTCTAACTTCATCCACCAATGGTGTATGGATTTACAGTAAGAATTAAAGTATAACCATCGATTTCTGATAAGAAACTACTTTGTCTATCTATCTATGTATCTATGTATGTATCTATGTATGTATCTATCTATCTATCTATCTATCTATCTATCTATCTATCTATCTATTGATTGATTAATTGCGAATTTAAAGATGAATATCAAGCACTTAGTATTTCGAGTCCACTTTAACTGAAACGCACACAAAATGCACACTGTGCGCGGTAGCCCCTAGCTGTAACTGAGATTTCCGCGGGGTGACCATTGACCTTCTGAGGAAGTGGAGCGCGTGGTGCTTGTGTATTTTATAACACGACAGCTTTCCAGCTTTAGGAAGCAATTAACAGCTTATATTGTTTGTGCTTGTGGTCAAAAGAAGTGTGAAAGTGGTGATGAGGTCTTTAAATATATATGTATATATATATATAGATATATATATGTATGCAGGGCACACACACACTCACAATCCATACACACACACACACATTCATACACTAGGGACAATTTTTCAAGGTGCCAATCACCTACCGTGCATGTTTTTGGACCGGGAGGAAACCGGAGAACCCAAAGAAAAAAACCCCTGAGGCACGGGGAGAACATGCAAACTCCACACACAAGTGGCCGAGACGGGAATCGAACCCGGACCCTGGAGGTGTGAGGCGAACGTGCTAACCGACTAAGCCACCGTGCCCGTATATATATATATATATATATATATATATATATATATATAATATATATATATATATATATATATATATATATATATATATATACAGTACAAAAAACAGAGTATTTGAAGGTATTTGAGACATACATGTACCATATGCTTCTATGCAATAAGCTCAGTTAAAAGACAAAAATCACACACGATATGGACAATAAATGACTGGAACAAACTTCTGTGAAGTCCAAATGTGACATTTTTGTCTCTAACAGAAGGCATCGTGTCCATCTCACTCCCACAATCACACATGGAGGTTCGAAGCTTAATGATATTGGAGTCGTTGAACCAAAATGGTAACCAATCCACACTTCATGCAATCCCATCTGGGAATCCGCGTCTGGTCGGAAGCGACTTCACCTTACAACAAGACACCGAGCCAAAAATAGAGATGCAAAAATAATGTCAAATGTAAATATCACGGAATGACGGAATGGCCAGTCACTGCACCTCGATCCTATTGAACTGCATTGAGACCGTAAAGAATGGAATCTGAAAATCTTTTGGCTGACGAGTATATGAAGATTTTGGAAATCTATCTGATACTTTGTTCAAAGGAAATCATCAACCTTGCAAAAAAAACATAAGAAAAACGCATATGTCGATCAAAACCATAAAAGACTCATCGTCTTTTACTTTTCATAGCTACAGGGGTTCTGGCTGTCCAAAAGGTGTTCATTCATTCATTCATTCATTCATCTTCTACCACTATATCCGATCTTCCCTCAGGTCACGGGGAGCCTGTGCCTATCTCAGGCGTCTATGGGCATTAAGGCAGGATACACCCTGGATGGAATGCCAACCCGATTAGTGTAGCTATGAGGCTAATAAATAAAGCGTGTTCGATTATTGATATTGCCGTATAGGTTAAGTAAATCTTTAGCTTAAAATTTTCTGAAGCTTTGAGGCCAGATGGAGGAATTTATGCTTTGCGTTCTTTTTTGTTGGCTAAGGCTAAGTGATAAAAAAAAGGAAAAAAGGAAACGAGGCCGGTAAACCAAACTGACATAAGTGGTGACAAACTTGCATAAAATACACATATATATTTAAACGTAAAAAAAAATAAATAAAAAATAAAATGTAGGGCTTTCAGTTGAACTTATGTGGTAGACGCAGAGCACAGGAAGGAACGCGAGAAGACGGCGAAATACTAAGAAGTATGAAGGAATGTGAAGGCTGGTAATAATACAGTTCGAGTCTGCGAACGCTGCGCTGAAAAGTGGAATGTGAAGGCTGGTAATAATACAGTACGAGTCACACACACACACACACACGCTTTTTGCGAACGCTACGGCGGCTTCTAGGAAAAAATTAAAAAAATAAAAAAAGCCACTGATCTCAGGTCAAGAAAAGCAGAATTCTAGACAGAGACTCCTGGTTTACGTATAATTAATGGTTGGCGTGGTCTGTATTTGTTTTGTATATGTACAAAGAGGCTTAAATATAGACTCGCGCTGGAAATAGGAAATGACTGCTGGAGAAATTATATAGATACTACGTGTACAGTGTATCCTAGAAAACCTCGGGTTAACACTGTCCGAGAGTCTCCGTCACTCAACGGCTGGCGTTTTTGGGTAAACAACACGATGACACGATGAACTGATCCTGAGACGAACACAAGACTGTGGAGAACAAGGTCCTACCTTAAACAGAGGCGCTTTGTTTGTGTCTAAGTGTGTTTGTGTGTGTGTGTGTGTGTGTTTCGGGTTGAAGGGGTTTTAAAAACGATATCACTTTATACCTCGCCGTTTTTTTTTCTGTCACATTTACAGATTGACGTGCAATGACAAAACCCACCGCAGTCCGTGAGTCATTTCTGCAATATCGCAGCAAACAAACAAACAAACAAACAAACAAACAAACCCCTGCTATTTATGATACTAAGACAAAAAAACGGCTTTCGATTCGATCTCCATCTTTCTTTTCGTGTGAGTTTGATAAATAAATGAGTAAATAAATAAATGAGTATTTCTGTTTTGTACTCAGTAATGTAAATAACACTTTGAAATTGTAAAGACAATACTTCAAACAAAGCATACTTGAGTGCACGTAAAATGTTACTTTAAAAAGTGTTGGGGGAGCGACAAATTACAAAGTAAAAGTAACAGTAATTCGTTAGAGTTACTGAGAACAAAAGATTACGTTAAATTACAGATACTTTCGGAAATATTAAAGATTACAAATCCCAAAGAGCCCCGCCCCCCTCCAACAATTTACTTCTGTTATGTAAAGATTTTTCGACTCATGATGTCATTTTCATCAAGTGCCACCTAGTGGACAAATGAAAGCAATATAAAAGTAATCGGTTCTTTTACTTCATTCATTCATTCATTCATTCATTCATTCATTCTCTTCTACCGCTATATCCGATCTTCCCTCGGGTCACGGGGAGCCTGTGTCTATCTCAGGCGTCTATGGGCATTAAGGCAGGATACACCCTGGATGGAATGCCAACCCATCGCAGGACACACATTCACATTCACACACACACACATTCAATTTTCCAAGGTGCCAATCAACCCACCGTGCATGTTTTTGGACCGGGAGGAAACCGGAGAACCCGGAGAAAAAACCCCATGAGGCACGGGGAGAACATGCAAACTCCACACACATATTGCCGAGACGGGAATCGAACCCCGACCCTGGTGGTGTGAGGCGAACGTGCGATCTTTTGCAAGAGAATTACACGCTACAGTTTCTAGTCGATTACAATGTAAGTTCGCTCATTGCTGTGGGGGTTTTTTTGGGTCAAGAACATGGTTGCGCCCAACACCCAACACCACACACCGCATCGCAACCACAACACTGTAATAACAGAGACTGGAGGTGTGTTACTTTGTATGCGGATGTATATGGACAAACAGGTCGTGTGGTTACTGCGGAGGGCGTCTCGAGGAATAAAACACCCCAGAATAGTCAAGTCAAGTAGGCTTTTTTTATTGTCATCTCAACAATATACAGTGAAAAGAAACCCCAGGGCCAAGGTGCTGTGACAGACAACATAAATGAACGAGATACAGGACTGTAAATAATTGTAATCTGAACAGAAAGGAGAAAGTAGAAAAAGTAATTAGGAAAAACAAGCCAAAAAAAAAAGTGGGCGGGCGGAGACAAGACAATAAACACTACACAGTAGCGCTGACCATGTTGTATACATTGTGCAAAAAAAGGATTAGCATGAGGCTATAGTGTTAGCCGTGGATCATTTCCTCCCTCTGGTTGTGTTTTGGGTCGGCCTACATGGAGATCCGTTCGTTCCAGGAAGAGTTTAAGCGTTAGCATGGTTCCAAAAAAGAAGCGCTTGGGAAGATTAGCTGGAAAGGGAAGTAGAAGTGGAGTGTATGATGTTTATTTGCTGTTGTAGTCATTAAGAGGCAGTAACTATAGGCATGAATACGTTGACCTGCTCCGGTTATATGAACAAGATACATAAAGGTATTTTGCTTTCAGTGATGCTTTTCTGAGTCTGGCCCTTCTGGTCTGGTGGTTTAGCCAATCAATCTACATATCAAATATTAGTCACAAATGATCACTTTCTAAATAATATATCTAATATTCATTCATTCATTCATTCATCTTCTACCGCTTTATCCGATCTTCCCTACTCGGGTCACGGGGAGTCTGTGCCTATCTCAGGCGTCTATGGGCATTAAGGCAGGATACACCCTGGATGGAATGCCAACTCATCACAGGACACACACACACACACACACACACATTCATACACTAGGGACAATTTTCAAGGTGCCAATCAACCTACCGTGCATGTTTTTGGACCGGGGGGAAACCGGAGAACCCGGAGAAAAACCTGGGAGAACATGGAAACTCCACACACACACACATGGCCGAGACGGGAATCGAACCCGGACCCTGGTGGTGTGAGGCGAATGTGCTAACCACTAAAACCACCGTGCCCCCCATCTACTAATAATTCGATTTAAATATTATTATCAATGTAAATATGTTAAAAAGGATGGACAAACATTTTATGCCGATTTTTCCAACTGGACAATTTAAAAGTGCTTAAAAGTTGTATTTTTTTTTAATTAGGAGGAGAAGTCATTTCATTCCAGGATTAGAAGCCTGATTAAAAGGAGCGCAGACGTACAGGTGCCCCTAATAATCCTTTTATTTTCTAGATTTCAGTAATCAGGGTCTCGCGCACATGACTCGTGCTAACTGTAAATGTTGTCAGGACGTAAGTGTGGCCTTTTGGAGTCATTCAGAGTCTTTTTTTTCGCTCCCCTTTCGGTTTCCTGATTAACGGGAAGCCCAGTCATGGGCAGAAAAGCAGCTGAGAGCAGCTGTGCACTTTCTCTTTCCTTCCTTTGCTTTGTTTGTGCTTTCCTCTCAACTCACTCTCTCTCTCTCTCTCTCTCTCTCTCTCTCTCTCTCTCTCCCTCCTCTCCCTCCTCCCTTTCCTTCGCCTTTTGTTTGTTCGGTCTCCTTTTCTCTTGGAACCCCCACCCGAACCCGACAACAGCTGCTTGCCTCTGATTGGTTGGAAGCAGAGAGGCGGGTGGAGCCATGTGAGTTGTTGTGCTATTTTGCCTCTCTGCCTGGAACAGACTGCTCAGTCTGAGCAGAGCAAGTAAGACCTACAGTGTGGAGTTATTCAGATGTACTGAAAACACACATACACACACACACACACTCTACATTGCTGGACTTTGGCAATCAACTTCGTTACTAAAGACAAATCAAGGGATTAAAGTGTCCAAGAATTTGGCTATTCCCTTATGCGCCTGTCAATTTTCTCTTGAGGACATTTAAGGGCAGGAGCAGGAGCCCGTAACCCCGAGAGTGACGCATGTGTTTGGAGGATGAGTCCGGCTTTAAAGGCGCTGATGGAGGGGTGTAGATACCCGGGGAAAGGCCAGAAGAAAGGCGGCGTGATGTTGGAACCCTTCGTCCATCAAGTTGGAGGCCATTCGTGTGTGCTGCGCTTTGGGGAGCAGACCATCTGCAAGCCACTAATCCCCCGAGAACACCAGTTCTACAAGAGCCTGCCTCCAGAGATCCGCAGATTCACACCTCAGTACAAAGGTACAACACACACACACACACACACACACACACACGCACACACACACACACACACACACAGGCCTGTTTGTCTGCTTTTATAATGATGTGATTTCGCACTTTTTCTTCCTGTCTCTGTATCTACTGCTCTTTCTCAGTGGCACGTATAAATACATTTCATATATATATATATATATAGATATATATATATAACTGCTATATAAAACTTTTAAATCTTAACCTAGGTCTACATGCATAATAATAATATTAATAATAATATTAATAATATTAATAATAATAATAATAAAAGAAAAACAAACTGGTATATGGCGGCACCAGCTCAGAAATCAGCAGGAATAAATTTCCTAGTTAACCTACTATAGGACTTCTATCTCTCTCTATCTATCTTCTATCTCTCTTTCTATCTATGTATCTATCTATCTATCTATCTATCTGTCTGTCTGTCTGTCTGTCTTGTCTTGCTGGCGTATCTATCTGTGTATCTATGTATTTATCTGAATGAATGAATGATGTAATGCAATATATGGTTGACATGATATATTTATATCCATTCAGTTCCAGTTATCAACACAAAAAAAAGGATGACAGAAGTTGAATAAAATGTAAATAAGGTCTAAAAGGCTAAACGGGGGGGAAAAAGTAAATATAATTTCGGTATGGAAATTTAGTGCTCATGGAAATAATATTTTGATAAACACACATGGCCTGATGCAAGCCGCAGTACAGACCGAGACTCGAGTTACACTGAAATATGGATCAATACTGGAAGAGGCTCTGATGGAGTAAATTCAGCCCCCATACGGATTTGTGCCAAAATGTTTCCAGTGTGAGATCATATTCTGTATGATTTATTGATGACACACACACGCATACATGCACAAAATATGGCATCGTTCCTGGTAAGTGTGGGTGTGTGTGTGTGTGTGTAAAAGAGAGATGAACGGAAGGTGTCTATATGTCAGTAGCAGTGTGTGCTGCCAGTGTCTTTGACCAACACACGCACATGGCCTATAAAAAGCCAGAAGCCTGGATGGACCTCGGAAGAAGTAGTGTAGTCTATCTGTCGATCTTTCTGTATTTCTCTATTTATCTCTTTCTCTCTCTCTCTCTCTCTCTCTCTCTCTCTCTCTCTGTATATATATATATATATATATATATATATATATATATATATATATATATGTATATATCTGTGTGTGTGTGTATCTCATTATGTGTATCTGTCTCTCTATCCCTTTATATATTTCTCAATTTTCTATCTCTGTCTCTCTCTCTCTCTCTCTCCCATTCTTTTTCTATATCTATCTGTATGACCCTATGTATGACTTTCTTTCACTCTGTCTCTTGATATATCTCTTTCTGTTGTTTCCTTGTTTGTCTATTTTCTCTGTTTCTCTCTCTCTTTCACTACCTCTATGACTCTTTAATTCACTATAATTTAATTCATCTATCTATCTATCTATCTATCTATCTATCTATCTATCTATCTATCTATCTATCTCTCTCTTTCTCTCCATCTATCTCTCTCTAGCTCTATATATCTCTCTGTCTATATCTTTCTCCATTTTTTCACTCTGCCATGTCTATCTAGATCTCATTCTTTTACTCTCTCTCTCTCTCTCTCTCTCTCTCTCTCTCTCTCTCTCTCTCTCTCTCTCTCTCTCTCTCCTCTCTCTCTCTCTCTCTCTCTCTCTCTCTCTCTCTCCCTCTCTCTCTCTCGCATCTCTCTCTCGCATCTCTCTCTCTCTCTCTCTCTCTCTCTCACTCTCCTCACAATACAGCATTGTCAAAAAAACAAGCCCCCTCCCCCTCCCCGTGCACACTCAGATGTGACTCTGCAACTGAGAGGGCACGCGATTGCTGGCTGAAACTATGACATCACAACTAGTGACATCATCAGGCCCGTCGAGCACCCTGCAGAAAGCCTCGGGGTCCTAAAGAACGCAAGAACATCCTGTACTGATGTAGATGTCTTGGATATTTTCCTGAGAATGCAATGTAGACGAGGTTGAATGCTATAAGGAAATAGGCACTATAGACAAAAAGGTTGGATTATACTAAATGCATCGATACAAAAGTGTGTTTTTAATTCAGCAAATTATTTATTTAATTCTACATTGGTTAAATGATCAGAATCCATTTATTTAAATGTCTTTATTTCACCCCCTTTTATTTGCAAAATAAACAACAATACACTTGGACCGGACATGAAACCGGGTCACACATACAGTGAGATTTTAATGACAAAGGAAAGTGTTTTACACTTCAGCACTCAGGAGCCGTTTAGTGAAACTGAGATATTTACACGTCCTTCCCATGATACGAGTTTATTTCCTCGCCACGGAGTTTAAATATATACATTGCTTTATTTTGTTACGTCGTAAGTAAAGTCATATAAACTCTCGAATAGATTTTTATGCATTGTCTATGGTAATTCATGATCGAGGTCAAATCTATATAGGAGGCCAGTGTTGATGGATTTGGGTTTGTTTTTTGTGCGTCGTTTCAGATCAGATGACGTCCAGACGTTTATTATGAGGGTGGGTGTGTGTATTTGGAGATGCTGTTATGTTCTAATACTGTCAGTATTTCTATCAGGATTACATTTCAGGAATATGAGGATATATATGAGGAATATGCTAGTGGCCTCAGTATTGGTTGTGTTGGAAACTCAAAATGTGATCAGAAGTACATAATCTAAACCTCTGGACTATCCCTATAAGTAATGTACTTCCTCATTCCAACGATGCTTTCATCATTGCTCCCAGTTGTCTTTTTACCTCTCCCCAAGTCCTGCTCTTTACACCGTAATTACCTGAAGGTGATTTTCCATGGAAGCGAAACGAATATAGATTAAACGGAAAAAAGGGATGATAAAGAGGAAAACCCTAGCGAAAAGATCTCACCATACTCAACTCCTCTTTCTTTTTTCTCTCTCTCTCTCTCTCTCTCTTCTTCTCTCTTTTTAGGGGTGGTATCGGTGAGCTTCGAGGAAGACGAGGAAGGAAACCTGTGTTTGATTGCGTACCCTTTGCACAGCGATCCGTCCGACCAGGAGAACACCGAGCCCTTGTCTGACGGAGAGCCCAAAACCAAGATGCTGAAGTGGAGTAAAAAGAAAGCGTCGGGCCTGATGGAGAACGACCGAATGAGGCCGAGCCGGAAAGAAGAGAAGAGCAAAAGGTGAGCTCTATGTACGCTCTCTGATCGCATATTCGTTGGTTCGGCGAGAACCGTCGCAGTCTCTGACACGCAACTGTCTTGGCAGTCATCGGGAGGATAAAGCGGAGGTGTTGTACTACAGCCTGGAGAAAGGAAACCTGGCATCGCAGATCAAACACAACCCCTGGAGTTTGCAGTGCCATCAGCAACATCTGCAGAGGATGAAAGAGAGCTCCAAACATCGGAACCAGCACAGTATCCTTTAAATGCTTCTGTAAATATCTCTATCCATCCATCTTTCCTATATAGTAATAGCACCCTATATATATATATATATATATATATATATATATATATATATATATATATATATATATATATATATATTATATATATATATATTTATTCATTCATTCATCTTCTACCGCTATATCTGATCTTCCCTCGGGTCACGGGGAGCCTGTGCCTATCTCAGGCGTCTATGGGCATTAAGGCAGGATACACCCTGTATGGAATGCCAACCCATCGCACGGTGCACACACAATTGGGAAAAATTTTCCAAGGTGCCAATCAACATACAGGGCATGTTATTTTTTTTTTGACCGGGGAGGAAACCGGAGAAAAAACCCCTGAGGCACAGGGAGAACATCCAAACTCCACACACATGGCGGAGGTGGGAATCGAACCCCCGACCCTGGAAGCTAACTGCTAAGCCCATTTAATAACTATGGAATGAGATATTATGGGTTTTAACAGTGTTCTGTGTGGAATTGTTATTTCTTTAACCCAACTCCCTTTACCAGAGTTTATCCTATTGGAGAACCTGACATGGCGCTATCGCGTCCCCTGCGTCCTCGATCTGAAAATGGGCACACGGCAGCACGGTGACGACGCTTCGGAAGAGAAGAAAGCTAACCAAATCCGCAAATGCCAGCAGAGCACGTCCTCCTCGATAGGCGTACGCCTCTGTGGGATGCAGGTAGCTATGTTATATAATAGTAATGCTCTAATACAGGGGTCCCCAAACTGTTTTTTTGTTTGTGAATAAAACTTATATTTTGTGGAGAATTTATGTTTATGCCTCATAATGCGAGCTTAGTTTATTATTGTCTTATTCACTGAGAATGTGAGACTTTTTAAAGAGATGTGCCCCTAGAGGCCACGCTTGTAATGACATCGGAAAATGACCACTTGACCACTATTAATAGCACTATAAAAGTTGCATTACACTTAACATTATTATTAGATAGAGATTGTTTTCTCCCACCAGGGGCGCCCCAGCAGATGGTCCACATATTAGACTTGCCGCATGTTTTTACACTGGATGCCCTTTCTAATGCAACCCTGCCCATCTATTCGGGCTTGGGCCCAAGCACCAAGATTTCACTGGCTTGTGCAACCCTATCGGCTGGGGCAGACTGAGCAACTGGGGGTTAACGGCCTTGTTCAAGGTCCCATTAGGGGTAAACTCGGCTGGGACTTGAACCTGCGATGTTGGTCCAGAGCCCAATGCCGTAACCACTGGGCTACCACCTCCCCCATTACTAGATACAAATACGAAATACGAAAGTAAAACAATGGTCTCTGGCACCATTCAGATGGTCGTCCTAAATGTGAGGGTACCCCTGCTCGTTTTCCCACGAGTGACTCCTCATTTCTCTTCCTTTTCTTTGCGTCTAGGTATATCACAGCGTAACAGGGCAGCTGATGTTCATGAACAAGTACCACGGGCGCAAGTTGAGTCTGGCCGGCTTCAAAGAGGCCCTGTGTCAGTTCTTCAGTGACGGCCGCGTCCTCCGCAGGGAACTCCTCTCCCCGGTTCTCCAGCATCTCAAAGAGATGCGAGCCGTCCTCGAAGCCTGTGAGAGCTACCGCTTTTTCTCCTCCTCCCTCCTCATCATCTACGACGGAGCCCCCGTGCCGGCTTCCGTCAGGTCCCGGCCTTCTCGCGGAGGAGAGGAGGAAGACGACGACGACGATGAAGAAGAAGAGGACGAGGAGGAAGAAGGGGCTTTCGGGGAGCGTTCTCAGCTCCGCGACGGCTCCGGCTCGTTGGTGGACGTGCGGATGATCGATTTCGCGCACACGACGTGCCGCGACTACGGCGAGGACGGCGTGGTGCACGAAGGAGGGGACAGCGGATATATCTTCGGCCTTCAGAATCTCATCAGCATTCTGTCGCAGCTCGAGGAGCACAGCAACGACTAAGGGCATCCCGTGTCGGAATGATCGTCTGCGCAACGACCGCTATGCTAGGCTTCTAGTGGATACCTGGGAAAAGGTAACAGGGCTGAAGGCTACGTTCCCAACCCCCTCCGAGCTTTAATCGCGCCCCGGAATACGAGGCACAGGAGGGTCAAGGAAAACGGTAGAAGGTCTTAATCACCAAAGGACCTTCAGGAGCTGATGGGACGGAACTGCTCACACTTTTGGCTTTTCTTTTTCGTTGTTTGCAATACCTAGTGTGGTCCCTCTTCTCCTCCAGTCACGTCTACTTTCTCTGTATGTGATAGCAGGGTGGAGACCACCATCTGTGCACTGGCAGTGATGCCTTCTTGCTCAGAGCTGAGTAGGTCTCTCATAAAAACGAGACACTTCATACACTTTTTACGCCAGACTTTGGATTTGTAGCAAAGCAACAAAACAAGACTTCTTGATCTTTTGATCGTTTGCACAAAGAAAAAACAACACAAGCCATTACGAGACGAACCACACAAAGACATCAAGGTGCTTTATCGATGCCGTCAAGACCAAGAGAGATGGAATACGCTAGGCGCGGGGAGTGAAGAGACCGTTATTTAAAGGGATGAACCGAGCGATTTCATCACAGACACTTTTACGACACTTTGTCTTATCTTCGCACTTCATTCCGTAGTTCACAAGCGCGCGATAGGAGACGCTACAAAAAGGAACTTTATTTATTGATGAGCGTATGTGAACCGAAATAGGATTATCTGACATTCCATCCTACTGTACTGTTGTTATAATGTGATATTTATAGGAATCAGTCCTGGTTTTCACTGTGCTCTGTCTCTGTTTTCTCACGACGCAAAAAACGAATAAAATCCTAGCATTGTAGTAAAGAATGTGAATTTGTGTGTGAGTGTTTGTATGTATATAGATCTGTTCCTGGTTGATCACAATTTGGATGTAATCAATGTTATGGCTGAATAACCTTATAGCAAAAGTCTGAATATACAGTCATCCCTTCGCCTTCACTACAGTTACAGCAGTAGCCAGATGCCCTTATCCAGAATGATTTGCAGCGGAGCAATTGAGGGTTCAGGGCCTTGCTCAAGGGCCCACTAGTGGCTGGTGGGACTTGAACCGACGATCTTCCGGTTCAGAGGTCACATCACTGAACTACCACCACCCTCTCATTACCTTGTGGATTCATCAGGGTAATTTATGTCAATTCATGTTGTGGGATTCTGCGCACTAAAGGAATGCGATTTATTTTTTTTAGATTTGTATTGTTTGAACGAATCTTTGCTGCTATCTATAATAAGATCATGGGGAAATGTATAAAAGTGTGGGGAGGGTAATAATTTATAAATAACACATAAATAAAACACACATTTTATCGCGATTTTATAATATTCATTCATTCATTCATTCATCTTCTACTGCTTTATCCGATCTTCCCTCGGGTCACGGGGAGTCTGTGGGCATTAAGGCAGGATACACCCTGGATGGAATGCCAACCCATCGCAGGACACACACACATTCACACACACATTCATACACTAGGGACAATTTTCCAAGGTGCCAATCAACCTACCGTGCATGTTTTTGGACCAGGGAGGAAACCGGAGAAAAACCCCCTGAGACGCGGGGAGAACATGCAAAACTCCACACACACATGGCCGAGACGGGAATCGAACCCAGACCCTGGCGGTGTGAGGCGAAAGTGCTAATCACTAAGCCACCGTGCCCCACTATTTCTATATTTATATATAATTTATTTTACAAAGTAAAAAAAATGCTATAAAGAATCATTTTCTACAAGAATGCCTGCTGTGTGCTGGGAACCACCACATCCATGATCTTCTGCATCATTTTACACCTGAGCCGAGCGTCTCATCACTTTACCATGCTGTGCAGATGTCAGAGAAACTGTTCCTCACCCAGATCCTACACAACTGTTTCTGACCTTTCCAGCTATTACGTGGTGCTTCCTCATACATTAACCACTCAGTCTGAGGCTTTGGATGACGTTGGATGTGGTGGCAGTACCTTTTTGACCTAACATGGCATGTGTACATTTGTGTCTGAGTGTATGTGTACATGTGCATGTGTGTGTGTGTGTGTGTGTGTGTGTGTGTGTGTGTGTGTGTGTGTGTGTGTGTTTATCTCCATCCAGCCTCAGTGGTGCTGCCTGTTGCTTCTCGCAGTAAACCACTCGAGGATTAAACTCTCAAATCCCATATCGGAAAGAACACACACACACACACACACACGCGCACCGCACACACACACACACACACAAACACACACACACACACACACACACACACACACACACACACACACACACACACACACACACACAGCACAAGCAGGTCACGACCGCTGTTATTGTTCCACTCCGTAATTATTGCCACCTTTTCCGAATAGCAAGAGATACATGTGTTGTTTGAGCTTCTCTGTAAACATTTTCAATCGTTATCCTTTACATCAATCTGATAAAGCAATAAACAGCAACATAGAGTTTTTACCATAGTGTATTACGGGATTATTCATTTTCTCTCTGTTTCTAGGGCCTGGCTAGTTTATGTCTCTCTATGATGATGAAAAGAAATGAGTTGTTTTTTTTGCCTGATTTATTCGTAGGACTTTGTATTTGGACACCCAACGTTTCCAGCCTTTAGTTTACCACAGTAAATTTAATATTCTGTGGTAAACATTGTGAATTAAATAGGGTAATTGAATTCACCACAGATTTTCCACAGTATGTGTGATCTATACTCGCACAAATTTCAAGTCTCACAATATGTACAGGACATAACAGTGCATGTTTTAGGGAAAAAAAACCCAGAGGCCTGGGGAGAACATGCAAACGCCACACACACACATATACATGGCAGAGGCGGGAATCGAACCCCCAACCCTGGCGGTGTGAGGCCATCGTGTTAACCGCTAAGCCACTGTGTCCCCCTTGGACTAATTATGGAATGGGATATTTTGGGTTGATCATGTCGATCATATTTCGCGGGTGGTTTCCAATGAACAGGAATTCGTTCCATCCCGGTGTAGGCCATCAGGCTGGATCAAGCCGGTCCAGAGTACCGAAAGGTTGACACGATATAATTTTGGGCCAAAAAAAAAGGTTCTTATGAAGAGAAGGTTATTAATATTTTCTTCAAGTTTACAGAATATATCACCTGTGAAAAAGCAGAGCGCGAAGTGAAAACGGTGTATCACAAGTAGGTCCTTATTGTAATAGTCTGTCGTGTAATAGATGTCCCGAAGACAATTGCGCAATGCCGCACTCGGAGTGCAAGGTAACCAAACGGTTCGTCTGGGATTTATCCTGGTCTCACCCG
>JACRUU010000029.1:11866541-11924041 GCA_030449085.1 Kryptopterus vitreolus
ACACAAACACACACAAAAAATGTTGAAACACACAATATGTTTTGTGTCTGCAGTGGCACCACTTCTTGAATATAGAACCGTTCAGTGTCTCTTCGTATCGTGTTTACATTTACAAAAACTGCCATTTATACTTTACATTTTACATTCACCCACTGCCACTTATAACGCTGCCATTTATACAACTGGGTTTAGGGTTAAGAGCTCTGTCTTGCTGGGATTCGATCCCGCAACCTTCAACCTTCCAACCAGAATGACACTGAGCTTGTGTTGCCAATCTACGCCATACCGATACACTGGAGGGTGATTTGCGTTGATGTTGGAAAAGGTTAGAAGGTTCTAGTTCATTCCAATGGGAGTAAGTCCATCCTCACGTGTGCTCATGGTTGTGGTTTTATATATATATATATATATATATATGTATATAAAGGCACGGTGGCTTAGTGGTTAGCACATTCGCCTCACACCGCCAGGGTCCGGGTTCCGATTCCCGTCTCGGCCATGTGTGTGTGGATTTTGCATGTTCTCCCGTGGGGGGGGGGTGCCTCAAGGAGGTTTTTTCTCCGGGTTCTCCGGTTTCCTCCCCGGTCCAAAAACATGCACAGTAGGTTGATTGGCACCTTGGAAAATTGTCCCTAGTGTATGAATGTGTGTGTGAATGTGTGTGTGTGCCCTGCAATGGGTTGGCATTCCATCCAGGGTGTATCCTGCCTTAATGCCCATAGACAACCTGAGATAGGCACAGACTCCCCGTGACCCGAGGAATGGATATCGGTAAAATGATGAATGAGATTAATATATCACAGTGACACATTCAGGTTGACCTTGAAAATAATGGGGGAGGTTCCTCCAAGATTGTGTGATAGCTTGGTTCCTTATGCCCATAGATGCCTGAGATAGGCACAGACTCCCCGTGACCCGAGGGAAGATTGGATATAGCGGTAGAAGATGAATGAATGAATGAATATATCAATATAATGATCAGCATTCAGTGTATGAAGCTGTTAAGAGGAAAATAATGGCGCGAATGTGAAAGTCTGTGTAGCCATCAACAATAATCACCAAAGCGTCACTTATGGTCTTGTTGACAATAAGGATGAGGGCGCCCTCTGGTGGCTGAGAAGGGATTTATTATTATTATTTTTTTTTTTTTACTAAAAAAACAATAGCGAGTTTATAGCTCAGTCAGACTTGTGAAATAAAATGTCTCAATCTTTTTTTTTGTTCCAGTGGTGTAAACAAGCTTCCGTAGTATAGGATTTGTGTTGTTCAAATGCTAAATGCTAAATACGTTGTATTTTTTTCCCTCATGATCAAGACTTAATGATCTCCCCCCCCTTCCCTAATAATCAGAATAATGGTGAGCATTAGATGAGCGACGTCGCCTCATAACACAAAAGACATACCTCTTTTTTTATTCTCCTTTATCCTGCTCCTTCTCCCGGGATGATATAGTTCATTGCCATGCATGTTTTAAAGCATGGTTTAAAGCAGCATAGCCTTATTTTAAGATAATCATATAACCTTTAAGCTCTTGAGGGCCACGTAAAATGAGTTTGACACATTAGAGAGGCTCGAGAAGCACATATGCCTCAGGAGTCCACAAACTTTTGGTATTGAAAAATGCATAAAAAATGCCTAATTTTGCTCATGCAGACTCAAATTGAACTGTATTTATATCGAGAATTTCATACAAGCCTTCTAACGTCTAAATCACACACACACTCGTCACGACACACACTTTCCCCGAGGTGAGCCGTGTGCTTATACCCGAGCAGATATCATGGCGTTGATTGCGCCATGTTTGAAGAGGACATCTCCTCAGCGACGCACTCATCCAGGCATTGCTAACACACACTCGGAATTTCACTCCGAACTCCTGAAGAGTTGTTACGTTTATCTTATCGTTTATACCCACGAACGCACACGGCGCAAATATTTAAACAACCCTGTGATTGTAGCACGGAAAATATTCAGCGCATTAAACACCCGCACATTGAGCTTTTACACTGTTTGTTTTTTTCACACTCATCTTCTCACTTTGGTCTCAGGGGGGATCAACTACAGGGTATTTAAGAGGCGCGAATGGATCAGAGCGACTCATAACACCGTTCTGACGCTAGGTGAGTGTGTGTGTGAGTGTTGGAGGACGGAAGGAGGAGTAGGAGAGGATGGAGGGATAAATGATAGAGGATGGAGAGGATGGTAGAGGATTGTAGGGATCAGTGGTAGTGAAGGATGAGTGGAGAAGTGGTAGAGGATGGAAGAATGAATGGTTGAGTATGGAGGGGTGAGTGTAGCAGCGGTAGAGGATGGTGAGTGTGTGTGAGTGATAGAGGATGGAAAGAGGAGTGGGAGAGGATGGAAGGATGAGAGGAGCAGTTGTAGATGGCGGAATAAATGGTAGAGGATGGAGAGATGAGTGGTTCAGAAGGATGGAAGGATGAGTGGAGCCGTGGTACAGGATGGAGGAATGAATGGTTGAGGATGGTGGGATGAGTGGTAGAGGATGGAGGGATCAGCAATAGAGAAGGATGGAGGATAGAGGATGGAAAGAGGAGTGGGAGAGGATGGAAGGATGAGAGGAGCAGTTGTAGATGGCGGAATAAATGGTAGAGGATGGAGAGATGCACTAGTGGTTCAGAAAGATGGAAGGATGAGTGGAGCTGTGGTAGAGGATGGAGGAATGAATGGTTGAGGTTGGAAGGAGGAGTGGGAGAGGATGGAGGGATGATTGGATCAGTAGTAGAGGATAGAGGGATAAATGGTAGGGGATGTAGGGATCAGTGGTAGAGAAGGATGAGTGGAGAAGTGGTAGAGGATGGAGGAATGAATGGTTGATGATGGAGGGATGAGTATAGCGGTGCTAGAGGATGGAGGAATGAATAGTAGAGGAAGTAGGGGTGACTGGAGCAGTGGTAGAGGATGGAGGAATGAATGGTTGAGGGTGGAGGGATGAGTGTAGCCGTGGTAGCGGATGGAGGGATAAATGGTAGCGGATGGAGACGATGGTAGAGGATGGAGGGATCAGTGGTAGAGAAGGATGAGTGGAGAAGTGGTAGAGGATGGAGGGATAAATGGTTGAGGATGGAGGGATGAGTGTAGCAGCGGTAGAGGGTGGATGAATGAGTGGTTGCGGGTGGACAGATGAGTAGAGCAGAGGTAGAGGATGGAGAGATGAGCAGAGCAGTAGCAAGAGCAGTGGCAGAACGAATGGTTGAGGATTGTGGGATGAGTTTAGACGCGCTAAAGGGAGTGATCCACGGAGAAGTGGGACAGGATGGAAGGATGAGCGCAGCAGTGGTAGCAGACGGAGCGCTGGGTGGTGGCGGATGGAGGGATAAATGGTAGAGGATGGAGGAAAGGGATCGACTGGGTGTCTAAGACAAAGCGTATTGAATTGGGTTGCCAGATCAGAAAAAATCCCCTCATCAACACGATCAGTGGATCAGATCAGCTTTAACTTTACTATCATTGTATTCGTATTAGAACAGGAACGCGTGTGATGTTATTGTGGTTTATTCCGAAGTTTGTGTGCGCGCGCGTGTGTGTGTGTGTGTGTGTGTGTGTGTGTGTGTGGTGTGTGTCGTGTGTGTGTGTGTTCCACTTTTCTAAATACATCTGACTTTAGATACCTCACCATGCTGGGTCACGGCCGCATCGCTCACATGCTGCTGCTCCTCTGTGCTTTATCTTTGTGGGCTGAAACTGGGATGTGTGGCTCCAGTTTCCTCAGTCCAAGCCAGAGACCACAGGTAATTGTGTGTGTGTGTGTGATTTTAAATCTAGTTAGAAATCAGATGTTCTCAAAACACTAACAAACATCAGATTTTTTAACCTGTGGAGACAGTTTGGCTGATTGATAAACAATGCAATTGTGTGTGTGTGTGTGTGTGTGTGTGTGTGTGTATGTGTCAGAATCGTGGAGACCGAAAGCCTGCTCGAGTAGGACGGAGGACCGCAGCTGAACTCGAGACTCCCCCTCTTCCCACTGAGGAGAAGTTCATGGTGAGGAATAACCAAACTTCGTAGAAAAATGAGTTTTGTTTCTCTCTCTCTCCGCAATTTTGTTTTTTTTTTCATGCTGCGTATTGACACCTCATTGGACGCCTTATATTCCCATCAAAATAAACTTGTTAACAGAACTCCGCCCCTCATTAACTAGGCCTTTCACCGTATTCCCGGTTTTTAAAATTGCTCTAATGTTGGGAAGTGTTGGAAAGGTTACTTGAAAAAAGTAGTGTAACTTTTCATTGACTTTATACAACTTTCATTTGTCCACTAGGGGGCGTTTCGAGTTAACGTTCGAAGAAAAAAAAAAAGCATGCGGGTGTTTTTTAATGTAACTGTTTTTTCGATGTAACGTATCCCTGTTACTTTTATTTGGTAGCACGTTTAGCACGTTCGCCTCAAACCTCCAGGGTCCGGGTTCGATTCCCGTCTCGGCCATGTGTGTGTGGAGTTTGCATGTTCTTCCCGTGCCTTAGGGGGTTTTTCTCCGGGTTCTCCGGTTTCCCCCCTGATCCAAAAACATGCACGGTAGGTTGATTGGTACCTTTGAAAATTGTCCCTAGTGTATGAAACTTTCATCTGTCCACTAGGGGGCGCTTTGAGTTAACGTAAATAAAAAATAAAAGCAAATTTCTTTATTGGGTTAGGAAACATTACACGTCTGCTTGCTCTTCACGTCTTCTTCAGGTGAGAGCACCGTTCCAGCTGGCCGTGTCTCTCAGCGAGACGGAGTATCAGGAGTACGCCCCTGTGCTGCAGAAGATGTTGCTGGATGTGCTGGGTGATGCACCAGTTTGGGGTGAGTTCTCATCCCGTTCTCGCACGATCCTCAGAAGCGAGGAGTATCGACAGGCCTGAAATCACCTCGTGTTTCTGTTTCGTTTCAGACGCAGGAAACTGAAGTAACCCCGATTTGTTGCGCTCTCGTTCAAAATGATTGGGAAATGTCAATAAAATGAAAATAACATGACAATCTCGGCTGTGTTCCTTGTGTTTGTGTTATAATACAATTGAAACAAAATGAATCTTCAGTGAAATCCTGTGATCGGGGTTGCCAGGTATTGCATAGCCTATATTAGCCTATCCAACACGTCTGGATAGTTAGGATTGTAGATTATGAGGTGCACTTGTACATTCATTTCTGAAACCTGGCAACCCATATGTGTGTTCCATTATCGGAATGTTACTTTGGAATTTGGAATAGATTACAGATTACAAATGAACCCATTCAAAATGTAATAAATCGTGTAATTTTTTTATTGTTTTATGAAAGTAAAATAGCTGACTAACTTTGATTACTATCATTCGTCCACTAGGTGGCACAACATCCTGAGTTAAAAAGTATTGTACATATCAGAAGCAAATTGTTGAAAGGGGGTGGGGGGCGGAGCTTGAAAGGAACTGTAATTTACTGTTACTTTCATTTGGTAACTAAACTATGTAACACCGTTACATGTAACTAGTTACTCCCCCGACACTGTCAAAGATAGCGGTGGTCTTGGTGGTTCCTGGACTAAGATGGTTCAAACAGACTGACAAGTATTTCCACAAATCTTTCTAGACGTTAGTTGCATGCTGGGATAGGCGTATAAATGTATAACATCAAAATAAATAAATAAATAAACAAACAAACAAACTAATTAATTAATTAATTAAAAAAAAAAGAGAGGCAGTTTCCACTTCTTTTATTTTATAAACCCAAACATCCTTGTATATACAATGGGTGTGCATTTGGAAATATATTGTCATCATAGAATTTCTGTGCCATACAAAGAGATTTTATATACATATACATATATTTATTATATATATATACATATATTTATAGAGTATATTATATATATTATATATTTTTATATACATACATATATATATATATATATATATCTAGATATACATATATATATATATACATATATATATATATATATATATATATATATATATATAATAATATATATATATATATATATATACTTTTATATCAAAAGAGGCATTATTTATTTTCAAAGAAAAATCATTCTTATACATCAGTATCAGTGTACTTAACCTGATCTCTCTGTGTTTGGGACTGAAACCCAATCTGGAGACTCTTACTACCCCCGTGTGATCCGTTTGATATATTTTTAAACATTTATAATACATATACAATACGAACTTAAACAATGACAGCAGTAGTTCTGATGGCTGGACTGTAGGGGGCAGTGCACAGCGGAAAAAAAGTATATTAAAGTACTATATATTTCAAAGCCTGTACAAAACAATAATACATCGAAACCATATGCTGAAATGTAACAAAATATCACATAAAGATTCTATATTGATATTCTAATTACATAAAGTCAGCTTTGGTTTCCTGACACTACAGTGTAGTGCATGTACATATTAATAAGGTGCATTCGGGAAGGATATGCGCATCATTGCTTGGATGTTAAAGAGACGGGCAGAGAGCGAGCAAAATGAAGGAAAGACGTGAATGATGTGCACAAAAGCTAAGCTGGATCGTGACAGGGTGCGTATGTATGCATGTGTGTGTGTGTGTGTGTATATATATATATATAAATAAACACATACACACATACATTGATTATGTATACATCATATATACATAAATAGATTTCTATATCTATCCATGTATGAAAGAGAAAGAAAGATTTCCTTCGACCCTTGCACCATATATTCGTTTTTTGCTTACACACCTTCACACCCGGGGCCGAACGTTTCACCTGAGTGGCGATGACAATACGAACATATAACAGTAGTAATAATAAGACAGTAGAGATGTTCAGGTGTTTTGTGCTTCTCGGTTCTGCAGAAGCCTCTGCTCCACTTTCTGGCTGATTCTCTGCAGGTCGGACAAAATGCTCGGCTTCTGCGCCAGATCCTCCTGAAGACTGCGAGCGATTTCCAACCGCGGGAAATCGCCAATACGGACGAGCTTCCGCACCGCCTGCAGGCAGCGCTCCCTCAGGGAAAACACTAACACGTGCGCAGAATACATTTTATTAAGGACCAGCATTTTAGAGGTTATAAGGATTTGAACTGATGACCTCAGTTCAACATTATATATACATATATATATATTTTAATCAAAGAGGACTTACCAGGGAGCATGATGTTGACTACAGAGACTTGTCCGTTTTCCAGCATGGTAGGCAAATACATCTCTTTATTATTCACTGACATCGGGTCGTCCGTCTCGGCGTCGCGAAACATCCACGGGTGACCTTTTTAAAAAACCACAGACAGTTAACGTGGCACCTTCTGACCCCTTTCTTCCATTGCAAACATTGCTTTTGCTGCAAAACTCGACATTCACGTCGAGTGAGAGCTGGGCGAACATGTCCTATAGGTAGGGGTGTAGAAGTGGTTTAAGGCGCCGGGTTACTGATTGGAAGGTCAGGGGTTCGAGTCCCGGTATCGCCAAGCTGCCACCCTTGGGTCCTTGAACAAAGCCCTTAACCCTCTGTGCTCCAGAGTTATGTGCTGTGTTATGACCTGAAACCCCCACCCCCCCCCCCCCCCCCCCCCCCCCCCCCACACACACACACACACACACACACACACTATATGAACACATTTCACAGCAGTGCTTTGGATTGTTGAATGTCTTACGTTGCAAACCACGCCCCTCTTGGAAACGAGCTCTTCGGATTCGTCAACAGCTGGACATGAGGCTGGAGAAGTCAGGTGTCCCGCCCACACATGTACTTGATGGGGATCAAAAGTATTCGGACGCTTACATGACGAACGGCTATCGCGGTCCTAATCCTCTTTATTGTATGCCGGAAAACAATATAAACGATATATAAGCGTTAATAAAAGTAAGGCACGCACTAGCAAAGCGGATCAACACCGACACTGATAAGAAGACAAGTGAAGGAAGGAATCGTTCCTGCCATCTTATTGCGTTTCTCTTAGAACCAAATGAAGCTCCAATAACTCCCGACTCTATAACAAGTGCGGCAATAAGGAGGAGGAGAGGAAGGATGGCGAGGAGGAGGTGAAGAAAAAGAAGTAGAAAGGAGTTACTGGTGGGGGCTTAGGGGTTAGCGCGTTCGCCTCACACCTCCAGGGTCGGGGCTCGATTCCCGTCTCCGTCTGTGTGTGTGTGTGTAGCCCCGTGCCTCTGGGGTGTTTTCTCCGGTTCCTCCCCGGGTGCACGGTACGGGTACGGGTACGGTAGGTTGATTGGAAAAGTGGAAAAGTGTCTGTAATGCTTCTGTGAATGTGTGGAATTCCACAAAGGGCGTGTCCTGCCTTGATGGCCGAAGAGCTCCCCGCGACCCGAGGGAAGATCGGATAAAGCGGTAGATGATGAACGAATTAATGAAAAAAAAGTAGAAGAATGGGAGGAAGATGATAAAAAAAGAAGTTCTAGTATTAGTACTAGTATGGGAGAACGGGAATCGAAAACGTGGGGAGAGAATAGGAAGCGGGAGAAGGAGGATTAGGAGAAGATGGGAAAATGGAAGGCAGAAAGTATTAAGAAGAACAAGGGCGACGTGGATGATGGAGAGAAGAAAAGGACTGACCGACAAAAGTGTTCATCCTCTTGCCCGTTTGCGGCTGCAGGACTCCGTAAGACTCCGGCTGTCCGCGGAAATTAATCCACAGCAGTTTCACGGGTCGGGGGCTGCGGTTACAGAACAACACATGAGCCGGGAGATGACTGACCAGAGAGCGAACCAGCGGGAGCTGCTGCTCTCTCTCCCCGGCTTCCGGAGGCTGAGGCATGGCCGACGACCTTCCTGCACCCCGGCCGGGTTCAAAAAGCGGCTGCTTAACGCGATAAAGTACCGGGCGGTTTGTTTACACCATGCCCCAGTCCTTCTCAGGACGCGTTTTGATCGCGTCACCGAATCCCAAAAATGCCTCCCCCTAGTGGCGCATGTGAGATCTACTCCTCTGGGAAAGATTTAAGTTATGGATAACATTAAAAATATATATAATAAAAAATAGTGTTTAAAAGGAAGGAATGGGGTTGAGGTCTTTTTTTTTTGTGTGTGTGTGAAGAAAAAGTACATATTTTTGAGACAACCATGGCCCTTGATTCTAAACTCAAACACTATTATATATTATGCTAGCGATATGGATTAGCATGGGCTTGTATGTGCAAAACAAACCTTATTTATGGTTTGATAATAATAATAATAATTATTATTATTATAATAAATACATTCAACGAAGGATATGGAGGCTAAACAAACCTGCAGTGCACCACGTAATACGTTCCTGAGGATATATAGTTACAACTATATAGTTAAAATGTTTCCTCAGGAACGTATCACGTGGTGCACCGCAGGTTTGTTTAAAGCCACGACCTCATACTTTGGACTATTTATTATTATTATTATTATTATTATTATTATTATTATTCCACACGTGAAGAAAAACAATTTAGATTAAATATCGTGATACCGATACCAAATGAATACTCTGGCAAAACTAAAAATAACTAAATACGTTGAATAATAAAATAAATGGAATAATAGGCATTTTAATTGAGCTAACAGCAAGTTTTTTGCTGTTGCTGAAACTGCGTAAGAACTCTTAAAGCTAAAAAATAACACGCATTTTATATTAATGAGTTTTATGCCTTCGGATAAAGCGGTAGATGAATGAATGAATGCAGTTTAAATGCCTTAAGTTTCCTCACAATGAAAGTTGGAGTCTATGTGAGAAATCATGATAATAAAAACCGTCACACGCACAACGGGCTACGGCCTCCATATCTGAGGAACGAAGGCGCGATGAACCGGCATCACATAAGCGTCTTTGCCGCTTATACAGCATTAATGAAACCTTTTTCTCTCTCAATACTGTTCAGAATGATCCCGAGGCAGTGTTGACCTGCCTCGTTCTGGGATGGTTCCACATGAACAGCCTAAAGATCCATGAAGTTACTGAGGAAGAGCTTTTGAGGATGGATTTGGACTGGAGGCAATTATTAATGGTTGCAATGGTTTAGGACAACAGGTGGTACAATCACTGATTACTACACCTCGACAACAGTGGAACTGGAATATGAATGCCACCGGATAAGATCGTGTGACGTCTAGACGGACCGGGTCAGAGCATCTCCAAAACTGCAGATCTTGTCCTATCAAAAGTGCTCTAAGGAAGGAACCAGTGAGCGGGTCATGAGCAGCCATGAATCACTTGATGCAAGCAGAGAGTGAAGGCTGGTCTGATCCAACAGACAATAGTTAGCAACATGTCATCTTGGTATACATCTCAGGATGAAACTAAAGATCCCTGATGAAACCCATTGAGTCAAAGACATAAAAAAACTCTTAATAATATTACTCATTATAGAAAAAAAAAAAAATACACGTTCCAGATTTTATTGTCGCATTTAGTCGTGATCAGCATGAATCCTCGGAATAGCATTCCGTAAATCATAAATACCCCCGGGTGCGGCAGCGTGAGGCCGATGAGATCTGCACAAGCTCTGTGGTGTGTAGATGGTGAATAGTGGATAGTGTGTGCTTTCATGAACGCGCATCGTTATAATTTCAAGTTCTCAATGTAGAACACGGAACGTTCCAGAAACGTATACGTCTTAAGAGAAAGGGTTCGGTGTTTAACACTCATCGTCTCATCAAAACATCGTCTTCGACAAAACAGATGAATGAAGAATACAAAAATACAGTAGATACGCGAGTCTCTCGTACGTCAATGATAAGACATTTTTTTGTGTTTTTTTTTCTTATATAAACCAAGAGTCTGTCCCTTTTTAAAGCCGTCCCAAAAGTGGCACGCTGTACCACAGCTGTCTCACACACACACACACACGCATACTGGTAAAACATCCATTGTTCTTGGGCCACTCAGAAAGCAAGATCGCTCGGGTTGATACCTGAAAAGCCTATTTAGATTAACACCAAACAGACAAAAAAAACAAAACAACAAGAAAATGTTTATGATAAAAACGCTGTTGTGTGACGTCCTGATTACATCACTTTCATCACAGCCTTTCTTTCTCTTCCTCAGCATTCGTTTCTTCAACTTCATCTTCCTCCGGGAAAGATGGTGTGATGGAAGTGTGATAGAAGTCGGTTGATAGAAGTAATGCGATGCGTATGTGTGTGTGTGTGTGTGTGTGTGTGCGTGCATTGTTTTCCGAGGTCACAGGCAGAGCAGGCGCGAGCTCTCGACACCTTCCTCGGCCTGCGGGATTGTGGGTAAGAGCGCAGAGCGGGTCAGACCCCAGAATCGCTGAGGACTCAGATCCTTTTTGACAGCCGAGAACTTCCAGCCCATGTGAGAGCCGCAGGTCCGGCACTGAGCGATGGTCCACGCGTACCTGAAAACACACACACACACACACACACAAAACACACACAACACACACACACACACACACACCACCTCACACACACAAAACACACAATTTCCATCATTATATTTATTCATGAATTATTAATTGGGCAATTCATCAGTTTTGTCATTCAGTTTTCATTAGTTAATTTGAAATGTAGCTTCCAATCCATTTTCAATGAACTAATTAATGAATAATTGTTTGAGTCATTGATTGCATTAGTTAATCAGTTAAACGAATCATTCCAACTCTCATTCGTGCATTCATTCATTCGTTTGTTATTTAATACAATAGTTCATTGATTTGTTCAATAAATCATTCAAAAGTCTGGTTGCACATTCATTCATTCACTCTTTATGTAATGCATTACTTGTTTTCTTTTACATTACATGTTTTTTTTTAGAATTTACATGTATTGCTCAATAAACTGTGCTGTCTGTTTCATTCGCTGGGTCATTGTCTCTTCAGTCATCTGTTAGTTAGTAATTTGTTCACTAAATTATCCATTCAATCATCGATTCACTCTTTCTTCGCTCAATATCTAATATATGTGTGTGTGTGTAATATATATATTAATATATACATTGCCATTCATTCATTCATCTTCTACCACTATATCCGATCTTCCCTTGGGTCATGGGGAGTCTGTGGCTATCTCAGGCGTCTATGGGCATTACGGCAGGATACACCCTGGATGAAATGCCAACCCATCACAGGACACACACACACACACACCCATTGGCAGCTTGGAAAATTGTCCCTAGTGTGTGAATCAACCTATCATGCATGTTTTTGGAACCGGAGAACTCGGGAGAAAAAACCCCTGAGGCACGGTGAGAACATGCAAACTCCACACACACATGGCCGAGACGGGAATCGAACCCGGACCCTGGCAGTGTGAGGTGAACGCGCTAACCACTAAACCACTGTGTGTGTGTGTGTATATATATATATATATATATATACACACACATATACAGATAGTAGATGTACAATGCAAAAAGTGCACATAGATCCATAATGAAGGGAGTACATATGAACACCGGGGGGGGGGGGGTTCTCACCCAGGGAACCAGCTGTGCAGGGTGGAGGGTCTTCCGATCAGGTTCAGGTTACTGGCCTTGTAGACAGTCAGAGTCTCGTGGACGTAACCGTGAGGATTTACGTACGCAGCCATTGGCCCACACAGAGACAGACTGCAAACGCCGAACGGAGAATCGAAACACTTATTAGAACGGCAAACAGGGGCAAAATGCGACAACGTAAAGTACAAAACAATACACGCACGTCTGCGTTTTGGACACGAGGGTCTCACCTGAAGATCTCGTTCTTGGTCGTGATCTCGGTGTCCTGGCATTGTTTACAGCACAGAGACGTGCACTGAAGCGCATAACGAGATAACAAGTCAGAAAGATAGTTTTGTGAAACACACAAGCATACACACTCACACACAAACACACCCTGTCCATGATGTCCAGCTCGCAGCGGAGTCTCTGAATGGCGCTACCGATCCTCAGTAACTGAAGTCTCAGAGCGTCGTCTATTGGCAAACATGCTGCCACCCTGTAAGAGAAATCTACACACACACACACACACACAGAAATCATGGGCTGTATCCACCTCAACATCCAATGTGTCATTTAGAAGGTCATATGAGGGTTGCCAGATGATCTCTACCCACCCCACACAAACACACACAATTGTGTGTTTGATTTTCCTGATGGCATTTTTGTGTATATTCTGCTACACAACGTATGTCTTCCACTTAATCAACCATATTTACACAATCATAGTGTTATTGTAGTTCTGTAGTCACAAGTGTGAACATTGACTTCACATAAAAAAAAAACAGGCCACGCCCACCACGCCACGCAAACCCTATTAGCTTATAAAGTGACAACACTAGCCCCACCCCCTTGGAAAACGAGGGCGAGATAAAGGATGTAATAAGAGCAAAAAATCCTAACCTACTTCCCCCCCTTCCGAAAATGCAGGCGATACCGGTCCAGCTTTGCCCCGTCAAGCAACGCTCCTCGTAAAGCACACGTCCGTCATTTCGTCACACTTTTGTCCATATAGCGTTGTTATTATTCATTCATTTACTCGTTCATCTTCTACCGCTATATCCGATCACTATATGCCTATCTCAGGCGTCTATGGGCATTAAGGCAGGATACACCCTGGATGGAATGCCAACCCATCGCAGGACACACACACTCACACTCACACACACACATTCATACACTAGTGACAATTTTCCAAGGTGCCAATCAACCTACCGTGCATGTTTTTGGACCGGGAGGAAACCAGAGAACCCCGAGAAAAAACCCCTGAGGCATGGGGAGAACATGCAAACTCCACACACACATGGCCGAGACAGGAATCGAACCCTGGAGGTGTGAGGCGAACATGCTAACCACTAAGCCACCGTGCCCCTCGTTGTTATTATTATTATTATTTATTTATTTTTTTTTAAGCATTTGCCCGAACCAGACTGAGTGTGTACCTATGGCATTAGTAGGCAGCGAATCGTCTTTGAGGTTCTCGTCCCATTCGTGGAGCTGCTTTTTCACTCGGCTCATTAGGGTCTCCTGTGTGTATGACAAACACAAACGTCTTGTGCAATCTTGTATTTAAATACAAGTTATGCAAATGCAAAATACGTTAAAAACAACGCATTGTGCGATGCACAACTCACCGAGTCGTACAGGGCGTAAACCCAGGAGGGCCACGGGGTCATACTGGCAGAGTAAAATTTTTTCTAAAAAAAAACCAACCAATAAAATAAATAAACAAACAAATGCAATAAACTAATTAACAAGAACGCATCTATACGTTTGAACTTTACGTGTCCGTTACCCGTCTGTAGGCGTGACGGCGTTGCGCTTGGCTCGGCGCAGGCGCGGGTCTGGTCGTGTCGGGCACGCGCCTGTGCGCGCGAGGCGAGAGATGCACCGCACTTAAAGGGTCCAACAAAATCCTTTCCGGCAAAATCTGCACCTTTGCTTGGCGGATCCTGCAAACAAAGCGATCGGTAGTCATTCGTGCGTTCGGCGCGCTGGGTTGGTATTCGTCGGGAGCGCCGGTCTCACCCGTCCGCCTGCGTACGGATGTCGCGCACTTTGAACCGCTGTCGTCCGACGGCTTTGATTTTCACCGTCTCGATCCCGTACTCCTGCTCCTCGCGGAAGGCGTAGATCTCCGCCGTCGTCCCGAACTCCGCCTGCGGCTCTCCTCCGCTCGCGTCCGGACTGCAAGGAAACAACATTTGTTTTTGGTCAGAGGAACTCTTCTCACACACACACAAACACACACACATGCGTGTCTGCCTGCCTCGCCACATATGCCTTGTGCATGACCTGGATTCTGCATCGCATGTGTGTAGAATTTTTGTTGTTTTGTTTAGATGGTTATCATTACTGCTATTATTAATATTAGTAGATAAGGGGGCACAGTGGCTTAGTGGTTAGCAACGTTCGCCTCACACCGCCAGGATCCGGGTTCGAGTCCCGTCTCGGCCATGTGTGTGTGGAGTTTGCATGTTCTCCGGTTTCCTCCCGGTCCAAAAAACATGCACGGTAGGTTGATTGGCACCTTGGAAAATTGTTCCTAGTGTGATGTGATGTGATGTGTGTGTGTGTATGTATGTGCCCTGCGATGGGTTGGCATTCCATCCAGGATATATCCTGCCTTAATGCCCATAGACGCCTGAGATAGGCACAGACTCACTCGGATACAGCGGCAGAAGATGAATGAATATTATTATATGTCTGTAAATAAATAGGAATAAAACTAAATTGATTCGAATAGAAATGAGGGTTAATGCTCAACTGAAATTATTCCATTGTATATACACCAATATTTATATTCTAAACAGTATGATGTCATCATTTTGCTGAATTTAGTATTTCTGCTGTTCTGGAACTCACCTATAGGTGGCAGTGATTCTCAAATTGGAATGTCAACCCATCACAGGACACACACACTTCACACACACACACACACACACACACACACACACACACACACACACACACACACACACACACACACACACACACACACACACACACACACACAACACACACACCCACCACACACCACACTAGGGACAATTTTTTTTTCCAAGGTGCCAATCAACCTACCGTGCATGTTTTTGGACCGGGGGGGGGGGGGGGGAAACCGGAGAACCCGGAGGAAAAACCCCCTGAGGCACGGGGAGAACATGCAAACTCCACACGCACATGGCCGAGACGGGAATCGAACCCGGACCCTGGCGGTCTCCCCAGATCACTTCATCGTCTCCCGATATGAAAAATAATCATGTGATGTCCGTAACAATAATAATGATAATTCCCTCCTTAGATCTGGTCCAATGGAAACGCAGGACGGCGTGACGTGACGTGACGGAGTGCTCACCTGTGTGCCAGCACGGCGAAGGTCCGGTCGTGGCTGACGAGGTTGCGGAACATGCTGACCTCTTGCGGCCTGAAGAGCTGCAGAGGCAGCGTCTGACCCGGGATCAGGATGAGGGCGGCGTGTGGGAGGACGGGGAGGCTCTGCACGCTGTCGTCGTCGTGGAGTGTGCGCCCGTGGAACTCCTCCATGTCTGAACCCAGGTACTAGCAAGCGCGCACACACACACACACACACACACACACACACACACACACACACACACAACAGGTGTCACACACAACAACAATTTGATGTCATCAGGGAAATATTTCCTTGCTTTATCTGTGCAAAGCTACTTTGAGACAACGTCCGCTGTTAGAAGAAAAAACAGAAAAGAAACGATGGAGCGCTGTTTAACGGAGCGTTCACGCTTTTAAAGAACAAAGCAAGAAAAATGAAGGAGGGAAGAAATCAAGAAAAAAGAATTGAAAGAAAATGAAAGGAGAGAAATAAAGGAAGGAATTGAAAGAAAAAAAAAAAAGGAGGTAAGGAAGGAAGAACATACAAAAGAAGAAATGAAAGGACAGAAAGGAGGAAAGGAGGACAGAAAAAGTACAAGCTGGAAGAAAGAATCGAAAGAAAGGAAAGAAAGGAAGTTGAAAGAAAGAAAGATAGAAAGGAAAGAAAAAGTAAAAATTGGAGGAAAGAATCGAAAGAAAGGAAGATGAAAGAAAAAAGAAAGGGTAGAAAAAAGTACAAATTGGAAGACAGAATCGAAAGAAAGGAAATAAAGGAAGAAGAAAGAAAGAAAGAAAGAAAGAAAGAAAGAGAAAGAAGTAAAAATTGAAAGAAAGAAATAAAGAAAGAAAGATAAAAAGAAAAAGTAAAAATTGAAGGAAAGAATCAAAGAAAGGAAAGGAAGATGAAATAAGAAGAAGAAAGAAATAAAAGAAAAAGTAAAAATTGAAAGAAAAGAAAGGAGGATGAAAGAAAAGAAAGGATAAAAAAATTACAAATTGGAAGATAGAATCAAAAGAAATAAAATAAAAGAAGATGAAAGAAAGAAAGAAAGAAAGGAAAGAAAAAGTACAAATTGGAAGACAGAATCGAAAGAAAGGAAATAAAGGAAGATGAAAGAAAGAAAGAAAAGAAAGATAGAAAGAAAAAGTAAAAATTGGAGGAAAGAATCGAAAGAAAGGAAATAAAGGAGGAGGAAAGAAAGATAGATAGAAAGGAAAGAAAAAGTAAAATGGGAGGAAAGAATTGAAAGAGAGGAAATAAAGGAAGATGAAAGAAAAGAAAGGATAGAAAAATTACAAATTGGAAGATAGAATCAAAAGAAATGAAATAAAAGAAAGATGAAGAAAGAAAGAAAGAAAGAAAGAAAGAAAGGATAGAAAAAGTACAAATTGGAAGACAGAATCAAAAGAAAGGAAATAAAAATAGATGAAAGAAAGAAAGAAAGAAAGAAAAGAAAGGATAGAAAAAGTACAAAATGGTACAAAAGATAGAAAGGAAAGAAAGGAAAGAAAAAGTCAAATTGGAGGAAAGAATCGAAAGAAAGGAAATAAAGGAAGATGAAAGAAAAGAAAGGATAGAAAAAGTACAAATTGGAAGACAGAATCGAAAGAAAGGAAATAAAAGAAGAAGAAAGAAAGAAAGAAAGAAAGAAAGGAAAGAAAAAGTACAAATTGGAAGACAGAATCGAAAGAAAGGAAATAAAAATAGATGAAAGAAAGAAAGAAAGAAAAGAAAGGATAGAAAAAGTACAAAATGGTACAAAAGATAGTAAGGAAACAAAAAGTCAAATTGGAGGAAAGTATCGAAAGAAAGGAAATAAAGGAAGATGAAAGAAAAGAAAGGATAGAAAAATTACAAATTGGAAGATAGAATCAAAAGAAAGGAAATAAAAGAAGATGAAAGAAAGAAAGAAAGAAAGAAAGGAAAGAAAAAGTACAAATTGGAAGACAGAATATGACAGAAAGAAGGAAATAGAGAGGTTATAGATGAAAGAGAGGTTATAGATGAAAGAGAGGTTATAGATGGTAATAACAGGCTTTAAACCCCAGTGAAAGCTTCATGCGCTGCTCTGCCTGATTTGATATCATTATAGAATTCTGTATTATGAGGGTAAATCCGGCTGATGGTCAGATTGGCAGCAATTCTCCAAAGGAAGACGTTTCTGTACCGCGACGTCCTCATTAATCTTTCATTCTGTACATCTCCATCGTCTCTTCGCAATGCATTCTGGGATTCTGCATCTGCCGTTTGCTCAAAAAAAAAAACCCTCTCCGAGTCTCTCGTCACGGTGATGCTGATGTAGAACAGATCCGCAGAGAAACCCTTGCTTTTGTTGACCTTTATGTTTAAAATCACAGTCAACATAACATGTTGAACCCCCCCCCCCCCCCCCCCCGAATCGTGATCTCACAGCGTGCGAGGTGGGAAGGCTGGGGTCGAAGTTGATGATGCTCGGCTTCTCCGCACCCTCGCTGTCCCGGTCCTCGGTTTCCATGTCGTCTTCGTCCTCCTCCTCCCCGTTTCCTGCAGAAGGACAGAGAACGTTGCACGGTTCCTCAACCTCAATAACATCCAGGTAAACGTCACGGATAAAACCAACTTGACCATCCTGCCCATATATGGGCAAGGCGGTATATGCCCATATATGGGCATATATTCTGCAAGGCCTTTAACCCTCATCTTAACCTTAGTTTGAATCGCAGGTGGTGGTGGGGGGGGGGGGGGACTTTTTGGCTCAGGGGCGACATTGACTTTTAAAATGTGATACACAAATGCATACATAAAAGGCATTAATGTTAATACTCAATGTATCACTGTGCCTAATGCGCCACCTGGTGGAATGTCAGGGCATTACAGGGAAATGTATGATAATATGATATGATTTGATCTGGACAATTCTGTGCCAATTTTATAAGTATTATAAGATTATAAGACGGATTATAAGTACCAAGGGGTCGCTAGTTTGCCCACCTGACAATTCACTGAAGCAAATTAACGTGCCTTGATGATTCGTTTAGTCCGTTTCGCTAAATACGGAGCACTGCTTTTTGTGCGGAGCCTGCAGAATGAAAAAGTGGAGGAGCGTTTTTTATTTTTATCGTACTCGAATAAAATCCTTAGAATAACGATTCGAATAATAAAGAGTTTAATTAAACAAGTCAGTTTCTGCATGACTTGCTCTACACGGGCCTTCACCATGGAGCTGTATTTGCATTTTGATGGAACATGGCAAGAACACTAAATGGGTTTTGTTTTCACCATTATACTTTTCTGCAAGTTCAGCAATAAAAAAGACAGTTTGTTTGTCCTCCTAAAAAGAAAAACAAATACCTCGTTCATGTTAACAGACCGCCTCGTTTTTACAGTCGCGGCATTTGGCCGACGCTCTTATCCAGAGCAACTTACAACTGCGTTAAGAGCCTTGCTCAAGGACCCACTAGTGGCAGCTTGGTGGTGGTGGGGTTTGAACCCGTGATCTTCCGGTGCAGGGTCCAACACCTTAACCACTGGGCTACACCACCTCCCTACCTCTCTCTTAATTAATTAATTAATTAATTAATTAATAAAGAAAAGGCATCTCTTATCCGATTACTCGATGGAATAATCGTTAGAATACTCGATTATTAAAAAGAATCAATAGCAACCGCTCTAATCCACTTTACCCAAGATGTCCCAATGAAGGTATATCCGGGTCTTGAAGACAAATATCCCCCCCAAAAAAAAGGGGGGGGGGGGGGGGGGGGGGGCGACAGTCACGTGACCAAAACACACAACACGTGCACTGCCTAAACTGACATTGTCCGGGCTTCTTTTGTTGTTGTTGCTGCTGCTTTGTTCGGACAATTAAATAAATATGGAGTAAAATCGCACCAGCGTCTTAAAAGCGCACAGGTTGACAGGGCGATGCGATTAATCGTAAGCAAACGAATCGGTTTATTCGTTGGTCCATTAATGCCTGCTTTTAATGGTTTCATTTTCACTTTCATGCGTTTCTAGTCTAAAACATCCAGGAATTCCCAGACTAAGATCATATCTGGATAAAACAGGTGGATCTCGGGTTGAGTAGGTGTTTGGCCCGGTGGGGGGGGGGAGAAAATGCGCAGTTACCGACCTTTTATTGCGTTCTGTTTTTTTTGCGCAAGAGTGTCAGCGTGCATGAAGAGCACCTCCGCTGCGTTCGGACCCACACTCACCCGGTAAGAGCTGCAGCTGGTTCCCCATGTCGTCGTTGTCGTTGTTGTTGTTGTTCTCAGGTCGGTCTCGCTCATCAGCCATGGCCGTGTGTTTACACCATGATTCCCTCTCCCAAAACAAGGGCCAAGCCTGAGCGAGATCACCGAGAAGAAGCCCAGAGACCCCTGCACGCTCCTGCTCCCTGCTGTCCGGAGGAGGAACTACACCACGCCGTGCACACGGTATCGACCCAAATTGACCACTTTCTTTTCATTCATTCATTTTCTACCCCTTTATCCGATCTTCCTTCGGGTCACGGGGTGTCTGTGCGATCTCAGGCGTCTAAGGCAGGATACACCCTGGATGGAATGCCAACCCATCACAGGGCACACACACACACACACACACACACACACACACACACACACACATTCATACACTAGGGACAATTTTCCAAGGTGCCAATCAACCTACCATGCATGTTTTTGGACCTGGGAGGAAACCGGAGAACCCGGAGAAAACCCACCTGAGGCACGGGGAGAACATGCAAACTCTACACACACATGGCCGAGACGGGAATCGAACCCGGACCCTGGTGGTGTGAGGCGAACGTGCTAACCACTAAGCCAACGCCCCCCCCCCTTCTTTTATTTCTATTTATTAACACTTTGAAATGCTAAATCTCAATATTATTTCTTAAAGAACTGTTTCTTCCCCCCCTTTTGTTCTTATATACCTGATGTAATGATTACTTTTGCAACATGTGCGCTTCTTCCTACTTATTCCAAATACAGCTTGCACAAATATATACGTGTATACAAAATATCCTGGTAATATACACATGGAAATAATTGCAAACTAATGTGGTTTAGTCGAATATATTTTACCGTCTTAACAAAACAAAATGGCCGACTCAAATTTTTCAACCGTACTAATAAATTGGAGGGGCATGGTGGCGTGGGTTCGATTCCTGTCTGGTGTGTGTGTGGAGTTTGCATGTTCTCCCCGTGCCTCAGGGTTTTTTTCTCCGGTTTCTCCGGTTTCCTCCTGGTCCAAAAACATGCATAGTAGGTTCATTGGCACCTAGTGTATGAATATGTGTGTGTGTGTGTGTGTCCTGTGATGGGTTGGCATTCCACCCAATAGACGCCTGAATTAGGCACAGACTCCCCGTGACCCGAGGGAAGATCGGACATAGCGGTAGAAGATGAATGAATGAATGAATGAATAATACATTGGAATCGTAAACCTTAACGCTATTAATATTTCCTGTTATATATTGAATATCGCATTCCACATTTGCTGGTGTGATTCTTCTGGGTAGACTTGAGAGGATCTGGTTTTGTTCCATGCTTTTCCATAATCATTTCATGCCACCAAAAGCCCCCAAAAGATGTCCTACGCAATGATGTCTCTTGGTGCGAACAGTTCAAAGAACAGCCATAATTCTGGTCCAACCCTGAGTTTTCCAGCTATATGTGACTCTTTTCCAATGGAGGTTATTATAAGTGCAGACGGCGACTAAATGTGAAATGTTTAAGGTCTCCACGAACTTTTGTTTTTATCCTGGGTATAGATAGACAGCTCTATACCTGATGAAAATACACTTTTTTTTAAGGATATATGTGATAAATTATCATCATATGTCATCAAAAAAGTGGAATTTTACTGAAGATCTTAACGATTTGCTCATGATCTGTGTGTGTGTGTGTGTGTGTGTGTGTGTTTGTTTATGTGTGAGTCCATGCACAGATAGCCAATGGCTCTGGAAGTCCATGTTGCTGTGCTGCTGCTGTTCGTGTGTGTATCCACGTGTATGGCTGATTATTATTCAGTCTTAGGGGTTCCTCGCTCTGCCTCAGAGAGACAGATAAAGAAAGCCTTTCACCACCTGGCCCGTAAACTCCACCCCGACAAGAACCCCAGTCCGGATGCTCAACATGCCTTTACACAGCTTGCACAAGGTGCGTATCCAGACTAGTGTTGTACAATATATCGGTACTGGAAATCTATCGCAATATCCTGCTTTTAAAAACAATACAATGCTTTATTTTATTAGTACCCGTAGTTCAAAGTGTACTTTTTTGGAAACTGTGAATAATTAAAAAGGACAATCTATTTGCTCTTAAGCCTATGAGGTGCTGTCTAACCGAGAGCAGAGGAGACTCTACGACCAAAACCTTGAGACGGAGAAGCAGGGTCCTCCTGAAGACCGACACGGCTCCTATGGTAACAGTGATTTCCTGGCCTTCGGTCTACAGGAACTCCTTAACACACTGCGATCGGAGGACGAGTTCATGATGTGGGAAGACGCAGGTTTGGGTCAGGGGTGGAGCTTTAGTGTTTGGGATGAAGGTCACAGTGATGATGGTGGTGATCATCTCAGTGATATGTTTAGTATGGTGTAGAGGAGAAGAGTAATTGTGATATTGATTGCCTTTTTATTTGAGATGAAATAAAGCATGAGTTTTAATAGGAGTGTGTGTGTGTGTGTGTGTGTGTGTGTGTGTGTGTGTGTATATATATATATATATATATATATATATATATATATATATATATATATATATATATATATATATAATCATGTATATAAGAAACATGCATATAGATTATATTTATTTTCTTATGTATTATTATTATTATTATTATTATTATTATTATAAATAGTGATTTATTTCCTGCCTCTTCTCATATATTGCACTAAGACTATAAATAATTAATGTATGTAGAAGTATAAAGGATTCTGTATATGAATGAGAAATGTAGTGTGAGGAAAAAAAAGTGTACATAATTTGGACAAATTTCATGAAATCAAACCGTCGTTTTTTATTCAATTAGCATTTTGTTTCGTTCAAATAGAATATTTTTGTTTATTCTGTTTCATTCAAAATGTAACGTAAACGATGATTTTAATGAATAATTTTATTAATGAATTTCCCTTTGTGGGGCACGGTGGCTTAGTGGTTAGCACGTTCGCCTCACACCAGCCAGGATCAGGGTTCGATTCTCGTCTCGACCATGTGTGTGTGTGAGTTTGCATGTTCTCCCGTGCCTCAGGGGTTTTTTCTCCGGGTTCTCCGGTTTCCCCCCCGGTCCAAAAACATGCACGGTAGGTTGATTGGCACCTTGGAAAATTGTCCCTAGTGTATGAATGTGTGTGTGTGAGTGTGTGTGTGTGTGCCCTGCGATGGGTTGACATTCCATCCAGGGTGTATCCTGCCTTAATGCCCATAGACGCCTGAGATAGGCACACAGACTCCCCGTGACCCGAGGGAAGATTGGATATAGCGGTAGAAGATGAATGAATGAATTTCCCTTTGTCTACTTTGTCTAGCTGTAAATGTCTCTCAAGCTATCTGCTTATCAAGCTACAAGTCTGTTCATCCGTACATTTCTGTCTCTTTGTACATGTATATCAGTCTCTCAATCTTCATGCCTGTATCTCAGGCTACATTTCTATCTGTACATGACTGTACATCTCACAAAGGGTATATCTATATATATCTATCCGTCTTTCATCTGGATATCTGTCTTTCAGTCTACATACAGTCTGTAATGCTTTGTTAAAAAGAGCCACTGGGAGGAAGAAAAATAAATAAATAAATAAATAAATAATAATATATATATATATATATATATATATATATATATATATATATATGTATATATATATATGTACTATATTGTATATATCTATATATATATATATATATATATATATATATATATATATATATAAAACATATGGGGGCACGTGGATGTGTGTGTGGAGTTTGCATGTTCTCATGTTCTCCCCGTGCCTCAGGGGATTTTTCTCCGGTTTCCTCCGGTCCAAAAAAACATGCACAGTAGGTTGATTGGCGCCTTGGAAAATTGTCCCTAGTGTATGAATGTTGTGTGAATGTGAGTGTGTGTGTGTGTGCCCTGCGATGGGTTGGCATTCCATCCAGGGTGAATCCTGCCTTAATGCCCATAGACGCCTGAGATAGGCACAGGTTACCCCGTGACCAGAGGGAAGATCGGATATAGCGGTAGAAGATGAATGAATGAATATATAAACATTTTCTAAAGTAACTAACTTAATTATATATTTTTCGCTGTAACTGTAACGGATTACTGTTACTTTTATTTTTTAATTAAATTACATAATGCCATTACATGTAATTAGGTAATCCCCAACACACACACACACACCACACACACCACACACACACACAGGATGGAAATAAAATCACTATTTATAATACATAATACATAAGAAAATAAATATAATCTTCTATATGCATGTTTCTATATGTACACGATATATATATATATATATATATATATATATATATATATATATATATATGTGTGTGTGTATATATATGTGTGTGTACATATATAGTCTCACATGTAAAGCAAGTGCATAAATGAAGAATAAGCCACATTTTTAAATTCTGACTCCTACATTCTTTTTTTTTGAGGAAAAAAGTTATTTTTACATTAAAAAAATATTTTACGATTGTAGAGAAAAAAAACATTTAAAAAATAATTATGCAGCAACACGTGTTGAATAGGTTAAATCTAACCTATGTTACAAAGCGCACTTTCAGTATAACTATTATTTTAGTACAATTAAGAAAAAGGTTTTTGAAATAAATCATTTTACTCTAATGACAGCTTTATTCAGGCCCAAATACAACGCAAAATAAAAAAACCATAAGCGCGCTATGGAGACTCGGTAACCCGGATGTGGGCTGACCGCCGGCCCTTTGCGCGGTAAAGCAGAGAGGGGAGGGGGGGAGTAGGCGGGGCTTGTCGGAGCTCTTGATGTTTGTGCGTGTGAGATGAGTGTATGAGGAATTGAGTAGAGAGGAGATAAGTGGGAGACATGGACGCGGAGTGGAAGCTGGTCGCCGTGGCGCTGCTCTGTGCTGCCGGTGTGAGCGGCTTTCTGCTGAAATGGAGAAAACAGGACAAGCTGAAGAGGAAAGTACAGAGAGCCCGAGAGAAGCGAGAGAAGGAGCTCGGACAGGCAGAAGAAGCGGTGCGAATCTTTAAGGCTCAGGTATGTACACAATCTGATCTCACCTGCTCTATAGAGCACTTCACTTCGTACTGAACTCTCGTTCACCGCGCGTGTGTGTGTGTGTGTGTGTGTGTGTGTGTGTGTGTGTGTGTGTGTGTGTGTGTGTGTGTGTGTGTGTGTGTGTGTGTGTGTATATACACACTGTGTGTATATATATATATATATATATATATATATATATATATATATATATATATATATATGTATGTGTGTGTGTGTGTGTATGTATGTAATATATATATATATATATATATATATATATATATATATATATATAATGTATATGTACATATATGTACATATATATATGTGTATGTATATGTATATGGCCTCTAGACTAAAAGATGGCATGTTGAAATCCCAACACAAAGCTGCCACTAGTGGGCCCTTGAGCAAGGCCCTCACTTGCTCAGTTGTAAGTCGCTCTGGATAAGGGCGTTTGCCAAATGCCACCTCCACACACTTCAGAGACTGGGGACACCTCCACAATACCATGGAGACACACACACACACACACAAACAAACCTGCCTACACCCAAATGAGTCTGGCTCCTCTCTAGGTATCTTCCTGTTCCCATCTCAGGGAGTTTTTCCTTGCCGTCGTCACAAACTGCTTTCCATTCCCATACACCATAGATGTAGAGAGTGTGGTTCGTAGTCAAAGGGTGCTGCTACATATCCATATGGTTTTCAAAAGGTTCCAATCCAACCAAACTAGTGGGCCCTTGAGCAGGGCCCCTTAACCCTCAAATGCTCACTCTGGATAAGACTTGCATGTAAATGCAACATCTCTAGATGGGTGAAGGGTTGGAAGACTCTTCCCAAAATCCTCACAAAGTGGGGACACAGCTGGTGGAACCTTGGGAAGCATCCTCATGAGAATATTTGCAAGGTCACATGTATATGGAGTAAAAGGTTATAATGTGTTATAGCTTTGCTTAAAGAGTGTGTCTGAACACTGCGAAGGAGGTTATTTCAAAGTGTAGGACCCTCTACCGCCGTTCGTTAACTAGGAACTTCTAGAAGTCCGGAGTAGTCTTAGTATCTTAGTATCTTAGTATCTTATTAGGATCTTAGTAGTGTTTGTAGTGTTAGGCTGGGTAGATACATGGGAACGAGACCATTTAGGGATTTGCATAGGAAAAATGCCCCCCCCCCCACATATAATTTTTTGACTTTGCATGAATTTAATAACTAGTTTAAGTACATATGTAGATTATTTCAATACTATAAATCAACTATAGCGCTCATTTCTATTACCCTTCAAAATGCGCAAATTTAAACAGCGCTTAATGTAAACGCGTCAAATTCGCAAAAACACACACACGTATCGCAAAAAGGTTTTTACACTCGCATGAGGTGGGTTTTTTTTAGGAATAATTCGTAAAACTGTAATGGAAACGTTTTTTTTTTTTTTCGCATTTCCAGGTCACATGATCTACCATGCCTTGGGCATGATGCTGCAGGTGCTACAAGGGGCCCTATTGCACTGCACAGCTCAAACAAAGTGGACGCCTTCACCCGTAAATTCGAGTTTTAGTCGCATGATATGGTTAAAGGAAACACCGTCATTTTGCAAGTTTTTTTTAAACGACATTTCAAAAATATCGCGAAAGTCTTACGCACGTTTGTAATGGAAACGCGCCTGATGAAGTGCACCAATGTTAACGCACTCGCATCAGTGTATTTTAATTTAAAAAAAAAGACTTATCTAATGAAAACAAGAAAAAATGGCCATTAATTTTACTGATAACTAGGTTGGATAATACTTGATCTGATTACTTAGACTCGTACTTGATTTCATTTCAAAATGGATACTGGAAAGAAGCACGACACACAATATAAAAAAAAAAAAGGACGGAAAAAATGTGCTAAATATGAATATATTAATAATTTCAGTAACTACTGAGGAAAATAAAACATGCGTTCAAAGTGAAACAAACATTCGAACTGACCACTGCATAAATAAAAACAGTTGCATCTAAAGCGATTAAAAAAAAGACGGTTCAAATAAACAGCATGTGGTGTCTGGCTTGGTATATTGTACTTTATATAGAAACCCGGAAAAGCTCATTTTAACAGTCATTATAACTGTTTGTGTGGATTACTTGGCAAAACATGACAAACCGGTCGACTTCTACACGGGTATGGCATTGTGTTAACACAATGCCGACATATCGAGCCTTTGTTGCAGCTGTTGGTGTCACATCTGGCTTGAACAATCTTGTGTTTGCAGAATCCTGGTGCTGATTTGAGCTCCATCGTGACTCTCTCGCTGCCCGAGCTGAGTCGGCGGATCAGAGAGGGATCGCTGCAGCCCCACGCTGTGCTACATGCCTACATCGAGAAGGTTCAGTGAACTTTGGCCTCCTATTCCTGTTTATTACAAACACACACACACACACACACTACCATTGTGTTTCAGTGGTTACAGTATGAGGAAGGTGGGAGGTGGTAGCCCAGTGGTTAAGGTGTTGGACTCTGGACCAGAAGATCACAGGTCAAACCCCACCACCACCACCAAGCTATCACTAGTGGGCCCCTGAGCAAGGCCCTTAACCCTCACTTGCTCAGTTGTAAGTTGTTCTGGATAAGGGCATCTGCCAAATGCTGTAAATGTAAATTTGTCTTTGTGTCGGGTGCGAGTATATAAGAAATCAATATAGAATACTTCTGGCAGTCTATTACATGCTGCTAGATCAGCCAGATTGTCCTCCTCCTCCTAGACCTTTCAGCAGCAAGACCATACAAGACCTTGTTGGCTACCCTCAGGAGTCTTGGTATCTCTGGAGCTGCGTGGAAATGGTTTTCCGCCTATTGGAAAGTCGCTTATACCAAGTAACATGGAGGGGATCTACATCTACCTTGTGCAGACTCATCACTGGTGTCCCACAAGGCTCAGTACTTGGTCCCCACTCTATACTCACTTTCTTGGTGAAGCCATCTCCTCACATGTATTTGACCTCATCACCCCAGAGAGTTACCTTATTCTTAGATGGAGACTTATCTGTGCTTATTGTGCCTCGGATTGGATAAGAGCGTCTGCTAAATGCTATAACTGGAAATGTAATGAGATGGAAGGAACTGTTCAGGCAAATTGAGGTCCTGAGCCATCGAATCAGATTGCGCATATTAATTGCCGACCAAGTTGCTTAGTAACTTCGCGTAACTCTTTCGTTTGGGACGAGAAACGGACAGCACGACTGCTCATTTCACAAACAAACTCCTATCGACACAGAGAGAGAGAGTGAAGAAGAGTTGAGAGGCGAAATGGAGAGAATATTTATTTGAGTTTTTTTTAAACGATGCATGTGCTTTACATTGAATGTCTACAGGCTTTGGAGGTGCACAGGAAAGTGAACTGTGGCACGGCCGTTCTCGTGGAGTGCCTGAACCAATTGGACGACATCGAATCCCACAAGGACGGCCTTCTCTACGGCATTCCCGTCAGCATTAAGGACAATGTGGATTATGAGGTACATTTTTAGAAAAATATTCCTGCTAGATTGTTTGGGAACCAGGACATTGTGCGCTTCGGATCCAGATAACACAGCTGGCTTTAAGATGTATAGAAACTGGCAATTGAACGAAACGCACAGGTTACCTTTCGCCTGCTCGTTCTCTGCATCTCTGCTATCGCTTCACAGCATGTTTTTGGACGCCTTCCAGCTTACACTTTTGTAATAATATATATATATATATATATATATATATATATAGATATATATAGATAGATAGATAGATAGATAGATAGATAGATAGATAGATAGATAGATAGAGATAGATAGATAGATAGATAGATAGATAGATAGAGATAGTATAGATAGATAGATAGATAGATAGATAGATTAGATAGATAGGAGATAGATCGATAGATAGATAGATACAGATACATACATACACACACACACAAACACACATATGTGTGTGTGTGTGTGTGTGTGTGTGCTGCTAAAATGCTTTGAGGTAACAGAAAGGCTATAAGCCTATATGCATTCCTGAACAGAAATCTTTCTTAACTGTGGGCTTCGTCAGGAACGCTCTGCCTGTGTAGTTGTTGTTATTCTAGGCACTACCGAGTCTGTATCTTTTGTTCATAAAGGTTCATTGTGGTTCACAAAAGACATCTAAAATGAGTTTTCTATAAGGTTTCTTTTTTTATGAATAAGACATTGGTGAAGAGTGGGATTGAAGAAAAAAAATTCCCGAATTTTCAAGACTAGAAACCTTTCACATGGGAATTGACATGAAATATTGCAATTTTATTTATATTTGTAAAACGTTCTGAAGGTTGTATTTGTGTATGTGCTCGTGTAGGGCTATGACTCGACCTGTGGAGTGCTGACTAAACTTCATAATCCTGTAGTGAAGGACAGCGTGGTGGTCTCGGTGTTGAAGAAGCAGGGGGCAATCCCCTTCATCAAAACCAACATCCCACAGGGTCTCCTCAAGTAAGAGAAACTCTCTACAAAACAGCACATATTCAGAAACAAGATACAGTATGGGCACATTGACTTTTCACATGCTCAGTAGTGTTTTTAATTAAACTATACTCATTTAAAAAAGCAGCACAAAGTAATATTGAATTGACCGAAGAATGACCTGAGGGGCCTCTGTGAGTTTACTTTTAAGGTATTTGTCCTGACGTCTTTCATTGTGAAAGGTTTGTTTCCATTTATACGACTTATCTTACTTTCCATATAGTATAATTTGAGTATTTAATGCCACAAATGCCCAAACAAGGGTAAACGTCGATTTGGTCCACTATGCCATAAATGCAAAGGAAAATGGGGAAAGATTTTACTGATGATGTTGATTTCTACTTGCACATTTAATATACATTATATTCATTCATTCATTCATCTACCGCTTTATCCAATCTTCCCTCGGGTCACGGGGAGCCTGTGCCTATCTCAGGCGTCTATGGGCATTAAGGCAGGATACACCCTGGATGGAATGCCAATCCATCACAGGACACACACGCACACATTCACACACACATTCATACACTAGGGACAATTTTCCAAGGTGCCAATCAACCTACCGGGCATGTTTTTGGACCGGGAGGAAACCGGAGAACCCGGAGAAAAAACCCCTGAGGCACGGGGAGAACATGGAAACTCCACACACACATGATGGAGATGGAAATCGAACCCCGACCCTGGAGGTGTGAGGCGAACGTGCTAACCACTAAGCCACCGTGCCCCTTTATACATTATATTAAAGGTGCAAAATAGAGAATGTAAGTGAACTTGAATTAAGTTCCAACTTCCAAGCTGTTCCATTAGACAACACTGACAATGGGAGGCGAAGAAATAATTTCACCGTGCTGTAATGTATACGTGACAAATAAAAGCTATTCTATTCTGTTGCAAGAATATTGATGTAGATCTGTCCCCCGTAATTCGCAAGAGCCAAATGCAGAAAAATATGGCCCCAAAAATTCTTTGTCTTTTCCATCTCAGCTTAATACGTTATTTAAAAAAAAAATTGTGAAGGTAAACTCGTATTGCGACGTCTCCCGCAGTTCTACATTGAAAATACAGATGTTACCCATGTACTGTACAGTTTCTACAGTTATACAGTTAATTTAATTTACTAATATATACTGTAAAATTTTATATATATATATATATAAATTTATGTTTTCTAAATATTATGAAATTATGTTTGAGTGGAACCCTGGTAACTTTTTTAATATCGTACAATTTAGTGTGACAAATCATTTACTTTAACCCTCAAAGATATATGGCCCTTCATGAGAGAAGCATTAGACAATATATTTGCATTGTTTGTGCATTTCTGTGTATTTATTTATTTATTTATTTTTATTAAAGTTATGAATGTAGTAACCCAATATACGGGAGGACGACGAACCCCAGCAACACCAAGAAGACACCCGGAGGCTCTTCAGGAGGCGAGGGAGCTCTGATCGCAGGAGGTGGATCAATTCTGGGTCTGGGAAGCGACATCGGAGGAAGCATCCGCATCCCGTCATCCTTCTGTGGCATCTGTGGCTTAAAGCCGACCAATAACAGGATCAGGTGGTTTATATTTCTTTGGTATAAACCAGTTGGGGCCGGCTGCTCTATACATGCGTTTTCTTCTTAATAGATGTCTTTCTTCATGATAAAAAAGAATTATAGAAAGTAATTGAATCATTCATTTATGTTTTAAAATACTTTTATGCCATTTAAAACTACATTTTAATGTGTTAACACTGATCCCAAACCAATGCTTTGTTCAATTATGATCAGTACTTTTAAAATGAATTATTAATAGCTTTAGTACTGGTTATAATATAGGATCTGGATATGAACAGCTATAAAGCATGCCATAATAAGTACTTAAGAAAATGACAAGTTCTGAGTGTTGGTCTATAGGGGGCAGTGCGTGCACCATGTGCATGCATGTTTGTTTTTCTCTCTCTCTGCACTCCAACTCTCATGCTGATGAAACATTACATTTTTTTTTCAAAGTTCATGGTATCGACTATTTTTATTATATTTTATATATTATATTTATATATTATATCGACTATTTTATATATTATATGACTGAATATTCCAAAAATATATACCGGATGCGATGCACAAGTAAAGAAATGACACCAGCGATATATAACGAAATACTTTAACGAATCCTAGAAGGTTGTGCAGTTATTGTAACAGTATTTAATAGCATTGTGATGTTTTTTTTTTTCCCCTGTTTATTTTGTAGTTTGCAGGGACTGGGCTCGTGTGCAAAAGGCGGGAAGACGGGTATCAGAAGCACAACAAGCTTTCAAGCATTTTTCCAAAGTAGGTGGCGAATATAATGGAATAACTAAGCGGCCGTATGTTCATGTGTGTTTCCAGCTCTGTCGGCCATTGGTCCCATGGGCCGTGATGTAGAAAGCCTGGCGCTGTGTATGAGAGCTTTACTCTGCACAGACATGTTCGCTCTGGACCCTACGGTTCCTCCAATACCCTTCAACCAGCAGGTACAGGACACGTCAATGCGCTAGGGATTGTGTGATCCCGCTTCCTGGTACTCGATCACATTTCTCTGTGAACAGGTGTACGAGAGTTCAGAGCCCCTGAGGATCGGATTCTACGAGAACGACGGGTACCACCAGCCGTCTCCGAGCATGAGCAGAGCTCTGCGGGAGACGAAAGAGCTCCTGGAAAAAGCGGGACACACGGTATGTATGCATGCATGCATGCTCCAGTCTCATCAGCCAGACAAGTAAAGCCACATGATCTACGAAGCCCTGGACTCCTAAAGGTGTACGCTTACACAAATATCCAGGTTGACCTACAAATAGAACTAAGCAGTTGAGGGTTCAGGGCCTTCATCAAGGGCCCAGCAGTAGCCGCTTGTCTTGGTGATGCTGGGATTTGAACTCATGACCTTCTGGTCCAATGCATTAACGAGTGGGCTGGTGTAATGTGCTGTCTGAAACCAAGATCTTACCAGCACATTCTTCAAGATGGTAGGCGGGGCTTCTGTAGATAGGACTTATTTTCCAGGACATCCAACAGCTGGAGAATGTAGAGGTCAAATCATTACCATATGGAAAACCTGGGAAACTAATGACAGGAATCAATGATCTCAAAACCCTAAAATTGCGCTCGTCGCCTCTCTCTCTCTCTCTCGGCCGCAGCTGATCCCGTATAAACCGCCCCGGATGTTCACCGCCATGAACGAATTCGTCCTGAGAGGAAACCTCGCAGACGCCGGCTCTACACTCCTGCAGCATTTGTGAGTCGAAATGTCCTTCATCGTGTAGTCATGCTGTCCTAGGTACTGTTGCTCGATGGTGTAAGGTGTGCCGTGTTTCCAGTGCCGGAGGTCCGGTGGATCCGTGTTTGCAGTATCAGGTGTCGGTCCTCAGAACTCCTGTGCTTGTGAAGAAGATGGCCTCGCTGCTCCTCGGACCCATTGTGAGTTATTAGAGTTGACGTACAGTATGGGTGTAACGGGACGCAAAATGCGCCGCCCAACATACAATTGCAAACATACAAAAATAATATTGTATTATTTCATTATACAGTTGTGTTTGTTAATGTTAACATTTGTGGTACTTTAAAAGAAGAATACTATAGAAAATAATAAGGGCGGTCTCTCGATTAACATATTTAATTGCGATTAATCACAAATAATTATTTTCCATTAAAATGCTTTAAAAAAAAAAAACCCTATCTACACTATAAATCCTTTGTGCTTTCTCCTCAGTTTCCTCGTATGGCTGCACTCGTTCACGGCGTCTGTGGGGTCGGGTAAGACTGCAAATACGTCATGTTGACCAAAGCATCAGGACACCTAACTATTCCACCCATTCATTCATTCATTCATCTTCTATCTTCTACCGCTTTATCCGATCTTCCTTGGGTCACGGGGAGCCTGTGCCTATCTCAGGCGTCTATGGGCATTAAGGCAGGATACACCCTGGATGGAATGCCAACCCATCGCAGGGCACACACACACATTCACGCACACATTCATACACTAGGGACAATTTTCCAAGGTGCCAATCAACCTACCGTGCATGTTTTTGGACCGGGGGAAACCGGAGAACCCGGAGAAAAAACCCCTGAGGCACGGGGAGAACATGCAAACTCCACACACACATGGCCGAGACGGGAATCGAACCCGGATCCTGGCGGTGTGAGGCGAACGTGCTAACCACTACGCCACCGTGCCCCTTACTATTCCACCCATATACCACAAATTTGTCATTCTGTGCGATATTTTTCCTTCATCTGAACAACGGAGACCCGAGAATCATATCAATTCCCCTTTTTGCATAAAAACCAGCTCTGTGGATATAAGCTATATTTATATTATTATATTTATATATTTAGGGGAGGGGGTAACTCGGTGGTCTAAGGCGCTGGGCTGCTGATCGGAAGATCCGGGTTCGCGCCCCGGTATGGCCAAGCCGCCGCCCTTGGGTCCTTGAGCAAGACCCTTACCCCTCTGTGCTCCAGGGGCGCCGTATCATGGCTGACCCTGCGCTCTGACCCCAGCTACCAACATAAAGCTGGGATATGCGAAGAAAAGAATTTCACTGTGCTGTAATGTATATGTGATCAATAAAGGCTATTATTATTAGCTTTCTCCTGCTATTAGGCTCCGAGAGGAAAAATTAAATATGATTGAAAGAGTGTTATTCTTTAGAATCAAGTTCTATATATACAGTACATACACAACACGCTATATGGGAGGCACGGTGGCTTAGTGGTTAGCACGTTCGCCTCACACCGCCAGGGTCCAGGTTCGATTCCCGTCTCGTCCATGTGTGAGTGGAGTTTGCATGTCCAAAAACATGCACGGTAGGTTGATTGGCACCTTGGAAAATTGTCCCTGGTATATGAATGTGTGTGTCTTGCGATGGGTTGGCATTCTACCCAGGTTGTATCCTGCCTTAATGCCCATAGACGCCTGAGATAGGCACAGGCTCCCCGTGACCCGAGGGAAGATCGGATAAAGCGGTAGAAGATGAATGAATGAATGAACACGCTATATGGCGTGTGTATATTATCGCCATGTGTTTGTGTGTCAGTAAGGATTTTCTTTTGGAACATCCTATTGTATATTCAGTTTCTGGTCCAGTTTTCTGGGAAGATGTTCCACCGGTCATTACAAAGGTTTCCAGTAGAGTTGAGGTCTTCATGGAGCTGGATTTGTGTACAGGGGCGTTATCCTGCTGTTGGTTCAAGTGAAATTCAATGGAAAGCCTTAATGCTATGCTAATGTTTGCGTTATAATTCAAATCAGTGTTTGTTTCGCAGGAGTGCAGCAGACCTGTGGAAGCAGCACAAGAACGCCGAGGTACGTGTGAGGTATATTCAAGTTCTTTAATGCCTCAAAAAATGAGAAATGTGATTCCCCGAGGTACGAGGAGAGTGAAGGAGGAGTATCACGCGAATGCTTGCAATCTGATTGGTCAAATTACACGGGCATTTCATTTCAGTGGGTCAAACATTATGGTGATCCTTTCTGTCAGCACAATGTTGGCGCCCCCTTCAATCTTCAATTAATAATTTATAAAGTGTTACGAACAAATAACCCTAAGTTGTTTAAAAGGTAATAGTCACTCGGGAACTGCCAGATGGGAAAATAATCAACAGCATTGTTTGTTGATGTCTGTAGGATTATATCCATGAGACGTTAGCTGAGTGGAAGAGGTTGGAGATGGACGTCCTGCTTTGCCCCATGCTGGGACCAGCCTACAACTTCAACTACACCGGAAAACTCAGCAGTAACATATTTTTTTTTTCTTTTTTTTCCCATTTTGATGCTTAGGGTGGTACCGGGAGCACTATGACACTGTAGCCCAAGACTGGTTGATCACTGAAGCTAAGCAGGGATGAGACTGGTTAGCCTGGGTGGGTGGATGACTGAGGTTACTACTGGAAGAGGTGTTAGTGAGGCCAGCAGGGGGCGCTTACCTTGTGGTTTGTGTGGGTCCAGTAAAGTGACGGGGGACACTATACTGTCAAGAAAAAGCCTTTCGGATGAGACGTCAAACCGAGGCTCTCTGTGGTCATTAAAAACCCTCTTTTGTAAAAGAGTAGAGGCGTGTTCTCGGCATCCCGGCCAAATTCTCCCATTGGCTCTCTGACCATCACGCCCTCCTAACCGTCCACATATCTACTGATTGGCTTCATCATTCTATCTCCTCTCCACCAATAAGCTGGTGTGTGGTGGTCACTATGCCGTCTATGCCTTTGCGTCATGCAGGTGGATGAGGCACACCGGTGGAGGATGAGGAGATCCCTCCGTCATAATGCACTTTGATTGTCCAGAAAATCGCTATAATTCATTCATTCATTCATTCATCTTCTACCGCTTTATCCGATCTTCCCTCGGGTCACGAGGAGCCTGTGCCTATCTCAGGCGTCTATGGGCATTAAGGCAGGATACACCCTGGATGGAATGCCAACCCATCGCAGGGCACACACACACACTCATTCACACACACATTCATACACTAAGGATAATTTTCCAAGGTGCCAATCAACCTACCGTGCATGTTTTTGGACCGGGGGGAAACCGGAGAACCCGGAGAAAAACCCCCTGAGGCACGGGGAGAACAACTCCACACACACACATGAGACGGGACTCGAACCCTGATCCTGGCAGTGTGAGGCGAACGTGCTAACCACTAAGTCACCGGGCCTCTAAAATTGCTATAATTATGTAATGAATGAGTGGTTTTGGTTTTAAATATAACGGGGATAAACGGAATGGGGGCGGAGTCAAGCAAGTCAGCCAGTTTCTTTGGATCGAGTGTGTGTTGGTATGTTTTCAGGTGCTCTGAGTTACACCGGTTCCTACAACATCCTCGACTTCCCTGCGGGGGTCGTTCCCGTCAGCGAGGTCACGGCTGAGGACGAAGAGCATCTGAAACATTATAGAGGGAACTTTGGAGACGTCTGGGACAAGACCTTTGTCAAGGTGAATATGACGACATGACGCAGCTTATCAAAGGAGCTTCATCAAAAAAATTCTTTAGCGGTGGTTTAAGACATAGCTGCTGATAATGTATTTGTTTATGTGTGTTTTATGTGATATACTAAATATGACCTTCAGATACCCTAATATCACAATGCATACATGTCAAATCCAGAAGGTGTGCACAGTTCCCAATGTAATTACAGGCAAGCAATAAAGGACACACAAAACACACATCTATCCCACACTATTGTTGCCACACAATTGTGTATAATAATTGTATAATGCTTTGAATCTATCTGGTGAAGTCATTCATTCATTCATCTTCTACTGCTATATCCGATCTTCCCTCGGGTCACGGGGAGTCTGTCCCTATCTCAGGCGTCTATGGGCATTAAGGCAGGATACACCCTGGATGGAATGTCAACACATCGCAGGACACACACACACACACAACACATTCATACACTAGGGACAATTTTCCAAGGTGCCAATCAACCTACTGTGCATGTTTTTGGACCGGGGGGGAAACCGGAGAACCCGGAGAAAAACCCCCCTGAGGCACGGGGAGAACATGAAAACTCCACACACACATGGCCGAGACGGGAATCGAACCCGGACCCTGGCGGTGTGAGGCGAACGTGCTAACCACTAAACCACCGTGCACCTTTCTGGTGAAGTCGAGGCGAAAAAATATGAATCTTATCAGGCGTCCACATACAGAAGTCAGTCTTTTTGCCTTTTGGGTGAGTTATTTGATGCTTATTGTATAATTGTGTGTGTGTGTGTGTGTGTGTGTGTGTGTGTGTGTTACAGGCCATACAAGGCGGCGTGGGTCTTCCCGTAGCTGTTCAGTGTGTGGCTCCGCCATGGCAGGAAGAGATGTGTTTACGTCTAATGAGAGAAGTGGAAAAGGTGTGGGCCGACAACAAACAATCTAGAATTTGATTAGAATTCATTGATCTTTCGATGCTAAAACCAGAAATAAATATTTTGTAGGCTGAACTTCGATCGAAATCGAGCAACCCGATTTATGCAACATACATGAATTAATAACGATTACTGTTGATACTGTGAATGTATAAGTTGTTAACGCACTGTAACTTTTCCAATAACGCAGCTCAACCATGCTAGCGCGTCCTCTTCAAGGGTGCTATTAATTTTGTCCTCATTGTGTTTGGATTGCTTTGGACATTTACATGACCTGACGTTTTCACTGCTTATTAAATGTGTTCATGTGTAAATGTGTGTGTTTTATCAGTAACTCGCAATATATCTATATATTTTTTTTTAACTTCGATTAAATTTTGTATGGATTTTTAATATATATTTTTTTTCCTGTTAGACATTGTTATAAAGAAGTTTTACAAAAATATATAGATTTTTTTTTTTTCAGATTTAAATGGATCATTTCGCTAATTTTGATAAAACGTTTCATAATTGACAAAGCGGCTTTTTCAGAAAGTAATTATTGCACAAAAAATGATAATATAATTGAATTACATGCGTTTATACTTAATGAGAGCCTCAAGCAAGAGAAGGAATGAGAAAGGAAAAGAAAAACGGAACCCATCCCCAATTGTGTATATCAAGGCGTGTGATTATAAACAATACAGAGTGAGACGAGTTAATATAAATTTATATATATAAATAAATATTTATTTATTTTGAAAGAACGTTTACTTTTCCCTCCATACTTAAAACCTTGTTGTCTGAAAAGTGTACAAATGACATGTTTGTCATGCTGTTTATAATATAATACCATGTAATAATAATAATAATCTAATAATCTAATAATAGTAATAATCTTGCTCACACCCTTTACTATGTTTCTATGGGGAATTTTTATTTGTTTTTAGAAGACAAAAATAAATATATAGAGATATATATATATATATATATATATATATATATATATATATATATCTATATATATATATATATATATATATATATAAAATATATATATATATATATATATATACACCACATGAGGGGAAGTCAAAAAGTAATTTTTTTTATTTTCACAAATGTATTAATGTGACTTTCCCCTCATGTGTGTGTGTGTATGTATATGTATATGTATATATATATATATATATATTTATATACATATATTACATACATACAAACATACAAATATATGTATATATGTATATATATATATATATATATATATATATATATATAGATATATAGATATCTATATTATATATATATATATATATATATATATATATACCAACACCACACACAATAATAGATATAGAGAGGGGAGATATATATATATATATATATATATATATATATATATATATATATATATATATATATATATATATATATATATATATGACATATATATATTACATATTATTATTGTATTGCATTTTATAGCATCATATTGAATAGTATTGTACTTTATATGATATAAAAAGTTACTAGAATTTCTAGATCCCATCTCCCCCAGTTGAGAACAGTGGTTCTCAAACTGGGGTCCTAGACTTGGATTCTAGAAATTCATTTCATTCCCTCCCTGGCGCCATCTGGTGGTCCCCAGTTTGACAACCACTGCAACGGAGTACCTTTTTATATAATAAAAAGTACAATGCTATGCAATATGATGCTATAAAATGCAATACAATACTATGTAATATCCTGCTGGACTCGTAAGTTATAAAAATAAGTTTATACGTCATGTGAGTATTCCTACCTCTAAAAAAAAAAAAACGAGAGAAAAGAATGAGAATGGTGTAATCAAGATTACTGGCAAAACATATTCACATACATGAATCATTCTTTTGACTCACATTAAAGACTCGTTCATAATCGTTCCTCTACTGATAAGATAGGCCCTGAGGCAGGAGAGAGCCATTCCTTCAACTAAAACCTTTTCAAGTCTAGCAACTGTTAAAAAGACATTTTTTTTTTCATATTTAATTTCATTTCTTAACAATTCAATAATGTCTCTTTTGTGAAAGCAAAGTCGTCCCCTAAATGAAAGGACTCTTCTGAATACTTGGCAACCCTACTGTATATGTGACTCTCTGGCTCTTGCAGGCTTGAGGGAGGATCATTTGTTGCCACACCATGCTTGTGCGTTGTGTGTTTGTGTGTGTGTGTGTGTGTGTGTGTGTGTGTGTGTGTGTGTGTGTTGCTTGGTATTTATAGGATGAAGAACAGGTTGGAGGAGATGATCAGAGACATGGACATTGAGTGGACGCATGCGGCAGTGGCTCTGCTCTGTGCTGCTGGTGGAAGTGTCCTGGTGCTGAAATGGAGGAAACAGGAGAAGGTGAGGAGGTGAAGGAGGAAACTGCAGAGAGCCCGAGAGAAGAGAGAGAAGGAGCTCAAACAGGCAGAGAAAGCACTCCGACTCTATAAGGCTCAGGTATGTGCACAACACCAGTCTCACCTGTATAGTCGCCACACATCAGAAAGCTGTCACTTGCACTCTTCCACTATTCCAAGTGCTTAGATACTGTGGTGATCTGCTTTATTTCCCTCTCTCTCCTCTCTCTCTCTCTCTCTCTCTCTCTCTCTGTGCCACTTCACCATATTCCCCCCCTCCCCACTTTTAATCCCAATCCGTTGTTACAAATAAGACCCTGTTCACTCAGCATTATAATTGATCCCATAAGATGTTCAATAGCTCTGTCTCTCTCTCTTTCTCTCTCTCTAAAAAAAGAGAGAGGGATCTTCCAAACCATGTACAGAATATTTTCCTGGAACTGAGAACAGGTTTGGCTCTCTTAGTTGAGGGAAAAGTTCATGCTATCAAATGAGGGATTGGGATATGTGTGTGTGTGTGTGTGTGTGTGTGTGTGTGTGGTGTGTGTGTGAAAATCTATATTTTATATATTGGGAAAGTTCGAAATGCAATAGCTAGTGTAACTGTTTAATGACTTTGTATAAGTAAAGTAACTGATTACATCGGATTACATTTTTGATGGTACTTTCATTTGTCCACTAGGTGGCACTTGATGAAAATAACATCAAAAATAACATGAGTACCGAAAAACTTGTACAGATCAGAAGCAGATTGTTGACAGGCGGGGGACGTGGGGGGCGGGGCTAGGGTTTTGCAGGCGAAATTGTTTTGTTTTTTTTTTGTCGAGCAGGGGTGGGGGGTCGATTTGGGCGGGGTTCTTTGGGATTTGTTACCTTTAACATTTTCAAAAGTAACTAATTTAATGGCACTCTTTTTTTTCTCAGTAACTGTGATGAATTACTGTTACTTTTACTTTGTAGGTAAATAAATTACATAACGCCGTGTAAACATGTAACTAGGTACTCCCCAACACACAAACAAACACGTACACACAACACAAACACACACACACACACACACACACATACATATATATATATATATATATATATATATATATATATATATATATGTGTTCTTTTTTATTAATATTTATTTTTAGTTCAGTAACACAGCATTTCTTTTCTATTATACAATGTATGCATAATACAGACAAACAAACAAACAAATATAAAATAATTCAAGATAAAAGAAAGAAACGAATAATAATTACTTGCAGAATGTCTGATTTCCAAAAGTAATTGGGCTTAGAAGGAGGGGGGCTTACGGTGGCTTAGCACGGGATCCAGGATCACGGGTTCGATTCCCCTCTCGGCCATGTGTGTGTGGAGTTTGCATGTTCTAACTCTAACCCAGTGCCTCAAGGGGTTTTTTTTCTCCGGGTTCTCCGGTTTCCTCCCCCGGTCCAAAAAACATGCACGGTAGGTTGATTGCCACCTTGGAAAATTGTCCCTAGTGTATGAATGTGTGTGTGTGTGTGTGTGTGTCCTGCGATGGGTTGGCATTCCATCCAGGGTGTATCCTGCCTTAATGCCCATAGACGCCTGAGATAGGCACAGACTCCCCGTGACCCGAGGGAAGATCGGATAAAGCGGTAGAAGAAGATGAATGAATGAATGATTTCAGAACTACAAAATACATTATAATAATATATGAATGAATGAATGAATGTATTCTGCTTAGAATACAATACAGGTTGCAGGGGGAAAAAACATACTAAAATTCTAATATGGGAGAACTTAGTTTCCATTCCCAAAAGTAAAGTTCTATTTCTTTTATTTTTATTATATATTATATATATATACATATATATATATATATATATATATATATATATATATATATATATATATATATATATATATATATACAGTCCCTGACAAAAGTCTTGTCGCTTGTGTACAAATTCACCTGAATTGCCGCTGAAATATATTTCTAATCAAGATTTTTTTTTACAAGAAATGGCTCATTATAATCCCAACAGCTTTTGTAATAATGTTTCAGTGCAAAACGAAACTGTCAAAAAGTATTCTAATATTCACAGCTTGGTAAAGCCCATTGAGTCCATTTTTGCAAAGACATAAGTGTTGTCGCCTTGTCATATGAGCTTCACCTGTGACTAATAATGGATCAATTAGGTCTCAGGTGTGTATAAAAAGAACCCCAGTACACTAGACCTTCACCTCAACTGCAACTAGACCTCTGCAAACATGCCTAAGATTCACCCTGAGACTAAAGTGTTGATTATCAAGAGGCTGAAGACCAGATCCACTGCTGATGTGGCAGACACCTTCAATGTGTCTCAGCGTCAAGTACAGAGGATAAAAAAAAAGATTTGAAGAGACTGGAGACGTTTTTGACAAGCCCAGGTCAGGCAGACCCCGCAAGACAACTGCTCGAGAGGACCGTTTGTTGGCTCGAAAATCCAAGGCCAGCCCATTTTCCACTGCAGCAGAGCTCCACGAGACCTGGTCACCTGAAGTCCCCGTGTCAACCAGAACAGTTTGTCGGATTCTATCTCGAAATGGCCTCTATGGTCGAATCAGTGCCCAGAAGCCAGCACTAAACAAAATACGATTAAAAAACCGTGTGGCATTTGCCAAGGCCCACAGCCTGCTAAAAGGATGGACGCTGGAAAAGTGGCAGAAGGTGGATTTTTCAGATGAATCTTCTGTTGAATTACACCACAGTCGCCGCAAATATTGCAGGAGACCTACTGGAGCCCGCATGGATCCGAGATTCACCCAGAAAACAGTGAAGTTTGGTGGCGGAAAAATCATGGTCTGGGGTTACATCCAGTATGGGGGTGTACGAGAGATCTGCAGGGTGGAAGGCAACATCAATAGTCTAAAATACCAAGAAATCTTAGCTACCTCTTATATTCCCAACCATAAAAGAGGCCAAATTCTGCAGCAGGATGGTGCTCCATCGCATACTTCCATCTCCACATCAAAGTTCCTCAGGGCGAAGAAGATCAAGATGCTCCAGGATTGGCCAGCCCAGTCACCAGACTTGAACATCATTGAGCATATGTGGGGTAGGATGAAAGAGGAAGCATGGAAGACTAAACCAAAAAATATTGATGAACTCTGGGAGGCTTGCAAGACTGCTTTCTTTGCTATTCCTGATGACTTCATCAATAAGTTGTATGAATCCTTGCCAAACCGCATGGATGCAGTCCTTCAAGCTCATGGAAGTCATACAAGATATTAAATTTGGATCTCACAGCACCACTACTTAATTTGCTGACATATTTTTGTATTTGCAGTAAATTTCTTCAATTTCTGTATAGGCGACAAAACTTTTGTCTTGCCAAAATTTGACCTTTCTGTTTTGATTAAATGATAAATCTTTTTTCAGTGAAACTCAATTTATTTCAGTGCATTAAACATCATTTGGGAGGGTTTTAGCTGTTCATACGAGCTATTTCTAACACCAATTGATTAATTAAAAGTCAATAATAGCAAGGTTAATAGCAGGTGTTTCTACAAAATAGATAAGCGACAAGACTTTTGTCAGGGACTGTATATATATATATATATATATATATATATATATATATATATATATATATATTATATATATATATATATAATATATATATATATAATATATATATATATATATATATATATATATATATATATATGATCCCAATCAAATGAGGGATTGGGATATGTGTATATATATATATATATATATATATATCTATATATATATATATATATATATATATATATATATATATATATATATATATATATATATATATATATATATATATATATATATATATATATATATATATATATATATATATATATATTGGGGGTTTTGGGGAAAGTATGCTCGAGTTTGAATTTGATATTCGCAGTATCTTGTATTATCGTCAAAATTGTTGTGATAATATTGCTTTTATATATATATATATATATATATATATATATATATATATATATATATATATATATATATATATATATATATATAAAGCCCAGACCTATACTGAATTCATCCTGTATGGCGTATTTCAACCAAATTCTTGTCTTTGCAGAATCCCGGTGTTGATTTGAGCTCCATCGTGACTCTATCACTGGCTGACCTGAGAGAACAGATCAGAGGAGGATCTCTGCAGCCTGATGCTGTGCTCCATGCCTACATGGACAAGGTCCAGTGCACTCTCACCTCACACACACTCACACGAGACGGGAATTGAACCTGGACCCTGGCGGTGTGAGATGAACGTGCTAACCACTAAGCCACCGTGCCCCTTGTATATGTATATATATATATATATATATATAAAATGCTTATTGCCTATACATTAGTGTTTTGTTAGCACTCTATCTAATGTCCTATTTCCATTTTCAATCGTACTTGTGAGAAACATTCAAAGTTGCGAATTTTATTCCGAGAGTTTAATAACAAATTGACTTGAAATGTAGAACGTTCAAAAAAACACTACGTCGCTGCCATTTTTGCACCAAAACACGCCATCAACAAGTAGCTTCAATGGCTACAAGCCATAGATCCTTCTCCTTGTTTATAAATGGTAAAACATCTGTATGTTCAGTACACTATACTGTTTTCTACAGGCTCTGGAAGTACACGGGAAACTGAACTGTGGCACCGCCGTCCTCACAGAGAGTCTAAACCGACTGGAAGACGTCGAGTCACACAAAGACGGCCTTCTTTACGGCGTCCCCGTCAGCATCAAAGACAATCTGGATTATGAGGTATAAGCGCCGCTGAGAATATACACGATGTGGAATTGGACATGGACATTTCATGACATTGACGGACAAAGTGCATAAACCAGAGATTTGAGTTAAAGTATAAATGCGCTAGTAAATGTAAAACTGCTGCTTTTAATGTTTCACTTGAGGAAAAGTCCAAAGGTTTTTGTTTTGGCCGAGAATCCAAAGTACAAAACATTATTTTATGGCTAACTATAATGTTCCTATTATCATATGTGTATATATATATAATATATATATATATATATATATATATATATATATATATATATATATATTAGCACAAAACTCTTTACTTAAAACACTTCTGTAACACACTGTAAATAATAATAATAATAATAATAATAATAATAATAATAATAATAGTAATTTAGAAATCCTTATGCCTCATTTCTTCTTAAGTATTAAGTCTTGTTTAAAGTTGAATATTTACTGTAGTTGCTGTAGGATTCCTGCCCTTGCGACGAATTCCCATAATGCAATGCCGTATCCTGATTGAACTCCGGTATCCTCCCTGGTTAAAACTGAACCTTTAATGCTGTGTTATTAAAATCATAAAGGGTGTCGCATGTTTATGTTGTGCAATCTAGTAAAGGGTCAGCTACAGTACACAGATACAGGAACGCGAGCTGGGATGCTTTAGTTCTGTGATGTTGCAATGGAAGATGATGATTTCACGAGTTCATTATAGGAATTCTAAACTAAATCTGGAATCCTCAGTTACTCTAACGTGTATTCAAAGTGTATTCCGGGTATAACCTGATCTAGCAGTCGAATAAAACTGCTATATACTGTATGTGTTAATGATTCTCTTAAGGGCTATGACTCAACCTGTGGCGTGCTGACTAAGCTGAACGATGCCGCCGTTAAGGACAGCGTCGTGGTCTCCGTGCTGAAAAAGCAGGGCGCAATCCCCTTCATCAAAACCAATATCCCACAAGGTCTCTTAAAGTAAGAAACGCACCCCGTACACGCTCGTATTGCTAATCCAGACACTATCAAAAGCATGTCTATCGGTTCTATCAGTACAGTTTCTTTTATCTCGCATGGACCGAGCGATATCAGGTTGAAAGCCACACCCGATTCAACAAAAGAAGGTTGATGATTAGCCAGTTATACGACTTCTGCATTGTATTTTTTAACCAGGGTTTTTGTGATTAGCCTTTACTATCTTCGACCACACACTTTTACTTATATGCAGTTCCATAGGGTCGATAGGGTCTGTAGGGCACTGTAGGTCAGTTCAGAGGCAGCTAGGTAGGTAGGTCAGTTCCATATGTAGGTCAGTTCATACAGTAGGTTGTCTGGTGGGTCAGTAGGTCAGTCCATAGGCAAGTAGGTAGGTAGGGTAGGTTGCTTGTTGGTAGGTCATTTCATGCAGTCGGTAGGTTGGTGGGTAAGTAGGTCGGTTCATAGGTAGGTTGTTGAGTAGGTCAGGTGTAGGTAGGTCAGTTTATACAGTAGGTAGGCAGATGAGCAGGTAGGTCAGTCCAGAGGTAGGCTAGTGGGTAGGTTAGTTCACACAGTGGGTATGTTGGTGAGCAGGTAGGTCAGTCCATAGGTAGGTGCAATGGGTAGATCAGTTGTAGGTAGGTAGGTAGGTAGTCCATAGTAGGTTGGTGGGTAGGTGAGTTGTAGGTCGGTTGGTTGGTAGGCAAGTTCATACAGTAGGTAGGTTGGTGGGTAGGTAGGTAGTCAGTGTAGGTAGGTTATTCGGTTGGTTGGTAGGCATAGGTAGGTTGGTGGGTAGGTCATAGGTTGGTGGTAGGTAGGTGGTGGGTAGTTGTAGGTCGGTTGGTTGGTAGGCAAGTTCATACAGTAGGTAGGTTGGTGGGTAGGTAGGTCAGTCCATAGGTAGGTTAATGGGTAGGTTAGTTCACACAGTGTGTATGTTGGTGGGTAGGTAGGTCAGTTCATAGGTAGGTTGGTGGGTAGGTCATATGTAGGTTGGTGGGTAGGTAGGTCAGTTGGTAGGTAGGTCAGTTCATACAGTAGTAGGTTGGTGGGTAGGTCAGTCCATAAGGAGGTTGGTGGGTAGGTCATATGTAGTTCGGTTGGTAGGTAGGCGAGTTCATACAGTAGCGAGGTTCAGGTTTTGTAGGTAGGGTAGGTTGGTGGGAGGTCAGTATTCGGTTGGTAGGTAGGTTGGTGGGTAGGTCATATGTTCATACAGTTCGGTTGGTAGGTAGGTGGTGGGTTGGTGGGTAGGTAGGTCAGTCCATAGGTAGGTTGGTGGGTAGGTAGGTCGGTTGGTTGGTAGATCATGTAGGTAGGTTGGTGGGTAGGTTGGTGGGTAGGTCATATGTAGTTCGGTTGGTAGGTAGGTCAGTTCGTACAGTAGGTAGGTTGGTGGGTAGGTAGGTAGGTTGGTAGGTAGATCAGTTGGTAGGTTGGTGGGTAGGTCGGTGGGCATGTAGGTTGGTGGGTAGGTCATATGTAGTTCAGTCCACAGGGTAGGTAGGTTGGTAGGTAGGTAGGTCAGTTGTAGGTCAGTTGTAGGTTATTCATCCTAATATTTAACATTAAAAATGAAACATACTGTAAAAATGAGGGGCATGGTAGGTAAGTTGTAGGTTATTCATCCTAATATTTAACTTAAAAATGAAACATACTGTAACAACATTGTAAAAGAAGTCCAACATCCCCAACCCCCCCTTGAGCTTCCACTTCCTCACCTCCACAGATACAGTGTGAGGATGTGATGTGGTCGTGCAGTATAAGGTTTTTTGTAAAAGCTCAACCGATACAGATGTAAATCACGGAGGAGGTGGGATTTACTTATCCAGAATAGCCGTTAGTTGAATGCGCTTTTAGCTGCCACCACCTTAAGCTTAGTTATAACCAGTATTTTTTATTTATTACAGCTATGAATGCAGTAACCCCATATATGGAAGAACGGTGAACCCTTGCAACATTCAGAAGGTGTGTGGCGGATCTTCGGGAGGCGAGGGAGCTCTGATTGGAGGAGGAGGATCTATTCTGGGTCTGGGAAGCGACCTCGGAGGCAGCATCCGCATCCCGGCTGCTTTCTGCGGCGTCTGTGGCTTAAAACCGACCAGCAACAGGATCAGGTGGTTTCTATTCCATTAAAGATAGCAGGATCGTGCGGTGGGAATTTTACTGTAATAACCGCACGGTGTATTTTTTTATTCGCAGCATGCATGGACTCTCGTCGTGTGTAAAAGGCGGGAAAACAGGTATGCGACAGGTATCACTTCCTACCATTTGGAGATGAATAACTAACAAATATCATGAATAAATGACTGTGAATGTGTTTCCAGCTCTGTGGACCATTGGTCCCATGGGCCGTGATGTAGAAAGCCTGGCGCTGTGTATGAAAGCTTTACTCTGCACAGACATGTTCACTCTGGACCCTACGGTTCCTCCAATACCCTTCAACCAGCAGGTACAGGACACGTCAATGCAGTAGTGTTTGTGCATCATGTCTCTTGATATGTATATAATCACATTTCTTGGTGAGCAGGTGTACGAGAGAGTTCAGAGCCCCTGAGGATCGGATTGAGAGAGAACGACGGGTACCACCAGCCGTCTCCGAGCATGAGAGAGCTCTACAGGAGACCAAAGAGCTCCTGAAAAAGGACACAAGGTTATGAGTGCGGATTTAGTTTTTTTTGTATATCATTGGAAAAGCTAAGAGCCAAATCTTCTCTCTTGATAATAAACGCATCCTTAATCAAATACGACCATAGAACGATTGGGGTCATAGCACATCCATATATGGTACCAAGATCCAAACTATTAAACTAATAAACTTTTCCAGGGGCCGTGGCTTAGTGGTTAGCTCCCTCACACCTCCAGGGTCCGGGTTCGATTCCCGCTTGGCCATGTGTGTGTGTGAGTTTGCAGTTCTCCCCCTCGTGCCTCAGGGGGTTTTTCTCCGGGTTCTCCGGTTTCCCCCCGGTCCAAAAACAGGAGGTTGATTGGCCCTTGGAAAATTGTCCCTAGTGTATGAATGTGTGGTGTGTGTGTTGTGTTGTGTGTAGTGTGTGTGTGTGTTGTGTGTTGTGTGTGTGGTGTGTGTTTGTGTGCTCGAAGGGTTGGCTTCCATCCAGGGTGTATCCTGCCTTAATGCCCAAGCGCCTGAGGGCACCACTCCCCGTGACAAGGGAAGATCGGATATGCGGTAGTGAATAGAATGAATGAATGATATTTCATATATATATATATATATATATATATATATATATATATATATATATATATATATATCTATATATATATATATATATATAATCACATTTCTTGGTGAGCAGGTGTACGAGAGTTCAGAGCCCCTGAGGATCGGATTCTACGAGAACGACGGGTACCACCAGCCGTCTCCGAGCATGAGCAGAGCTCTACAGGAGACCAAAGAGCTCCTGGAAAAAGCAGGACACAAGGTTATGAGTGCTGGACAGTTTTTTTTGTATATCATTGGGATTAAGAGCCAAATCTTCTCTCTTGATAATAAACGCATCCTTAATCAAATACGCACCATAGGAACAAAGGATTGGGGTCATAGCACATTCATAATCCAAGATCCAAACTATTTAATAAACAAAATAAACTTTTCCAAGGGGCACGGTGGCTTAGTGGTTAGCATGTTCACCTCACACCTCCAGGGTCCGGGTTCGATTCCCGTCTCGGCCATGTGTGTGTGTGGAGTTTGCATGTTCTCCCCCCCGTGCCTCAGGGGGTTTTTCTCCGGGTTCTCCGGTTTCATCCCCCGGTCCAAAAACAAACATGCACGGTAGGTTGATTTGGCACCTTGGAAAAATTGTCCCTAGTGTATGAATGTGTGTGTGTGTGTGTGTGTGTGTGTGTCCCTGCGATGGGTTGGCATTCCATCCAGGGTGTATCCTGCCTTAATGCCCATAGACGCCTGAGATAGGCACAGACTCCCCGTGACCCGAGGGAAGATCGGATATAGAGGTAGAAAATGAATGAAGGAGTGAATAAACTTTTCCTTGTGCTTCCCTTTTTAACCACCAGATGTCGCCACTTAGTCTCAGTTTGGAAGTTGTTTAGCGTTCCTTTTAACTACTTAATAACATTGCTTTGCTTTATTTTCGGCTAATACATTTGTGTCTGTTATTATTCCGCACGTTTATGTTAGCTCTAAAAGTGCCTCTAACAAAGGGCATCGAACACACACTGGCGCCCCCCCCCCCCCAGCTGGTTGCCAACCTAGAAAAGGGTCTGTTCCCAGGATGCTGGGGTTTGAGTAAGGAATGATGGTCAGGGGTGCACAAACTTTTTCACTCTTTTGATCGCGGGGCATCTTTTCTGTAAATGTTGATCATGTAAAAGACACAGGACGCAAATAATATACTCATTCCTAAATGTCTGGGTGTGTGTGCGCTACTCTAGTTGATTCCATTCAAACCTCCTCGCATGTTCACCACCTTCAACGAGTTGGTTGTGAGGGGAAACCTGGCAGACGGCAGCGCCACCCTTCTCCAACACTTGTGAGTTTCCTGTCGTTTGTCATTTTATTTGTGAAAAGTAAAAAAAAGGAGGGGGGTCAAAGGGGGGGGGGCGGTCCTGTTGTTGTTTCATTTAGGATTTTTTTTACGGAAAAGTGTGATATCTGGCAAGTTTTGTGTGTTTTCAGTAAGGAAGGTCCCATCGATCCAGCTCTGCAGTATCAGGCCTCAAATTGGGGTCTGCCTAATTTTATGAAGAGGATCATATCTCTGCTTCTCGGACCATTTGTTCGTGAGTTGAGACGCTCAATTTCCTGTCGACCTGCAAAATCCACACAATAGGAGACCATTTCACAGGGCGATAGTTCGAATCAATATTTTATTGGTATAGCGAATGTAAGCAACAACAACAGTGTTTATAAACAGATTTATAAGTATAACTGTATTTATACAGTGTAACGTGTAAGTTTGTCCCTAATGAGCAAGCCAGTGGCAAACCCATCCTCATCCATCCATACAGTAACCATCTATCCAGCCACACAGTATTCTATATTCAAACATCCATCCATTTATCCATCCATACAGTTGTTTAATGTTTTATATTCATCCATGTATTCACATAGCATTCATTCATCTACCCATCCATCCAGCCATCCATCCAAACACACTGCAACCATCTATCCATCCTCTCAGATGTTTACTTTTTTAAATTCATCCATCCATATACTATATATCCATACAGGATCCATCTATCCATCCGTACAGTTGTTTACTGTTTACTATCCTTCCATCCATCCATCTAGCCATCCCTACAGTTGTTTACTATTGTATATTCGTCCATCTATCTATTCATCTCATCCATCGATGGATGGATGGATGTATGGATCGATCTAGCCATCCATCCATCCAGACACACAGTAACCATCTATCCATCCTCACAGATGTCTAGTTTTTTATATCCATCCATCCATATAGTATATATCCATCCATCCATCTATTCATCCGTGCAACCATCCATCCACACAGTAACCATCTATCCATCCATACAGTTGTTTGCTATTGTATATTCACCCATGTATTGGCATAGCATTCATCTACCCATCCATCCATCCATCCATTCATTCAGACACACAGTAACCATCTATACACAGATGTTTACTTTTTTATATTCATCCATCCATACAGTATGTATCCATCCATAAAAGGATCCATCTATTCATCCGCCCAGATGTTTTTTTTAATTTTATATCCATCCATACATTCGCATAGCATCCATCCATCCATCCATCCATCCATCCACAGTAACCATCTATCCATCCACAGAGTATCTATGGATCCACCCATTCATCCATCCATCCCATATTTCTTGTCTGTCTGTTTATTAATGTCTCCTCAGTATCCACGCACTGCTGCCATCATACACGCCACCAGTGGAGTCAGGTAAGACACCATGTTCACTGGAGCTACATGACAAATACATGAAATAAAATATAATAATAATAATAATAATAATATAATAAATGAAATAACATATAATAATAATAATAATAATTAAAAGAAATATTAAAAGAATTTTATGAAAAAACATCTATCTAGAATAAGCAATACTTTGTAATGTATTTATTTATAATGTATTATATAACATTATACATTATTACGTTATTATTATAATGTATTTTGTAGTTCTGAAATCATTCATTCATTCATCTTCTACCGCTATTATCCGATCTTCCCTCGGGTCACGGGGAAAGTCTGTGACCTATCTCAGGCGTCTATGGGCATTAAGGCAGGATACACCCTGGATGGAATGCCAACCCATCGCAGGACACACACACACATCACACACACACAATACACCAGGGACAATTTTGTCAGTGCATGTTTTTTTGGACTGGGGAGGAAACCGGAGGAAACCGGAGAGAAAAACCCCCTGAGGCACGGGGAGAGAGTGAGAACATGCAAACTCCACACACACATGGCCGAGACGGGAATTGAACCCGGATCCATATTTCATCTCCTGAGCTCATTCTTTCCATGTGTCTTCTTTTTCTTCATAGATCTCCTGCAGATCTGTTGAAGCAGCAAAAAGACGCTAATGTACGTACAGCATATGCACGTGTGTGTGTGTGTGTGTGTGATATATATATATATATATATATATATATATATATATATATATATATATATATATATATATATATCTATATATAGTATATATATATATATATACTGTATATATATGAGAGAGAGAGTTCATTTCCATTTGATCAAGCATCAATATGTCAACTCCATAGAAAACATTACAGGTAGATGTTGGTTTCTGTAGGATTACATCCATGAGACGTTAGCCGAGTGGGGGAGGCTGGAGCTGGACGTTCTCCTCTGCCCCATGCTGGGACCGGCGTACAACTTCAACTACACCGGAAAACTAGCCGGTAACCTACAAGTATTGCTTTCAAACTATACATGCTACACAAGTTAAGTGTGTAGTGAATTGGGTAAGACGCTGGACGTCTGCTCAGAAGGTCATGGGATCAAATCCCAGCACCATTAAGCAGAACACTGCTGCACCCTTGCGTAAGGCTTTTAACCTTCAATTGTGCAACTGTATACCTGAGATAACCGCAAGCTGCTCTGGGATCAGTTACATAAATGTGAATGCAATATATGGAGAAAAAAAAAGGGGGGGTTGTGAAATGTAAACGAGTGTCCTGCAAAGATCCCTGACCTGCTGTCAATTATGACAGTCATGATTAAAGGCTCTCCTAATGGCAGTAATAGACTTTATTAACTAATGACCTTATGATGTGTGTCGTTGCGTGCAGTTGCTCTGAGTTACACCGCTCTCTACAACGTGCTCAACTTCCCGGTCGGAGTCGTTCCTGTCACCGTGGTGACGGAGGAGGACGAAGACCAGCTCAAACACTATAAAGGGAACTTTGGAGACGCCTCGGACAAGACCTTCATCGAGGTGAACACGACTCGGTGTTTATTTGTGGCCTCGGCCTGGGACAGGAAACAATATATGGACAGGGAAGTCGCTCAGATTAGACGTCCGGGTTCATTTTATTCCAGTCGTCAAAGAGGCGGAGTTACTTTAAAGAGGCGGAGTTACTTATTTAAGATGCTGCTTAGGTCATTTGTGGAGATTCTTTATGTTAGGTAATAAGGAATTCTGTAATAAAATTACAATAAAAACGTTTTAGCTACTTTTCTATTATTTGAGTCTTTCATTAGACCTTTTAATTTAAAAAAGGATAATGAGGCTCGAGATGAGAGGATTGAAATCGGTTTTGATGACGTTTTACTAGTTTGATCCTTCAACGTTTCGGTGCAGTGCTGGATCTTGCCACCAGAGGGCAGCATTTCTAGGGTTAGACTTTTTTTTTTATAGCGCCCCCCCCCCCTCCATTCAATATGTGTGAAAGGAGTAGAGCTTGTTGGGTTGCGGGTTGGAAAGATAAGAGCTTGCTAGGTTTATAAATCTATCTATCTATCTATCTATCTATCTATCTATCCATCCATCCATCCATCCATCCTGTTTTAAACATGTAACCACAAATTAGCAATTACCATGGCATAAGAAAATGTGGTTTGGGACACAGCCCAGATGTGTAACAGTGTAAAGATGAATTTCAGCAGAATTTGTGCATGTTTACGAGTTGTGTTTGTGTGTGTGTTATTGTGTTACAGGCCATACAAGGCGGTGTGGGTCTGCCTATAGCGGTGCAGTGTGTGGCTCGGCCCTGGCAGGAAGAGATGTGTTTACGCCTCATGAGAGAAGTGGAAAAGCTTTGTGCTGAGAAGAAATAGCACTAAACACACACACACACAACTCACACAGACACACACACACACCACACACACACACACACACACACACACTACAGAGTATGACCTGCAGGTTATCTATGTCACTTTGATGAACAGAACAAAAAGACATTGTATCATGTATCATTTAATCAACATCACATGTACTCATGATTCAGATTCGGGTGTGGGCGTGGCTTAAGGTATTCACACACGTGATGATATAATTCTAGATATTAGTTCAAACATTTTTTTATTAGACTTATGATTATATTTTATGCAGGCATATTTGGTATTATTTGGAACACCTAATAAATGAACCACTGTGAGGTGAATGTGTGTGTGTTGGTGGATGTGTGTGTGTGTGTGTGTGTGTGTGTGGGTGGGTTTAGATTCACAGTATATTCATACTTCATGATTATTATAAGTAAAACATACATAATAGGGAGGTAGGGAGGGGGTAGCTCAGTGGTCTGAGGCGCTGGGCTGCTGATCGGAAGATCCGGGTTCGAGCCCCGGTATGGCCAAGCTGCCGCCCTTGGGTCCTTGAGCAAGACCCTTAACCCTTTCTGCTCCAGGGGCGCCGTATCATGGCTGACCCTGCGCTCTGACCCCAGCTACCAACAACAAGCTGGGATATGCGAAGAAAAGAATTTCACTGTGCTGTAATGTATATGTGACCAATAAAGGATATTATATATTAATGCCAGTAATTAAGTGTAATTCTCTTTTAAGCCAGGAATTCACTTGATGGCACAATTAACGTTTTCCTCGACCTCGAGCAGAACTGCTTGGATTTAAGGGTGATGGATGTCGAGTCTTTGGGGAGGTTCTTGAGTCTCAAGATCTCCTGATAGCAGAAGAGGTCGCAGATTCAAATCCTACCACCACCACCACTAGCTGTCACTAGTGTGTCCTTGACGCAAGGCCCTTAACCCCAGTTGCTCCGGTTAACCCGGATTAACAGGGAGGGTTGCCTTAGGGAGGGCATCCAGCATAAGACAAGTGCCAAACAATATATGCAGATCATCCGCTGTGGCGCCCCCGAACGCGAGAAGCCGAAAGAGATGAGTCTCAGGATGGCAGGAGGAGAACCTGTGGGTTTCAGGGTGGCAGGAGTATTGCTAGTTCTCTAGTTAGGGGTGTAGCTCAGTGGTTTATGGCACTGGGATGCTGATCGGAAGGTTTGTGGGGTTCGTCAAGCTTGCCACCCTTGGGTCCTTGAGCAAGGTTCTTAACCCTCTGTGCTCCAGGATCGCTGTATCATGGCTGACTGTGCGCTCTGACCCCAGCTTCCTAAACAACAAGCTGGGATATGCAAAGAAAGAATTGCACTGTATGTTTATGTGATAAATAAAGGCTCTTCTTCTTCTTCTCGTGTTTCAGTTTGGAAAGAGTAGCGCTGGTTGGGTTGGTTGGATTTCTGGGTTGCTAGAAGTAAAGAGAGTTAGGTGGCAGGATGGCTTTGAGGGTTTGAGCTTCTTGGGGCCCGAGATAGCAGAAGTAGAACAGTTTACAGGGTTCATGACTGCAGAAGTCGTCCAAGTAGTTACAGAGCTGGATGGATTTCGGGGTGATGGACGTAGAGCCGGTTGAGACTTGATGGCAGGATTTGAGTTTCTTGGGCCCAGCTACCTGTACAAAAACCCTTTTTATGGGTTTCTGATAGCAATAGTTGAACCAGTGATTTTCAGGAGTTGAACTCAGGTCTCAGGTTGGCTGGAGTAGATCTTGTTGGAGTGTAGCTCAGGGGTTAAAGTGTTGGGCTACAGATTGGACGGTCAGCCCTGATATCGCCAAGCTACCACTCTTGGGTCCTTGAGCAAGGCCTTGGCTGACCCTTCTGTGTGACAAAGGCTTTTTTAAGTCTGAACGTTTCGGGGTCCCATCATGGCAAGGTCTCAAGATGTCAAATTCATGGTACATGTAAAGCATTGAACAGGAATATGACTGTTGACTGTTGTTCTTTGGAAAAGTCCTCCAATTCCCCTAGAAAAGGAATGCCGTCGAATGAATGTAAGCGCACCGGGTTCTCTCGGCGCCCTTTGACCAGTCGTAACGTTGCCGTATCTCCAAAAGGACCGTTATTACGATTCTCCCTCGCCTTGTGTAATGTCCCGTGAAAATGTGCAGCGGCGTTAAGAAACACAATAAGGTCCCGTCGTTAAACGGAACGACACCTGGTCCTCGAGTTTACCGCTTCACTGGGAAGGAGGACGCTCTCTGTATTCGTTTCGTACTTTTCCTTCACTCTCATTTTACCTTCCGCATCATTTTCATACCCGGGGGGGAGGGAAAAAAAAGCTGTTTGTGTTGGAAAGTCCGAAGGTGCCGATGATGAACTTAACGACACGTGACGTTTGTTCGTTTCCTCTTGGTGTAAATATACGTACGTTCACGTTTTCGGTGGCGGTATAGGAATCCCATATAGGAATCCCTGCGCTGATGTTTCCCTTTTGTGCCAGAGCAGGACAAAGTGCATCCTTTTGTTTTGTTATATTCCTTTATATATTTATATATATATTAATTCATTCATCTTCTACCGCTTTATCCGATCTTCCCTCGGGTCACGGGGAGTCTGTGCCTATCTCAGGCGTCTATGGGCATTAAGGCAGGATACACCCTGGATGGAATGCCAACCCATCACAGGGCACACACTCACACACACATTCACACATTAGGGACAAATTTTCCAAAGGTGCCAATAAACCTACCGTGCATGTTTTTGGATCGGGGGGAAACCGGAGAAAAACCCGGAGAAAAAACACCCCTGAGGCACGGGGAGAAACATGCAAACTCCACACACACACATGGCCGAGACGGGAATCGAACCCGGACCCTGGTGGTGTGAGGCGAACGTGCTAACCACTAAGCCACCGTGCCCCATGTGTATATATATATATATATATATATATATATATATATATATATATATATATATATATATATATATATATATATATATATATATATATATATATATATATATATTATGCATATATATTGATTAATACGGTTAAAAAAGGTATTATATAATACACAGTGTTGGGAAATGGAATAGATTACAGATTATAAAGGACCCTATTCAAAATGTATTAAGTAGTGTAATTATAATTACTGTATACAAGTAAAGTAACTGATTACATTTCAATGCTTTCATTTGTCCACTAGGTGGCGCTTAATGAAATGAACATTCTAAGGGGGGAAAAAAAAGTCAAACCCTTGGAAAAAAATAGGCTATATTGGCTTTGGGATTTGTAATCTTTAACATTTTCATAAGTAGCTGTAATTTAATTACCTTTTTTTTTCCTCACTATCTGTAATTTTGTAATTAAATTACGTAACGCCGTTACATGTAACTAACATGTTACTCTGCCAACACTGATAATACATTTTATTTTAGGATAAATGAATATTATTATTTATAAATGTATTAAAAAAAAAAAACATTTATAACTTGAGGTCAAGTGCACGGTGGCTTAGTGGTTAGCACGTTCGCCTCACACCGCCAGGGTCCGGGTTCGATTCCCGTTTTGGCCATGTGTGTGTGGAGTTTGCATGTTCTCCCCGTGCCTCAGGGGGTTTTTTTTCTCCGGGTTCTCCGGTTTCCTCCCCCGGTCCAAAAAAAACATGCACGGTAGGTTGATTGGCACCTTGGAAAATTGTCCCTAGTGTATGAATGTGTGTGTGTGTGTGTGTGTGTGTGATGGGTTGGCATTCCATCCAGGGTGTATCC
>JACRUU010000029.1:11929041-12001541 GCA_030449085.1 Kryptopterus vitreolus
TCAGTGCTTACTTATGGTTGTCTTGTATGTCATTTTATTTATTTAAAGAGCACTAATGTAATGTCCAGCGCCCTCTGTGGGATTATATGATCTTTTTTTTTTAAAGGAGCAGTATGAGATACCCCCCCCCCCCCGAAATGAAACGTGTCACATGTTCCACAAGTATAATGTTTAATTTAGTCAGCATTTCACAGATAACTTAATCACATTTTATGTTTACAATCCATATAAAAAAATACAGATGGCAATATTATATGTGTGCATGTATATATATATATATATATATATATATATATATATATATATATATATATATATATATATATATATGTGTTTGCCTCACAAGTCTTTCTTAGCAATATGCAAAGGATTGTGTTACATCATGTCATGAAGACATGTCGGTGATTATAATGTTATATAACGGATGTGAACTGCATTATATGGACAAAGACTATATAAATATAGTAACATGAAATTTTCTCTTCAGTTTAATGAGGAGAATCAAAATCCAAATTGCTGTTTGGTATATATATAATATATATATATATATATATATATATATATATATATATATATGAGTGACTGCAAACCAGGCATCCCCACCTCACCCAGCTGACTTTACTATTATTATGTTATTAATGGATGTGTAATATGCCACTCAATAATAAATATCGATTTATGCTGTCCACAAACCACTTTTGCCTTTTGTATTATATGAAAATTATGCATAAAGAATAAAAGCCTTTTTTTTACAACTAATATGATGTACAAATGTTTATAATATATATATATATATATATATATATATATATATATATATATATATATATATATATATATATATATATATATTCCATGAGGATGAAATGTTGCTTTGGATTTAAAGTATCTATAATGCGAATGTTGATCTGTTTATATCGCTCTCTCGTTTTGCTTCTCTATCATATTCAACGGAACGAGACCACTGGTACATTTACACAGCTGAACGGATGCGTTGGGTCACCTTCTGGAGTGAAGGTGTTCTTGGGCGAATGTAAATCGGAACAGGATATGCGATGATTTGCAAATGTCATAAACTCATATTTTATTCCCAATAGATCAGTTAAAAATATATATACTAATTGTTGAGTAAAGGTACCATTTTAAGAAGGTCATTTTGAATCCGATGGCTGCGTCACGTCTTAAGAAATTCAAACGGGGCAAAGAAAGTCTGGAAGAATTGAGTTTTTATTCAAATTTAACAGCCTACAGCATTTGGCAGAGTAACTTATAACTGTTCAATGAAAGGCCTTGCTCAAGCGCCCTCTAGTGGCAGAGGGAATTGAACCTGCGATCTTCTGGTTCCAGAGGCCACTGCCTTAACCACTGAGCTACCACCTCTCCCTGATTGGAGAGGTGAATATGAGTTTAACTGATAACATCTCAGTAAGATGATTACGCATAAATAGTGTATCTTAAAGAGGCAGCGTCTCTCAGAAGTAATGATGGGCAGAGCCAACAAATACTTTCATCAGAATAGGCCTTACATACTTTAACTGATTACTGCATATATATATTATTTTATATATATATATATATATATATATATATATATATATATATATATAATATATAATCGACTTTGTAGTAGAAGAAGCTACTAATGTCTTTTTTTTCCATTTGAAAACATTTGGCACACATCACGAAATGAAAAACACAACAAAGGAAACCCAGCACTGTAAAGCAGCTAGAATCTCCTATCAGAGACACATGGAACGACAATCTTCCATTAAAGCTTCGGCCATCGGCAAACGGTCTCTTCAGCTGCCAAATGTATACGGACAGAAGACGTAATGCTACACAGTGATAAACACGGTCCTGTCCTTGTCACATGATCTTGTTTTTTTTTTTTTTCTTCCTTAAAATGGTACATTTTCTCAGTTTAAACATTAGATTTGTTTTTATTTTCTTGTGAAAAGAACATTTATTGATGAGATTCGCAAGTCATTACATTGGTTTATATATATATATATATATATATATATATATATATATATATATATATATATATATATATATATACGCATTGTTTTTTGATGACAATAATTTGTCCGTCTTCAACATGATACATTACTATTTACAAAGCATAAAGGTAAAGCTCAGTCCCGTTTTCTCTCTCTCTCTCTCTCTCTCTCTCTCTCTCTCTCTCTCTCTATATCTATATATATATATATATATATATATATCTCAGGTCAGTCGGGCAGCGTGTCCAGCCCGAGCGAGGCCGCATGCTGCTTGGCCCTGAACCGCAAGTTTTCAATGCTGCTCGTTTTGCTGTTTAAGCTGCTCCACACCTGCTGAGACAGAGACTGGTAATACGACTGGCACTGCAGCGGCGCGAGTGGAGACGCCACGTTCACGTTCATGCCCATGTTGACGTTCATGCCCAGGTAAGCTAACGAGGACGAGGCGGCAGAAGAGGACGAGGACGGGGCAGCCATGTCGAACGGCGCGTAGTGCATCAGGTTGTTGGTGGCGGCCATGTGCTGGCGAAACTGCTCCTGTAGACGGAAGAGGCTGAGAGGAGACGAGGCGTACGAGTTGGTCTGGACTAAACCGTTGCTGTGAGTACTGGGGGATGAGACAGACGGAGACCCCAGAGGAGAATCTGGAAGGGATACAAAGTCCAAACATGGTTTATTATCCTAAAAAGAGTGTGTAAATACTGTGTGTGTGTGTGTGTGAGTGTATGAATCAGTTACAACAGCATTGCCTCATGTTAGAAGAGTCTGGATGGAAAGGGTCCAGACCATTCACCATCAGTAAACAAAAAACATGACAAAGAAAACCCAGGACTGTTCGACTCCTACATTATTCTTCTCTCAAAACTAATTGTCTCCAACGTTCGTATAGATCTCCAGACATATATGGATTGTTGTTAAAAGACGAGAGGGTCAACATGGCCCGGTCCCCACTTTTTTGAGGCGTTATGTAGCCTTATTGTCCCTTTTAAACTGTACTTTTCATCAGTTTCAACACTTTATATAGTATGTATTCTTTGTTCTGTTGTGAATATTGAACATTTTAAACAGCATTTTAACATTTTTTTTGGTATAAAACTTTTTTTGGTATAATACTGCTGCACCAACCTTAACTACAGACTTAAACGATGACTTTAGACTGTTAAAGTATTTCAGGCCGGAGCAAGTTACCTGATTTTTGACTGGGGGGTTTCCCCGGCGACGTCGTGCCTCCTGTCAACTCCGGCCCCGCCCTTTTCTTCTCCACTCTTAACGACGCTGGCTCGTCCTCTCTGTCAGTCAAATCCTCTCCTCCGGACTCCGCCCCCGAGTGCTCCGTTGACGTAATGTTCACTTCTTCGCTCAGCTCATCCGGAGGTGGATGTGCGGCCCGAGTTGCCCCTGAAGGCGAGGTTGGAGTTTGAGGAGTTTGAGTCGTTCTAGATTCGGGCGTAGCTTCTTCTTTTGTCTCGGGTCCTTGGGCCCCTTCTGACTCGGCTTCCTTCTGCTTTTGAAGCTGCTCTTTTTGCAGACTGCGCTGTTTCTTACGGAACTTGGCTCGTCTGTTCTTAAACCAAACCTAGCAGAGGAGAAATGAGGGTGGTGTAAAATATTTGATGGACGGAAACACAAAATGTCGTCGTTTTTTAAAACCCGATCCAAAGTATGTGTACGCCACCACACCTGGACCCGAGCTTCAGGGCAGGTTGGTGCACATGGCCAGGCGTTCCCTCATCACTACGTCCGGGTAATGCGTTTTCTGGAACGTTTTCTCCAGCGCTTCGAGCTGCTGAGCGGTGAAGGCCGTGCGACTCCGCCTCTGCTTCCGGTGCTGAGAGCCGTACCTCGCTTCCAAGATGATATCTGAGAGAAAATACAACCCGCAGCCTTTCGTTCTTATGTCCATCGCATGTACAAACAAGCTTTGGCTTTTGTCTTTACAAATATGCTTTCTGACTAAAAAAATAGAATGGTGTGGTTCTCAAATAGTGGGACACAAGCCCCGCCCCCACCCCCGGGTCCAGCGGGGGCATGTGTGGCCTCCCCCAAGGAATATGCTTTTTTGCTGTACTAGAATAAAGTATAATTGTATATCCATTAAAGTAGGTAGCAGAGGCGATCTTATTGTATGCACAGGGAGTATTATGATGAAAAAATATTATCTATCTGTCTGTCTGTCTGTCTGTCTGTCTATCTATCTATCTGCCTGTCTGTCTGTTTTTTTTTTGTGCCGCACTGATTTGAGACTAAAGATGCAATCATGTGCTTACCAGCGAGTCTCTCCGCCAGGGTTAGAGCATGCACCGACGGCCGGTAGTCAGGCGGGTGCTGTGTGCTCTGCTGGTGCAGGTTGTACATGGCGCTCAGGGAGTTCATGGCATGTAGAGAGTATCCACCGTTCACCCCATAATGCTGCATGGTGGAAAGATCAGCCTGGAGTCACACACACACACACACCCACACCCACACACACACACACACACACACACACACAGACAGAAAAAGAGAAATATCTGAAATGATGCTGCATATTTCATTTCATGATGTGTAGTATATATATATATATATATATATATATATATATATATATATATATATATATATATATATTATTTATTTATAGGTGTCTGTGTGTTGTTATTTGCTTATTATAAGCAGTTTAGGAGAGTTAGATGAATGCAACTTGAATGTATCACAACTATGGCTTTTGCGTTTATTCTACATTTAACAGGTTACTAAAATAAAAATACAAACAATAAAATTACTTATTAATAAGGTTAAGGTTGCAAATAAAAAAATAAATAGATAGATAAATATATAGATAGATAGATAGATTAGATAGAGAGATAGATAGATAGATAGATAGATAGATAGATAGATAGATAGATAGATAGATAGATAGTAGTGTTATATTGTACTTTAATACAATCCATCTATCCATCCGTCCGTGCAGGTCTATTTTATATGTAATTTTCAGCACAACAGTGAACATGATATTATTATTATTATTATTATTATTATTATTATTATTATTATTATTATATATTATTATTATTATTATTATTATTATTATTATTATACTTGGAAAATGAACGAAAAGTAAATTACTTAAGAGTTACCGAATTAACGTCAAAACATATAGTGTAATGTATAGCGGGAAAAATTATTCTCGTGTGTGTGTGTGTGTGTGTGTGTGCGCGCATGCGGGTGTAGGTGTGTGTGGGATGCCCGAGTGCGTGCGTGCGTTCGTGCGTTATTTATTTCCTAACATTTTCTTCTAAACTATGCCACAATATAATATCAATCTAAAGTCTTAAAAGTCTGTAGAAATACATTCTTATTCCAGTCTTTAACTTTTTAACTTGCATTGCGCTATTAGAGAAACAAAACAAACTATATTACGTGTTTAATACAAAATACATAATAATGATATGATAGCTTCACTACAGTTAACGTAATTTATCCTAATTTGTCCTAATACACACAGTTGTGTAGTTTTGTTGTGAGATATAAAATAACAAAACATTATATTCTTATTATATATTCTACTCTTATTATATATTATATTCTTATTATCTATTATATTCTATTAACATTAGATATCTTACAAACCATAATGCAAGATAACACGGTGTTGCAACGAAGGAAAGAAATTAAGAAAGAAAGAAAACACGTTATAGAGAAAATGTACATAAGCATCTTAAACAAATAATGATGACAATAAAACCAAGTTGGGCAACCAGTTATATTATATTACATTGTATTATCTTATATTATATTATCTTATCTTATCTTATCTTATCTTATCTTATCTATCTATCTTATCTTATCTTATCTTATCTTATCTTATCTTATCTTATCTTATATTCAAATAATCTGCGACTCTTTGTCTATGTCCCAAGAGTATGTGTGTGTGTGTGTGTGTGTGTGTGTGTGTGTGTGTGTGTGATTGTGACTTAGAGGCACTGACACACTCGCTAGGAAATCAGTGTGCAATTTGAGACACCGCCTTCCACACTTTTAATACCCTTCACCCCCCTTCCCCCCTAAATAAATAAATAATATAATATAAAAAAACTACCACCTCCTATAAACCCCACACCTATCGGATCTAAACTCGGTCCGGTTTACCCGAGGTCCGAGGTCGACTTTTCAGCTTTGATGGCCACAGGGGAAAGTCGGAGGGTAAAACGCTTTCACCCGCCGTTTATCATCCTGACAGCCGCGTGTCGCACATCACCGTCATCTACAGGGCAAAACCAACACTTTTAAACGCCCCCCTAATTACCCGATCCCCCAATTACCCCGGACCCCCCCCCCCCCCCCCCCCCACCGCCCCACCCCCCCCCCCCCATCACTGCAACCCGAGATAAATAAGCGGAAAATACAGAACTGTAAAATATGTATTGTAATGTATGTTGTGAATTATGCGTATGGAAAAATAAGGTGCATAGTAGTGTATTATTTATGTTAATATATGTATTAGCTAGTAATCTAATAATAATAATAATACATATTTTAAAATTGTAATATTTTAAAATTGTACATGTGCGTCCGTGCAGTAAATTAAATGTACACATAATTGTAATATATAATCATCTATATTAAAGTATATATATGTCAAGCTATAATATAGTGATATATATATATATATAATATATATATATATATATGCAGGAAATCTCTCTAATAATATCATCAGTAATTAAATGTACACATAATTGGGTGATATACTGCAACTCAAACTATTATTTTTCTGCACTACAAAGTAATAAACAAATATAATGAATAATAATATACTTAATATAATATTATGAAACTCTGGATATGTGGATAAAACTATAATCCAAAGTGTAATCAATACAGCAGATGCAATATATTTGAATTAGTCGGGTAATTATTTATTTAACTATTCACGACACAATATATTCATTTTCTTTCTTTCTTTCTTTCTTTCTTTCTTTCTCTTTCTTTTTTTAAATATTAAATAACCCACATTTTCCAATGTCCATTTGCACATAGGCATTTTGCATGCCATGTATACTTTCTGGATAAATATGTATGTATTTATTTATTTATTTATTTTAATTGGTTTACACTATTTAGAAACTTCTGTTGCCAAGACAAATTATTAGTTTCCCTTTATCATTCTTTCTCATTCCTTGAATATTATAATATATACAGTATATATAACCAAATCCTTAGTTTGGAATGATAGTTCTATTTATATTTAGGTATATTTATTATAATATTTAAAGTCTGTGATATTTGATTTAATTAAGATAAAAAAAGTTTTTTTACAAGGATTGTGAGATTCTATCTATCTATCTATCTATCTATCTATCTATCTATCTATCTATCTATCTATCTATCTATCTATCTATCTATCTATCTATCTGTCTATCTGTCTGTCTGTCTGTCTGTGTGTAACTAGAATATTTTCTTCTTTATGTCTTCTTTATTTTCTCTCTATCTCTCTCTTTCTTTCCTTCCTTCCTTCGTTCCTTCATTCTGTCTCTTTTGCCTCTATTTATCTTTCCTCTCTGTGTTTCTCTGTTCTTTCTTTCCTCTTCTCTCTCTCCTCTCTCTCTCTCTCTCTCTCTCTCTCTCTCTCTCTCTCTATCTCTCAAGATTTGACATTCACATAGGAAAAAGTTGGGTACTCTCTCTTCTCCTGACTTTCAATCCACCTCTCTCTACACGTTTTTTTTTCCTTCACATGTCTCCATCCCTTTATACCTGGCCCCGTTTGTCGTTATTTTCCTGTTCTAATTTTATTCATACTTTTCTGTTATCAATTTCTTATCCCATTCCATTTCTTACTATCAGTCTAATATATAATTAGATTTTTTGTAACCGTCTCTCTGTTCCCAGGTTTTATTTCTTTATTTTTTTTCTTTCTTTTATTTTTTGAAATAAAGTTTTTCTTTTTCTCTTTTTGTCTCTATATCTTTCACCAGTTTTAATCTCATTCAATGTCTTGAGGTCTGTTAAAATAATACAAAAATGCCCCCCCTTTTCTCTCTCTCTCTCTCTCTCTCTCTCTCTCTCTCTCTCAGAACCCAGCATCATTTACACACATTGTTATATAAACACTCATTACACAGTTCACTGATAGTTTCAGAACACGAGGCAAATTGTATGTTGCGTTTTTGTGAAAATGTGTGTGTGTGTGTATGTGTGTGTGTGTGTGTGTGTGTGTGTGTGTGTGTGTGTGTGTGTGTGTGTGTAGTGTGTGTGCATGTGTGTGTGTGTGTGTGTGTGTGTGTGTGTGTCTCCTCACCTTCAGGCTCGTTCCCTCGCAACACTGAAACTCCTTAAGCTGCCTCTCGACTGGACTCGCGGCTTACAGATCCCAGGTTTAAACCCAAACATCACACACCAGGATGAGGATGAGAATGAAGGTGTACAGGTGAGTGGAGCTGCCCAGCGAAGTCTCTCTCTGTGTGTGTGTGTGTGTGTGTGTGTGTGTGTGTGTGTGTGTGTGTGTGTGTGTTTGTGTGTGTGTCAGTTTTACCCCTACATAAAGCTGGTGAGGGGGTTTTAAAGCACAGCAGCGTCCAAACAGCCAATCACACTGGGGCTGAGAGAGGGAGAGAGAGAGAGAGAGAGAGAGAGAGAGAGAGAGAGAGAGAGAGAGAGAGAGAGAGAGCAGGATCAGGCCCATTATGAAAGTATAGCAGAAAGATCCTAAAACAGTCTTAAGGAGAAAGAAAGAAAAAAAAGAAAGAAAGAAAAGAGAAACACACACAGAGAGGAAAGCTAAATAGAAGCAAACAGACGGAAGGAAGGAAGGAAGGAAGGAAGAAAGGAAGGAAATAAAGGACAATTATGGAAGAAGCCGAAACACAAAGAAACACAGAGTGGAAAGATAAATAGAGGATGGAAGGAAGGAAAAAAAGATTAGGGAGAGAGAGAGAGAGAGAGAGAGAGAGAGGGGGAAGCAAGATAAGGCCCATTATGAAAGTATAGTAGATAGATCTTAAAGCAGTCTTAAGGAGAAAGAAAGGAAGAGAGAAAGAAATAAAGAAAGAAGGAAAGAAAGAATAATTATGGAAGAAGCGAAACAAAGAAACACAGAGAGGAAAGATAATTGGAGGAAGGAATAAAAAAGATGAGAGAGAGAGAGACAGAGAGAGGGGAAGCAGGATTATGAAAGCATATCCATATATAGGGCAAAGTAAAGGAAGGATGGAAGGGAAGAAAGAAGTGGAGGAAGGAAGTAAAGACAAAGAAGACGAAAGGGGAATTGAAGTAAAGAAAAGAAAAAAGAGGAAAGGAAGAAATAAACTGGTTAATTACAGTAATGGAAATAATAATATATCCAACAACGAGCCACAAAGAAGAGGAAGACAAAAAATAAGGGGGGAAATGTGAAGAAAGAAAAGTTAGAGAAGAGAAGACGACGTCAGCATGTATGGCAACACGGATTTATTGCCTGCACTCGTTGTTTTCTCCTCCATCAATATGTATTCCTTCAGATCCGAGACTGCTCCCTCGCTATTTCTTTCTTTCTTTCTTTCTTTCTTTCTTTCTTTCTTTCGTTTCATCCACCAGGTCCTCAGAACAGAACGATCTTTTCAGCAGGAAAAAAAAAGTAGTGACATTCATCCCAAAGGTGTTCAATATGGCTGGAGCTTCTAAAAAGACCCATAAATCTGTGGAAAAGTCACGTTGCGATACTCTTGTCCACCATGGTGTTGTACGATATACCGGTTCTGTAAAGGTATCGCGATACCATGCTTTTAAAAATGATACGATCCGTTATTTTATTAGAACTGTTATTTAAAAAAAATACAAGACGGCCGTAGTTCTGAGTGTTGGACTATAGGGGCAGTGTTTTGCGTGCATGCCAAAATTTTTTTTCGGATTACCTCATTCTGATGAAACTTGAGGGAGGACACGTTTCAGCAGATTTTAAATAATAAATAAAAACAAAGTTCCATCATAGGCAGAAAGATTTCCGAGATTTGTTACTAACGGTAACTGCTAAGCATAAACCCGCAATTTTAGAAGAGTGCAGGACATGGGTGGCATAAAATACATATTTAATGTGATCAAAATTTGGTTCAAAAGTTATGTATTTCTAATTTCGCCTTTATTTATTTAAAAACTAAAAAAAAAGAAAATAACATTTTCTCTGCATGCATGTGTTGTGTCTTGTGTAATGCTTCAAGTTGCCACTAGAGGTGCTCAATAAGAGAAAGAATTAGAAAAGAGGAAAAAGGAAGAAGATAGTTGTTAGTAAAAAGACACGTGCGGAGTTGTTGCGGTTGGATTAAAAGACAAAATTAAAGAATATGAAAAAAATATATAAAATATATAAATAAACATAAAATTAAATTTGTTAAGTCGTTTTTAAATTGCTGCTTTTTAAAACACTGATCCTGGGCCAAATCCATGGTCCTTCCTCAGATCCGTCATTCAATTTCCGTTATTATTATTTTTCTTCGCGACAGTATCGATTGGGTATTGGTATCGCGATATTTCATCTAGATATCGTATCGGGACAACACCAGTCCACATGATACAAATTAAAGTACAAATTAAATGTTCATTTTACAAAAGATGAAGTGCACACTGTTTGGCTCCCATGACCGCCGTGTTACTGAAACATTTCAAGCCCTCAATAATGTCTTCTTTTTTTTTTTCTTTCCATCAGCAAACCACACAAACCAGCAGAGCTCAGCTTCAGGAAACTTCCCACCCTGCTGACATATTCAAGCTGGCAGTTGTGTTTCTTCTGCATTTTCTCAGAGTTTGTGCTCGGACACAACAGGTCCCTTTGTGGTCCTCTAATCCCGTGGCTCCGTGGCCTTCTCCACGCTCAGGGATAAAAGCCCCATCACACTCCTACTTTAGAGGGAAAATCTGCCCTAATCCTTCGCTTTACCTAAACAAAAGAATTGGGGAAAATGAGAGGGTGTAGGGTAGAGGGAAAAAAATGGCGCAGGATCACGGCTGGACTTTGAGCACATATCTATAGAAACAGTTTTAGTGCAGAAGCTAACGAGTCCTGACAGCTGCTCTGTTCCGTGAGTGATCCAAATATAACGTTTTAAAATACACGTTAAATCGTTGAGCAGTGATGTGGGTTTACCATATTTTTTTTTTTGGGGGGGGGGGGGGGGGGGGGGGGGGGGGGGGGGGGGGGGGGGGGGGGGGGGGGGGTGCGGTGGGTGGGGGACACTTGCATATAGTTTGTTTGACGCTGGTGGAGCCCCTAAAAAAAACAAACTGTAGCTACATGCGATGACGTCTGAAAGATGTTTCTGACCTGGAAGAAGTCCACAGAACATTTTTCATTTATTTCACTTTACTGCACTTAACTTGTACATAAAAATGTATGTGAGTATATGTAGGTTTACACACCATATTTTGATTTTATTTCATTTTTATTCCTTTTATTTCCTTTTATTCCTTTTTATCTTTCTTTTGTCATAAGAAGCATTTCACCTGCACATATATTTAATTTGTTTATTTGTTTTTTATTGATATTTATATATATATATATATATATATATATATATATTTGAAAATATATTTTAAATGTATTTGTTTATTTATTTTATTTCTTGTATATATATATATATATATGTGTATATGTGTGTTTTTGATATATGATGGACAGTCATAAGAAGCATTTCACTGCACACACACACACACACACACCAATACCATATATATATATATATATATATATATATATATAAACGCACACATTTACACACATATATAATATATATTGTGTATATATATATATATATATATATATATATATATATATATATATATATATATATATATATAAATATTATATAATATGAAATAACTGGTCTTCCTCACTGTATATCCGAGCATGTTCTTCTGCAACCCGGGACAATTAGGAAAGCGTGTAAAAAACACGGGACATTTATGTGAGAGTTGGTCTTGTTGTCAGCTTGTTATATATCACTGAATCTTTCATCCGAGCCATTAAATCTCACAGCGGCCCACAGTTCCTGGCGGCTGTAAGGGGGGGGGGGGTCATTCTCTCACACTGTTTCATTTTTTCGGTGAGCGATGTTCGCCACTAAATCTTAAATACTATTTAACTCTGCAAATCTCGCTTTTTTTCCTCGGCCGATACGATTCGGGTGAGTTAATGCTTCCATTTTCTCCTCCGGCTGGAATGTCGCACCAGAGAGCCGTTCGGGATAGCCGGGCTCTCGCTTCCAAGGAGATTGAGGACGAAAGTCTGAGGCGACTGACAATAAAAACGACTCCCGGTGGTCTAAATATGTGTTGATTTGACACACACACACCTGTATTAGGGGCAAAATGGCGCTTTATGGGCAAAAGTTTGTAAGATTGGTCGGTGGCACATTTTGCGATTCCGCCAGTTCTAGAAATGCGCCACTTTTCTGGAAAGATCTACATGCCGGTGTGTGAGATTAGCGATCATATATATGTGTATATGTATATATATATATATATATATATATATATATATATATATATATATATATATATATATATATATATATATATATTCGATTCCCGTCTCGGCCATGTGTGTGTGGAGTTTGCATGTTCTCCCCGTGCCTCAGGGGTTTTTTCTCCGGGTTCTCTGGCCCCCCCCAGAGAGAGATAGGTACGGAGATAGGTACGGACTCTCCCCGTGACCCGAGGGGAAGATGGGATATAAAGCGGTAGAAGAAGATGAATGAATGATAAGTATATGCGATATTTTGATCATCTGTCCAGAAAACATTTGGCCCTAGTGTTTAGTTTCAAACAAATAACACATATTCAACATAGTTATTGCTTTGGAATCTTCGTGACGCATCAGAGCACACCTATATACAGTATGCAGAATACAGAATATATATACAGAAGTAATACAATTTAAAAAACACAAAAAATGTGCTTTCTGTTGCACCGTTTATCAATCTGTAATAATAATAATAATAATAATAATAATAATAATAATAATAATAATAATAATAATAATAATAATAATGATAAGCCTTTCTTTCAATTATTTCAAGAATTCTATATATTAAGCAAGTGATTCAACTAGACAAAACAATCCAGTTTCTATTAATTTTGTTTCGTTATTAAATTTAAATGAAACGTTTTGGTTGAATGGAGAGAATAAAAAAGGAACACAATGACACGTTTAAAAGCGGAAAGGTCACTAGCGCGAGGCTAAACGATGATTTTAATATAGTAATGAAAGTCAAATAAACCAATAAATAAATCAATAACACATTTAAATGAAGGCTTTATCTATACAAAGAAGAAAAGATCATTTAAAAACATAAGCTTGTAATCTGGATATAGTGAAATTTGTGTCTGGGATGGGATGGTGTTGTTGTGTTTTTTTTGGGGGGGGGGGGGGGGGTTGTAATCTGTAATATTTTTAAAAGTAACTGTAATTTACATTTAATTTAGTTACTTTTATTTTGTAATTAAATTGTATATATATATATATATATATATATATATATATATATATATATATATATATATATATCATTCATTCATTCATTCATTTCATCTTCTACCGCTATATCCGATCTTCCCTCGGGTCACGGGGAGTCTGTGCCTATCTCAGGCGTCTATGGGCATTAAGGCAGGATACACCCTGGATGGAATGCCAACCCAATCGCAGGGCACACACGCACACACACACATTCACACACACATTCATACACTAGGGACAATTTTCCAAGGTGCCAATCAACCTACCGTGCATGTTTTTGGACCGGGAGGAAACCGGAGAACTTGTACCGGAGGGGAAAAAACCCCTGAGGCACGGGGAGAACATGCAAAACTCCACACACACATGGCCGAGACGGGAATCGAACCCGGACCCTGGCGGTGTGAGGGGGAACGTGCTAACCACTAAGCCACCGTGCCCCTATATATATATATATATATATATATATATATATATATATATATATATATATATATATATATATATATATATATATATATATATATATATATATATATAATATATTTGATTGACAGCAGTTTGTTGGCCCTGTCTGAGTGATGAATGAGAGAAAGGGTGATTTATTTATCTTTCAATTGTTAAACACCTAAATGGGAGTAATGGATGATCAAAGCACACACACACACACACACACACACACACACACACACACACACAAAATACAAATGAGAATCATAGACAAGCACACAGGCATAAAATAGATAGACATATTACCCAATGTCTCGTGTGTATATATATATATATATATATATATATATGTGTGTGGTGTGTGTGTATATGTAGGGGGGGGATGTGTGTGTGTGTGTGTGTGTGTGTTGTGCGTGTGTGAGCAGTTTAACAAACATCCAATGCACTGCCCCAGGCAACTTATTCATATGTATATTGGTTGTGTCCCAGGGGTTTACATCTCTCTCTCTCTCTCTCTCTCGCTCTCTCTCTCTCTCTCACACACACACACACAATACCGATGGTCCTTATGTTCCTATTATTCTCAGTCAAGAGCTCCCGTGGGGGCCTTTAAAGAGTTAAGTGACTCCTTTAAAAAAATAATAAATTAACACTGCGTGCGTGTCAGGTCCTCCGGATGTTTACTTACTAAAAAATGTACAGGATGTATAGACCATCTAGCCGACGGCCGGTAAGATTCGCGTCTCCGTACATTCGGTGCGATTTAATGCAACACGATGCACTCTGTCTGGATCTGTCTGTCTAATGCTGTGAACGTGTATGCTCTTTGTACTAAATAATGGAATGGAATCAAAATAATAACACTATTAATACTAGTAAATAATAATAATTTTAAAAATAATAATGATGGATAAAGGGACACGGTGGCTTAGTGGTTAGCACGTTCGCCTCACACCGCCAGGGTCTGGGTTCGATTCCCCTCTCGGCCATGTGTGTGTGGAATTTGCATGTTCTCGTGCCTCAGGGGTTTTTCCTCCGGGTTCTCCGGTTTCCTCCCCGGTCCAAAAACATGCACGGTAGGTTGATTGGCACCTTGGAAAATTGTCCCTAGTGTATGAATGTGTGTGTGATTGCGAGTGTGTGTGTGTCCTGTGATGGGTTGGATTCCATCCAGGGTGTATCCTGCCTTAATGCACATAGACGCCTGAGAGACACAGACTCCCTGTGACCCGAGGGAAGATCGGATATAGCTGTAGAAGATGAATGAAGGAATGAATGAATAATGATGGATACACTTAAAATTCACTTATTTAAAAAAAGATAGTTCATTTCTGTGAGTCTGCTCAGGAAAGGATTAAAAGTTTGGAATACATTTATTTACATGTATTATTTGTCAATAAATTAATGATTAATAATCGAATTTATTGTGTCTCGGAGAGTGTACGAACCATTTTTCGCAAAGCTATATGTTACACCATTCGGAGTGGAGGTCTCCTGCTATTAAACAGCTTCGTTAAGCTGGCCACACCCCCACAACTACCCCATCCCCCTTCTCCACACACACACACACACACACACACACACACACACACACCTCCTCGCCGCCTCCTCAACCTTCCGGCTGAATGAATCTCCACAAGCACACACACTCCAAAACATATTGTGGAACATAGTCCAGAAAAGAGTGGAGGTCAGCAAAACACAAAAGCCAAAAGTGACGTACAGAGTGGCGATTTATACGCAGGTGTCCCCCAACTTTTTGAGTTTCTAATGTTGTGTAAAATAACTCGGTGTAAAAAAAACCAGCAGCCCTCGGGATCTCCGTGCGTATAAATAAGGGCAGGAATAATCTGTTCCTCCGGGCTCCGTCAGATCCTGCCGGGGATTTGTTGGCGCGCTTCGCCGATGACACAGATCTACATAATCATTTTAACTTTCTCCCCGTCCCCGTTCCCTGCGATTCTCCCGCTGTCACATTAGATAGTGCTGAAACTGATCCGGGCTTTTTTAATCTGCCTGCATTTCCCGCAGAGAGAGTGAGAGAGAGAGAGTGAGGGAGAGGGAGGGAGAGAGAGAGAGAGAATATCGCTTAATATCCTAAGCAGATTATTTCATTCATAATTGATTGAGTGCGTTCGCTTCAAAGCTCGTGAATCCGGGATAGATTTCCGAGCCGGAGGAGGAGGAGGAGGAGAAGAGATGAGTGGAGACGAGAGGAGAGAGATGAGACATCTGCCGTGGTTTGCTGCTGTAGTTTGGGACTTGTGTTACGGGTTGAATTAGACGTTGCTCCTTCCTTTGGCTTTCATCTGGATGGTGTAGCTTAGAGATTGGAACAACGCAGTATGGGAAGGCGTGTTTAATGGGAGGGGGCGGGGCATGTGGTGTAAGTCAGCAGGTTGAAGGCGCTGGGATACTGATCGGAAGGTTCGAGCCCCGGTATCGCCAAAGCTGCCACCCTTGGGTCCTTGAGCAAGGCCCTTAACCCTCTGTGCTCCAACGGCTGACCCTGCGCTCTGACAGAAGCATTGCAAAATTGCCGACATTTAATTTCGTAAACATTTACTGCATAGCAACCTTCAGTATAAGGACGGCTGGGGCAGGAGGTGCTCTCTGGCGCCCTCCCCAGCTTTTAAAACCCTATGCGACCGCCTGGTTTGCCTATGCTTAGAAATGGTGCTGATTGGGCCCAAGCCCCAGTTTCAACCCCGATGCAAAAATTGGGGCCTTTGAGCAAGGCCCTTAACCTTTTGCGCTCCAGGTGGCGCTGTATCATGGCTGACCCTGCACTTCAGTATACTGTAAGGACGGCAAGGCAGGAGGTGCTCTCTGGCGCCCCCCAGCTTTTATACCCTAGTTTGCCTATGCCTAGAAATGGTGCTAATTGGGCCGAATCCCTGTTGAACCCCCAATGCAAGATTTGGGGCCCTTGATCAAGGCCCTTAAGCCTTTGTGCTCTAGGTGCACTGTAGCTGGTGCTGAAGGAATTTCACAGTGTTGTAAAAAGTACGTAAAGCCGCCCCAGAACTGCAGCTGGACTCATTTCAACCCTAAATCAAAAATGTGTGTATTAGATGAGACGAACTATAAATATAAAATAAGGGAAAATATATTGGATAATATATTATATATTTTTATGGACCATTTGATTCCCTCTGTCTGTTAGGATCTGATCAGCTGGTTACATTCAGGCGCGTCGTCGTCGCATTGCTGAGATTGGGAATCGGGATTTATCCGGGATTGTCCATCGTGCCGATCGCTTTTGAGAGAAATAAGGGCTGACAGTGAGAAGCCCCCTCAGTACCCACCCCCACCCCCCCCACCCACCCCTTCCACCCGCACCTCAGCATCTTCTATATACTATATTGACGCGACCACAGCCAAATGGGACAATAATCCTCTTAGTGCCGGTCCTTATTAACCCCTCATCTAAATGACATGAAAGCCAGCAGCAGTGAGAAAGCCAATTATTCCCCCCCCTGAACCTCGGGGCCCGGGGCCCTTTTTCCTCGACAATGTGTATATTTCACATTCGATTAGGTGACAAGTGTATCTAAGTCTTCTCTAAAGAAGTGTGTAACAGACACCCTCTGAAGACACACATACACACACACACACACACACACACACGAGTAATGGTACTCTTACAATAGCATTTTATTCCATTAGCACAGCTCACACTTAATAAACCTTCAATAAAGACTAATTAGTCTTTGAATTTCATGCAGTATTCAGAGTCCTGGGCCACCACAATGTTTATCTCCGACAAACCAACGGATCGTTAAAAACACCCCAAATGTGCTAATGAGCAAAAGTTGAACTGTGTTTAATCTTCAAAATCCCAGTAAGAGGAAGAAAAAACTAATAATGAATATATGTAATATTTATATTGGAAATATTTTCAGGAAAAGTTTTAGTACAAAATAATAATAATAATAATAATAATAATAATAATAATAATAATAAATAATAATATGTAACAAGCTTGGAAAATCATGAGAGAATAGCATAAAAATATAGAAATATATATTATAATTCCAGTACAAACATTTCAGTGAATGTCTTAATACAAATTATTATTATTATTATTATTAATATTATTATTATTATTATTATTATTATTATTAATACTAATAATAAAAAGAACATAAGCTTTAAAAACCATTATGACTAATAATAATTATTAAATGAAATTCAACATAAAACATTTAATTGAAGAATATTAAATAAAAATCACAATAATCATTAACAATACATGGCAAAAAAAAATAACATTAATAATACTAGTAAATGAAATAATAATAATAATAGATACATTTAAAATGACTTATTTATGAAAAGATACTGTCCCATTGTGGGTTTCCTCAGGGTTCTCTGGTTTCCTTCTACCTCACAAAAACAGTTTGCTTTTTATTGTTTTTTTTTCCCCAAAAGCAAAAGAAGTCCAAGAAAAATAAGTAGGTTAAAATCATCAGTGTGTGTAACACACAGTGTGTTACAGCAGAGGTGCTGTGTGTAGTAGGGGGCGCTGTAGAGATTTGAAACTGGCGGGTGGCTAATACCCAAGCCGACTAATGATCTCCTGGGCTGATGATGCCATGTGTGGCTGGAGATACACAAAACTCCACCCAACACTCACACACGCAAACAAACACACACATTTTGGGTTGGGATTAACTTTCCTCCTGAGTGAAAATCTCCTTAAAGCAGGTATCAATGTGCCACAGAGTTGCCCGGTCAGTACCAGTGTGCCATGGTCGCAACAACATGTACATTGTGTGTGTGTGTGTGTGTGTGTGTGTGCAAATTCCTAACACACTTCTTTCTGGTTTACTCACTTTATGCTCTAAAATGGAATTGCACTGGAATGTCAAATATTTATGAAAGAAAAAGACGAGACATGCGAGACAATGAGAAAGAGAGTGAGATGTGGAGTTCATGGTGTCGCTGGAATGATGATCCATATTCCATGCCAGCTTGAGTTGTATTCGTCTCGTAACATATGGACAAAAATCTGTATATTAGGGACGTGCATTTTCATAACTAATGCAATTTGCATATCGATACATATGGTACATTAAGGATAGATATGAATCAGCTATGAAATACGACGCAATAATGTGTGTCGGCCATGTGTGTGTGGAGTTTGCATGTTCTCCCCGTGCCTCAGGGGGTTTCTTCTCCGGTTTCCTCCCCGGTCCAAAAACATGCACGGTAGGTTGATTGGCACCTTGGAAAATTGTCCCTAGTGTGTGAATGTTTCCTGTGATGGGTTGGCATTCCATCCAGGGTGTATACTGCCTCAATGCCCATAGACGCCTGAGATAGGCACAGACTCCCTGTGACCCGAGGGAAGATCGGATAAAGTGGTAGAAGATGAATGATGCTCTTGTATGAAATTCAAAATGGTTCAGATAGTTCACTGTTATTTCTTTGGTTCAGACAGACAGCAAATCATCAATTTAATTAACTACCTTCTGGTGTCTAGCCCATGTCTAGGCTCTTTGACAAACATGTGAAACAAACAAATAAATAAATAATCGATTAAATAAAATCAAATGTTCTTTTTCTGTTGTGTCTCCAGTGACTCCTTGTAGTCTTGCGATGCATTATATTCATATAGAGCCAATAAAATGTGTGTGTGTGTGTGTGGGTATAGTGAGATAGCTAAGCATCCATTAAGCTTACCACTGTACTGCTCTTTGTTTGCACATTATTGTGTTTGTCCCTACTGTTTACAGTTCACTATTTTGTACTGTATAAAATATTATATAGTAGGTTTACTGGTCGGCGCTAATCTGTGTTTCGTGTATTTGCCCTAGACTGTCTTGTATTGTGTTTTGTCCTGCACGGTTTGCGCTAGGTTGCACACGATGCAGTTTATGAGGCTAGGATAACTTCTAGTCGTTAGCACTGCGTTCTGTTACGTAGCTCTGTACTCTGTTACGTAGCTCTGCATTCTGTTACGTAGCTCTGTGTTGTTTTATGTAACACCAGGATTCTGAGGAAAATTTGTCTCATTTCATGGTGTACTGCGTCAGCTATGTACAGTTGGAATGACTAGGCTTGTTTGCTAGGCTAATATCCTGTTTGTTTCAGAGGAATATCACACACACACACACACCACACACACAGGCATATTGTCTGTTGTGTCAAGTGATTGAGGGAAATAATTATTTACTTAAGTTATATGTTGCTGTTAAATAGCAAAACAAAAGTTTATTAGCTGCTTCTATTTGCTAGCTAAGCGCTATAGCTAGCATATTCAATGTTGTTATTAGCAGTATGCTTTCTCTCCGGTGTTTGTAATGTTTTGATGATTTATAATCACTTTCTTTGTGACGCCCAAATGAGTACGGGTTCAACTTCCCCTCAAGGGTATCTGAGGGCCTCACCTCAGGCTTGCTCATTTGGGATAAATACGTATAAATGTAATTATAGGTGACGTTTGCTCTCACATTCTGTAAAGCTGCTCTGAGACGTCATAAAAATCGCCACAGAAATAGATTTGAAGTGAATTATTGTCTCTCACTGCAATTCCAGTTACCTTACACTGGTTGTGTCTCTTCCATACCACATATTCTCTACCATACCACTTGGTGTCTACCCTAAATGTGAATGTAGATAGTGTATTGAAACAGTGTATAAGTGTGTATGAGCCCTCGTCAGCTCCTTGGTTGAACTCCGTGATTTATAAGCAGAGGCTGAGGACGGAACTGAGCCGCTATTGTGTTATTAATATCAGCTCCGATGTCTCCAGTGCGGTTTAGATGCGGTAAGAGTGTGGAGGATTTCTCATTAGCTGATAACAGCACTCCTCTCATCCCTGTCTGGAAAAGAAAAAAAAAAGAAAAGAAAGAAAAGAAAGTCCTTACGTACAGGGTTTTTATTAAAGTGGAAATAACGATGACGATGAAAATGGGAGAGAGAGAAAAAAAAAACACGGCAAATGACTTATTCAGCTTTGTGAGCATGTTTGGATAAGCCTTATCTGGTCCATTCAAATATGAGCCGCTTCCCAGGAGGATGGATAAGTGCTGGCTAGTGTTGGGACTGTCAGGACCTGCCAATAGGCGTAATGAGGCCTAAGTCCACATTAGCGCAGACTAAATGAAGTGTCACAGGAAGATTGATCTGCACACACCGCTGTCTGTGGCCTCGGGGACCGAGGAAGCGGCCGATTGAGCGACTTCGGCGAGGGGGTGAGGCGAGGCCGATGTCCTGCTAAATGTGTATATGACACAGCTGAATGGCGAACAATGAATACGATGAATATTAAAGACGCCGGCGTCGGTTGCCCGGGAAGATGACGTCTATAATATATTTCCAGTATATTTGATAAGTACTACCATTCATCTAAAATAAACTAGTAAATATTAATTTCTAAATCTAAAGTTCTAAATGTCCAAACAACGATTGACCCTTTTTAACACCTAAAAAATAATAAATTAAATGCATTAAATACAAACATTATTCAGGTCCTGAACACCATTGACAGGAATGGTACATCTCACTTCAATTGGACTGATATTTAACACTAACACTACCTGCAGGCTGATAACAAGCCGGATGATCCCTCTCCTCTTTAGTCCGGAGGATGTGATGCCGTACGCTTTTTTAAAACACTATGTCACGGTGTAAAATAAATGCCCATATAAATTTGAACAGCCGTTATCGTAACGCAAACAGGGCGATTGTTCGGGTTCGATTCCTGTCTCGGCAATGTGTGTGTGGAGTTTGCATGTTCTCCCCGTGCCTCAGGGGGTTTTTCTCCGGGGTCTCCGGTTTCCTCCCCGGTCCTTTTCTCAAGACTACTGATGGTCTAAAGCTCTTTTTTTCTTCTCCCGTTCTTCTGGGTCTGCTCGATTTTTTACGCTCCATGCCCTTCCTAATGCATCCCTCCCCATTTATCCGGGCTTGGGCCTGGCATCAAGAATGCACTAGCTTGTGCATCCCCATTGGGTGGGGCAGGTTGCTCAATGGGGTTAGTTGACTGGGTTGGCTGGGACTCGACCCAGGGCCCAATGCCTTAACCACCCCCTCCTTAAGAGGGCAAAAACATGACCTCTTGACAAGGCAGACTTGTGAACAATCTAAACCCCAACATTTTGCTAACATACATTATATATGTATGGCCTGTCCGTAAGTGACATAGATACCTCCCTGAACAAACTGCCCTCGATGCCCTCGATGAGGTCTATATATGTGTGTATCGGCTCTGTGCGCTCCGAGAACCCGATCTGGTGCAAAACACAGCTTTTAGGGCCATGTGGGCATTTTAATGAAACTCCACGTGAACTTTTACACCCTGTCGAGAAGCTGCAGGAGAGGAGATGAGCTTCAGCAGCTCCTCCTAAGCCCCACAGTCCCCGCGCTCCTGCCAATATTCTCAGATTAGCAGACGTTTTTTCTGGTGAATTTGTCTCTATTACTTTAACCCTGGGGAGGCTGAGGTGGGAGGACCCGAGAGCGAGAGTGCTCAATTGCCACATCACAAGGTCACAGATAGGAAAATGACACGGGGGCGCATCGTATCGCCGGCCACAAAAATAGGCTAACGAGGACACAGGCACAAGATGCCCGGGATAATGTAGCTCGAACAGGTCGCATTTATTGCAAAGGTAAAGGTTATTTATAGGAATAAACCGCTTAGATGTAAACGGAAACTAGCCAATGAGAAGGTGGCGGGATGAAGGGAGATTTGCTCTTGAGCATTTGAGGGTCAAGGGCCTTGGTCTAGGGCCCAGCAATGCCACAGCTTGCCATATGACCTTCTTTTTTACAAGTCTAATGTCCAGTGTGTTGACCATTGAACTCCCAGATCTTTTGTAGTGCATTATGAGCATTCAAGAAGTGAACCTTTTACTGCACTAAAATGAGTTTTACAAATTAGGCAGCCCTTAAAAGCTGAACTGATTGAGAGCAACCATACGCTTCCTATAACTTCAGATCTGCTACAATTATCAGCTTAGTTCATAGAAATAAAACATAAAAAGGAACAATTGACAATTGTTTGGCAGACGCCCTTATCGAGAGCGACTTACAACGTAGGGTTAAGGGCCTTGCTCAAGGGCCCACTAGCAGCAGCCCAATTTCTTAACCAAACCACTGAGCTCTCACCTTCCTACATCATTAATGAAGTAATAAAATTAATTAATAAAAGCTGACTAGCGAGCAGGGGGCACGGTGGTTTAGTGGTTAGCACGTTCGCCTCACACTGCCAGGGTCTGGGTTCAATTCCCGTCTCTGCCTTGCGTGTGTGGAGTTTGCATGTTCTCCCCGTGCCTCAGGGGGTTTTTTCTCCTCTTTCTTCCTCGGGGGTCTCTCTGGGATTCTCCGGTTTCCTCCCCGGTCCAAAAACATGCACGGTAGGTTGATTGGCACCTTGGAAAAATTGTCCCTAGTGTATGAATGTGTGTGTGTGTGTGTGTGTGTGTGTGTGTCCTGCGATGGGTTGGCATTCCATCCAGGGTGTATCCTGCCTTAATGCTGATAGACGCCTGAGATAGACACAGACTTCCCGTGACCCGAGGAAGATCGGATATAGCGGTAGAAGATGAATGAATGAATGAATGAATGACTAGCGACGCAATCCCAATCTAGACCCAATCAAGGTCAAGATGAAGACTTAATGTGACGTGATGAATAAACAGCGACGAGGCAACAAACGGGAATAACAAACCAAAAAGCGTATTTCCGGGAACTGTTGAATGGACGGAACGTATACTTTGCCGGAATTTTACAGCACCGTGTTTGTGCCAATTGACAGAGACGTTCGTTTATCTGGCTGCGCACTCTGGCGTCTGCAGCAGCGTCTGGGAGGATTTTCCACCCTGATAATGACCCGGGAGTTGAACAGCGAAACAACAGGGATTCCGACAGATTCGAGCGGTGTGCTAAAATATGCCTGCTGCCTGAGAAATGGATGAGGATTAAGGAACTGAGATGATTACGGCTAAGAGAGGTGTGAGTGTGTGTGCGTGTGCGTGTGGTGTGTGTGTGTGTGTGTGGGATAGATAGAGATTGGCATGTATATAAAAGTAGTGGGATATGGAGGAATATTAATCTGGCTTTAGCGTGAAAAGGACCTTACAGAATGGCTGAAGCAAATAGAGCTTATGGAGAGCAAATGTGAGGGGGGAAAAAAAAGCTTTGCATTTTACTGCGTTTCAAGCACGAAGCTCCATTTCTTTTTTTCTCTCAAAACACCCTTATGGTCATATTTCTCCATCTTGCAAAGTGGACACATATACAAGCTAACGATCCCGTCTATATAATCTACACGCATCTGTAGGCAATGTTGGGAAGGTTATAGATTACAGTGTGTTTACAGTAGTGTAACTTTTCAATTACTTTATCAAAGTAAAGTCACTGTTGACATTTGATTACTTTTCGATTACTTTATTTCGTCCAATAGGTGGCACTTTGAGTTAACATTCAAGTTTCAAAGCTTCAGAAAGAGTAGGTTGTATTTTTTTTTTTGGTGCGGACAAATTTGTTGTTTTGTCCTTAGGATTTGTAATCGTTAACATTTTCAAAAGTAACTGTAATTTAATTACACTTTTTTTTTCTTCTCAGTAACTGTAACGAATCACTTTTACTTTTATTTCGGAATTGAATTATGTAACGCCGTTACATGTAACTAGTTACTCCCCCAACACTGTCTGTAGGCTCGCATACTTATTTATTATCAATCTGTACTCGGGTTTCCTCATTCCTCCTTTTACTTTTGATCATGAGTTTGAATCCAATTACCATCAAGATGCCATTCTGGGCCCTTCAGTAAGGCCCCTTAACCATCCCTTGCTTAGTTGTAAGTTGATCTGGATAAGGGTGCTTGGGCCCATAAATGTAAATGTGTAATGAATGGTGGTACATTGAGGTGGTACTGTGTCTCGCTGGTTGCTGACTGGTTTATTATTAGTGCCAAGATGCCGTTTTCGGGGCCCTTAAGCAAGGCCTTTGTGCTTCAGGGACGCTGTAGCGTAGCCAAGAAAAAAATGTAATTCTTCATTTATTCATCTTCTACTTCGCTAACTTTAACCGTTCCCTATCTAATTCTTAATCGAATCTTTATCAAATAAAATTATTAGATCTTTCGGGAAAAATCCTCATCTTCCCTCGGGGAGGTCACAGGGAGTCTGTGCCTATCTCAGGCGTCTATGGGCATTAAGGCAGGATACACCCTGGATGGAATGCCAACCCATCGCAATTTTCCAAGGTGACAATCAACCTACCGTGCATGTTTTTGGACCGGGAGGAAACCGGAGAACCTGGAGAAAAACCCCCTGAGGCACGGGGAGAACATGCACAAACTCCACACACACACACATGACCGAGACGGGAATCGAACCCGGACCCTGGCGGTGTGAGGCGAACGTGCTAACCACTAAGCCACCGTGCCACTAGAATATAATTCTTTGCTAAGGTAATTTGCTACGGTTCAGTTAGAGATTTAATTTGAGGAGAAAGAGAATGGGTTTTTTTTTTTAGCTAAAGATCCACATTAAACTTGCTAGATAAGTATCTTCTATCTTCACATATCTTTTGGTGCTGCATAAATTAAATGCACGATTTATTTATTTATTTTGATATGAACCATAGAGTTTCAGGTTTGCTCTGCGAATGTCCATCCTTTGCAATACACCTTATATATCCTTCGTCTTTTGTTTTTAAGTCTCTCGGGCCAAATGAAGGACAGACTGGATTGGAGATTAACGCTGCCACCCTGTGAAAACCCGAGGCCTCGGAAGTGTAGCAGGACGAATGGGTTTTCCAGGTTTTTCAAATCCAAGAGATTGTTTGTTGCTGGGGATTTCAATGCGTCAACACTAAGGTCACATTTTTTCCCCTCATCCATTTTTATCTCATTGATATAAATGAGCAGCTATGGGGTTAAGGGGCCCAGGAGTGGCAGCTTGGAGGGCACTGGGATTTGAACCTGTGTATACAAAATGCCCTGAAACCACTAAGCCGAATTTAAATGCAGAAACGTTTGGGCAACCTGTTGCTCTGAACCATTGTAGTACATTGATGATGTAAATTTTAGTTCAAATCCATCCTTCTTGAGTTGCTTAGAAACTTCATGGATCTTTGAATTGGGCAGGAAAAATAGAAGAAAGTGACAGGGGCGCCTCAGGAAAATGTTACAGGATGAAAAAAAAGCGAGAGATCAGGAGGATTTTTGTCTTATTATTATTATAATTTAAAAAAAAAATGAAAGTAATGAAACTATATTTTCTATAGAAGAAAACATGGCATGTAATAACTTACTTTTCTTTTTTTTTTTTAGGCCTACATGAAGTGCTGATCTAAAACCTCAATCATCTAAAAGATTGTGCGACAAGAACTCTGATTATTTACCTCTAATAGAACAACATGGAGGGTTTCGTTCTTCCACCTAATGTTGCGCTTCGAGTGAAATTGGACGGTGAATGTGAACAATCATATAGACGCTGGCAGGATGCACTATGATGGCAGGGAGGATTACTTTTAGAAAACAAACACACACACACACACACAGAGAAAAAAAGAGGGAAATTGGTGTCATTAATAATGGCTACACACTCATGTTCGGTTCATCAGCTTTCTGCTCGCACGGTTCTTTCTGCTTTGATACAAAGCGGGCGGAAAGACCTTCGTCACATCATACCTGAAACAGGTCACTGAGTCGAGTCATCAGCACAGAAAACCTACAGTGTGTCACTATCTATCTATCTCACACACACACACACACACACACGAGAATAATTTTTTCCCGCTATACATAACACTATATATTTTTACGTTAATTCGGTAACACTTAAGTAATTTACTTTTCGTTCATTTTCCAAGTATACTACTACTACTACTACTAATAATAATAATAATAATAATAATAATAATAATAATAATAATATGTTCACTGTGCTGAAAATTATATATAAAATAGACCTGCATGGACCGATGGCTAGATGGATTGTATTAAAGTACAATATAACACAATCTATCTATCTATCTATCTGTCTGTCTGTCTGTCTGTCTATCTATCTATCTATCTATCTATCTGTCTGTCTGTCTGTCTGTCTGTCTGTCTATCTATCGTTGTGTTGGCGAATGAACAAAATCAGAAAAAAAAGAACGAATGAATAAAGAAACTTCAGTGCATCAATAAAGAAACTCATGCTTCCTAAATTCCCCCCGAATTACGCCCACTAGCTGGCCATTCACAACAGGTACGATCTCCTCACTATATTACTGTATATTACCGTACGGAACCTTACACAAGCGCATCGCATTCCCGAATCAGTATTACGCAATCAAACGCATTTTTCTCATTGTGAACGCAATGCGCTTCCGTATAACCTAAACAACGTATCACCAGTTTATATGGAAAAGCAACCGGAACACAATTCTTAAAGGGGCCACGTCCCATATTTTACAATTAAAACCACCACTAAACAAAGTAACATTAAAATGAACAAGAAATTAACATTAAAAGAATCATTTCCAGAGTAAAATCAATATTATAATGGTTTTATTAAAGGGAGAGATTTTGAGAGACATTGATATAATTATAGCATCTGTTACAGTTAGTTCATTTATATACAGTTAGAATTCATTTATGGTACATTGATGGTGTGTGTGTGTATATATATATACCATCAATGTACCATAAATGAATATATACACACACACACACACACACATATATAGGAACACACACACACACATATATATATATATATATACATACACACCATGTATTGTAAATATCAAGACATTCACCTGGTTTGTAATTTACAACAGTTTTTCCACACTTTTCTTGCCTCATCCCGATTTTCTTTTTAATAAATTTTTTTAAATAAATTTTTTTTATACATTTGTCGTATATTTGTCACATGTTTCACATGTTACAGCCATCAAATTCCAATTTTTTTCCCTAAATTTGTTTCCTGAAATGATACATATTCTCAGGTTAAACATTTGCTACGCTTTCAATGCTTAATTGTGAACAAAATATTCTTTGATCAGATTTACAACATGACTCTATTCTACATTTTACACTTTCTCCCAATTTTAAACACATTTCAAACTGGGGTTGTCTATGTGGCAAGTATATGCATCTATTCCTTCTGTCTATTCTACTTTTCCTCCGTCTGGTTACATTTTGGACAGATTTACCACACATTGCATCAGTCTATATTCATAATTTCATTGAAATGTTGCACCATCCCTTCATGGTCAGAGGTTTATCTCTAAGCTGGTGCAGAATGAAGTTCTTTCCTTGCTGTAAAGGTGTTATAGCAAAAGATTAAGAAAGACAGGAAGAAAAGAAGGAAGAGAGAAAGAGAGAGAGGGGGGGGGAGAACAAAGAGAATATTAAAGCAAAACAAAGGAAAAAAAGAAAGAAAGGTGTGTTGAGATCAGGACAGAGTGTTAACATGATGTCAGATGGAGAAAGTGTCATGTGAGTGTGCATTATTAATAATGTGTAATGTAGACACACATGCGCGCACACACACGCACACACAAACACACACACACGCACACACACACATAAACATATAAGATACTTGGAGAGATGGAAATTTATGGAGGAGGTCATTTGTGGAGTGAAGAAGCCTGAGGGCAATTGCACTGGTGTGTGTGCGGTGTGCGTGTGTGTGTGCGTGTGTGTGTGTGTGTGTGTGTGTGTGTGTGTGTGTGTGTGTGTATGTGTCATATAGGGCTGACCTGCATTAAAGTTAGGAGCTACATCTGAGGAACCGATCCCAGGGCTGCTCTATATCACATACTGACACACACACACACACACACACACACACACACACACACACACACACACACACACACACACACACACACACACACACACACACAAACAGAGAAATAGAAAACAAGAGAGAGAGGGAGAGAGAGAGAGAGAGAGATTAAGACAGTATGTATGAAAGAAGAGTTATTGAACAATAAAGTGTAATAAAAATGTGGAAAGTTTTCAGAAAAAAAAAAGAAAGAGAAAAGTCAGAAAAATAAGACAAGAAACAAAGGCAAGAAAGAAAGAAAGAAAGAAAATAAATTGGGCAAGGGAGAAAAGGGGACAAAAACAACAAATAAATGATGAACAGAAAGAAAGAATGAAAGAAAGAAAGAAAGAAAGAAAGAAAGAGGACAGTAAAACAGGGAGGTGAAAGATGGTCTGCTCCTCTACCCTTCTTAAAGGGGAAAGAAAGAAAGAAAGAACTTGTGCAAGAGAGAAAATGGGACCAAAAGAACAAATAACAACAACAAGACAAACAAAACAACGAATAGCGAAAAGAAAGGAAGAAAGCAAAACACATTGGCCAAAGCATAATACGGGGAAAGAAGGAAGGAAGGAAGGGAGTAAGGAAAGAAGGACGAACAAGAGGGCAAAAAAACAATAAAGAATAGAAATAAAAGAAGTAAAAAGAAAGAAAGGAAAAGATAGAGACTTTAGGCAAAGGAAAAAAGAAAGAAGGATGGACAGAGCGTGAAAGAGAGAGCAGCAGCTATTTATCAGTGCAGGAAGGGTGATGATGTTCCATAATTCACATCCTTTCTCTGGAAGACGTTTAGCACGGCTGTACATGTGCACACACACACAGACCCACACAAACACACACACACACACACACATGAGTTTTAGGTTGATCCTCAATGAAGACTTACAGTATCTCTATTCGAGATAACTGACACTGTGTGTGTGTGTGTGTGTATGTCTTTGTGTGTGTGTGTGTGTAAACCAAGTCCCACCTGCAGCGGTACAGCAAACTTTTTTTTTTTTTTTCCGAGAATCAATTATCTCTCCGCCGTTTGCAGGAGCGAGGACGATTCTGCTCGACTTGAGCTGCAAACACCTTCTATCAGGAGTCAGTCTGCCTCGCTAACACCCGACTCCTCCGTCCTGAGCCTGGATCGCTCTGACTCTAAGCCTCTAAAACGTTGACAAGCCGAAAAAAAGCGCTTTTCTCACGGCCTGTCTCGGCTTTCAGCCTCCCGCTCGCGGCTGAAGAAGGCCGGATTTGCCCCCCCACCACCCCGGCACCCCCGCCCCCCCCCGGTGCCGGTGCCGCCGATAGCAGCGTCGCGTTCTGCCTTTTTTCATCCCCAATTAAACAAACAGTCGTTCAGTAAAAGAAAAGCGAAGGTGACGGGACGAGGTGCTTTTTTTTTCCCCCTCTGCGTTCTCTTTTGAGAGAAAATGAGCGAATTCATTGTTTTTAATTTCCAGCGAAAAGAAAACACACACACACACACACACACACACACACAATAGGGAAAGGAAAGCTGTCCACAGCGCGAGTGAGAACAAACGCCTCATTCAGGGGTCAAATTTAATCCGTCTTCCCTTCTCCGGCTTTTGTATTCAGATTAGAGACTAAGGAGGATTTGCAGGAGCCTGAAGCCTCTTGTTAAAAGCCGGTGTTCTCCACTTAACTTGTAATTTACCTGTCACTTAAACCCAAAGCGCCGATGGCACTCACCTTTCCCTCGTTTTTTTTTTTTTTCCCCTCCTCTCATTCAGGCTTTGCTGAACAGCCTACTGTAAACAGATTAAGGTGCAAATCTGATGCTTGACACCATAAAAAAAACGAGATGGCATCGGAATGAGGGACGAGGGCAGAGACGAATGAATGCGGGCTTTGTTTAGTTATGGGGTTACCGTAAAAATGCTCCCCTGACTAGCATTAGGAATTAAGGAAGGAAGGAAGGAAGGAAGAAGATACTGGTGAAAAAGTTGAATGAATGAAGGATTTAATGGGCACTGTGGCTTAGTGGTTAGCACGTTCGCCTCACACACAATCACACTCCAGGGTCTGGGGGTTCGATTCCCGCCTCGGCCATGTGTGTGTGGAGTTTACATGTTCTCCCCGTGCCTCAGGGGGTTTTTCTCCGGGTTCTCCGGTTTCGTCCCTGTCCAAAAACATGCACGGTAGGTTGATTGGTACCTTGGAAAATTGTCCCTAGTGTATGAATGTGTGTGTGTGTGTGTGTGTGTGTGTGTGTGTCCTGCGATGGGTTGGCATTCCATCCAGGGTGTATCCTGCCTTAATGCCCATAGACGCCTGAGATAGACACAGACTCCCCGTGACCCGAGGGAAGATCAGATATAGCGGTAGAAGATGAATGAATGAATGAAGGATGGATAGCATGGAAAGACATGGATTTGCATGAATGTGTTCCTCACTAGCATTAGTGTACGAAGAGAAGGAAGGAAGGATGGAAGGACAAAGCGATCTATGGAAACTGCAGGACAGAATGAAGGAAGAAAAGAAAGAAGGATACATATAAGTAAGGATGAAAGGAAGGACAAAGACATGGCAAGGAAGGAAGCAATAAAGGACGGAAGGAAAGAAGGACAGAGACATGGAAATGAAGGAAGAAAGCAGGAAAAGAGGCCTCACTAACTAGAATTAGGGTACAAAGAGAAGGAAGGAAGGATGGATGGAAGGACAAAGGTATCTATGGAAAACGAAGGACAGAAGAAAGGAAAGAAGGATACATATAAGTAAGGATGAACGGAAGATCAAAGATAAGGAAGGACGGAAAGAAGGACAAAGACAAAGAAAGGACGAAAGAAAGAAAGACGGTCCGCACCCCCCACCCTTCTGATCCTACATCACTCTACAAACACACTCCATAATCTGGTGTAAAGAAGTAAGAAAGGAGGAAGTAAGGATTGGAGTACTGCTGTAAATGTAAAATGTAAATGTACGGACAAAGATAAAGACCGACGGAAGGTAAGACAAAGACAAGAAAGGTAGAAAGGAAAGAAAGAATTATTTCCAATAATTTCCAATAATTTCCAATTATTTCCAATTATTTCCAATATTTCCATTTCCGATTGCCCTATAAACGGCAATCGATTTGCACCGAGTCTGATCTGACGCAGGAGGAAGGACTGGAACGTGCCAGAAAACGAACCCGAAATTGCTCCATCCTGACCCAAAGGATCTGCTGTAAAAATGGATTACCGTAGAGGAGCTCAAAGTGTTTCCTTTGGCCTGGTTAGGGCACCCCTGCGAGTGTGTATGTATGTATTTATGTGTGTGTGTGTGTGTGTGTGTCGGCCATAGCGACATAACCCCGAGCCCTCATGAGGGAAAAATTTATAACAGAGACTGTAATTAGACCGTCCATTATGTCCCGAGGCCAAGAGGTACAGTTTGCTAAGGCCGCGGCGCGAGGCTTTCTGTAGTGTGAGGCGCAAAAATCGCCTCGTTGTGAAATGAACTCTATGGACAAAAGTTGGTGGGCACCTGATAAAACACTGACCGATGGCATCCTGCTTACCATCCACTCTCATTCCTGCATTCCTAAAACAGAATCATGGACTTGGTCCATCAGTGGATACAAGCACGGGGGCTTATCGGCTATCACATTCGCCTCACACCTCCAGGGTCCGGGTTCGATTCCCGTCTCCGCCATGTGTGTGTGGAGTTTGCATGTTCTCCCCGTGCCTCAAGGGGTTTTTCTCCGGGTTCTTCCAGTTTCCTCCCGGTCCTAAATCATGCCCGGTAGGTTGATTGGCACCTTGGAAAATTGTCTCTAGTGTATGAATGTGTGTGTGAATGTGTGTGTGTGCCCTGTGATGGATTGGCATCCCGTACAGGGTGTTTCCTGCCTTGATGCCCGAAGACGCATGAGATAGGCAAGGGCTCCCCCAAGGGAAGAGCTTATAAAGTGGTAAAAGATGAATGAATGAATGGATAGAAACAGGGCGCTTAGTGGTTAGCACGTTCACCTCACACCTCCAGGGTCTGGGTTCGATTCCCGCCTCCGCCATGTGTGTGTGGAGTTTGCATGTTCTCCACGTGCCTCAGGGTTTTTTTTTTCAAAAAACATTGTCCCTAGTGTGTGAATGTGTGTCTGCGATGTATAGGGTGTGTCCTGTCTTGATGCCCGAAGACCTGTGGTAGAAGATGAATGAATGAATGGATAGAAACACGGGGCATGGTAGCTTAGCGATTAGTGCGTTAGCCTCACACCTCCAGGGTTGGTGGTCCAATTCCCGCCTCCGCCATGTGTGGGTGGAGTTTCCACATTCTCCGGGGTTCTCCGGTTTCCTCCCTGGTCCAAAACCATACCCAGGAGGTTGATTGGCACCTTGGACAATTGTCCCCAATGTGTGAATGTGAGTGCGAATATGCCTTGCGATGGGTTGACACCCCATACACGGTGTATCCTGGCTTAATGCCCATAGACACCTGAGATAGGCACAGGTTCCCGTGAGAGAAAAACGGATAAAGCAGTAAAAAATGAATGAATGGATAGAAACAGGGGGCACGGTGGCTTAGCATGTTCGCCTCACACCTCCAGGGTTGGGGGTTCGAATTCCCGCCTCTGTGTGGGTAGAGTTTGCATACTCTCCCCAGGGGGTTTTTCTCCGGGGTTCTCCGGTTTCCCCCCGGTCCAAAAACATGCCCCGGCAGAAAACCGTCCCTGCGATGGGTTCCTATTCCATACAGGGTGTGATGCCCGAAGACTCCTTAGATAGGCACAGATTCCCTGGTAGAGGATGAAAGAATGAATGAATGGATAGAAACATGCTAGCTATGAAGTTTTTCAGTTTCTGACCTTCACACTACGATGTGTGTTTTCCTCAGGGATCCATGGTTTCCTCCAAAATGCCAGTAAGTTGAAACCGTACCTAGGACAGTGACTGGATCCACTGGGATGAAGCTCCATGAGGATTATTGTCAGTCCGGGCCAAAATCCCCTGGATCCCTGAGGAAAACATGTTTACATAGCATGTTTCTATCCATTCATTCATTCTTTCATCCTCTACCATGGAATGAAAGAATGAATGAATTCTTTCATTCCTCCTTGCCTATCTAAGGAGTCTTTGAGCATCACACCCGGTATGGAATCGTCCCATCGCAGGGACAGTTTTCCAAGGTGCCAGTCAACCTACCATGGCATGTTTTTTGGACCCGGGGGGAAACCGGAGAACCCCGGAGTACTGCCTCTTTTTTTTTTTTTTTTTTTGTTTTTTTGTCCCCGTCCGTCCCTAGATGAAGCATTCATGACTGTTACAATAACAGTAACGGAAAAACGTGAAAAACAATAGAATATCCCTCTCTATATGGAATATCTATCGAAGGGTAGTGATGTAACTATTCAAACATGATGCTAAAGTCCCAAAGCTCCCCAATAAGACAGCGGATTGTTTTATTTTGTTGTTGTTGAAAGAATGCGGCGTTTAATCCGGATTAACTCTTTGCCTCTGCTCATGAGCACCCACTTCTTCTTCTTTTTTTTTTCCAGAGTGAAATTAGGATTACGGGAAGCAAATAAAAACCCCACAGAAAAAAAGAAAACACAAAACAATACTAGCTTTTGTTCTTGACACACTTGTCCCCACTTCCACATCATTTCCCATGCAGCGCCTCAATACAAAGCTCTTGTTTGAGCCCGGATTTGCCTTCCTGTCAGAGAACGGCGGCTAAAAGGAAGAACAAAACGCTAGGAGGTTGGGGGGGATCCATATTGTGTTAATCTACAAAAGTGTGCGCGTTTTATTCGGATTATGGGCCTGCTCCGAACAATGCGGAAGGCTTCACGCTAATTGTGACGTCACTAGGGGCGACTCGAAAAGACCGCTTTGGGGGGGGGGGGGGGGGGGGGGGTTTTGTACATGCTGCTGCGCTCTCACAAACGCACACATTCGACATCATGTTTTAAACAAATAATAATAACAACAATAGCTTCTTTATTTGTTAAATGTACAGTAAAAGTCCTTCAGGTCTCGTATCATTTTAGTGTTTTTTTTTTTTTTGTTTTTTTTTTTTTTTTTATGTGATTATCAGGGGGACACGGTGGTTTAGTGGTTAGCACGTTCGCCTCACACTTCCAGGATCCGGGTTCGATTCCCGTCTCGGCCATGTGTGTGTGGAGTTTGTGTGTTCTCCCCGTGCCTCAGGGGGTTTTTCTCCGGGGTTCTCTCAGTTTCCTCCCTCCCTCCCCGTCCAAAAACATGCACGGTAGTTTTGATTGGCACCTTGGAAAATTATCCCTAGTGTATGAATGTGTGTGTGTGTATCCTGCGATGTGTTGGCATTCCATCCAGGGTGTATCCTGCCTTAATGCCCATAGACGCCTGAGATAGGCACAGACTCCCTGTGACACGAGGGAAGATCTGATAAAGCGGAAGAAGATGAATGAATGTGATTTTCAGACGAAGAACGTTACTGAACAAATCTGTGTTTTACTTCTAGTGTAATTATACTGCAGGGCCAAAAGTATCGGAACAACCTACATTTTCCAGCCTTACCACAACTCTTACCACAAATTTGGTGCCGAGCGATTGTATAACATGCAATCAATGCCTGATGATGTCATTTCTGAACTAGTTGGTATTAACAGCTCCATGGTGACAGGCTTTATATGGGATTGGAGGATGTGGAATATCTCCGGTTCAGTGTCTCCATCAGACTTCACTATCACCTACAAATGGGAAAAATAAATAAATGGGATAAATAAACACACAAATGTTATGGTAAGGTGTCCAGTAACTTTTAGTTTATATATTATATTTATGTAGCATACGGGCATGACATCCTTTTTAATGATAAAAATAATTTAATATTTACTCATTCGTCATGGTCTATAGACTTTAAAACGTAGTTGATTAAACTCAAACAGGTTTAATAATACAAACATTGACAAACATTTGGATTTTTTTCATATAGTTTTAAATAATACTATTTTTAGTTGGACAATTTTCTCATTCGTAAAAAATGTAAAAATTTTTTTATAAATGCTTGTTTTTACAGTTTACATTATGGTTTACACCAAAATTAGGACGTAAACACGTCCACATTTTGGTCGAGCATGGAGGATACATTGTGCTATGTGATTGTGCCCCCTACTGGTCAGACACTGTATTACATCTGCAGCTTTTTTAGTTTTACGTCAAAAATAAAATAAAGAAAAAAACTTATGTTATAGTTTTATTGCATACAGGATATTATTGTATTTCAATTTTACCACAGATGATGTGGTATTTACTCATTATGTGGAAATAAAAGTAGAAACTATGCTTCATAATTGGTTCTGGTTACACTAACAATAAAAACAAAAACAAAACAAAAACAAAACAACAATAATCGTACAAGTTTTTTTTTTATAGATTATAGATGTAGGTTTATAAAAAGCATTGTAGCAAAATCACTAGAGCAAAATCTACAGTCAGATATAATCTCACAATAATAGAATCTCACATTATAATGATATAATATAATATGATTATATACATATAATTGTGTGAAATTGCAAAAGTATTTAGTAAATTAGTGATAACAAATTTGAAGCTTTTGTCCTTAATGGCATTTTCCCCCTTACATTATCTATACATCTATATCTATACATCTACCTGAGGAATGAATAGGAATATTTTTGACACCAGTGATAACTGTCCATCCATCCATCCATCCATCCATCCATCTTCTTCCGCTTATCCCAGACTTGCCCAGACTTCCCTCTCTCCAGCCACTTCCTCTAGCTCCCCCGGGGGGACACCGAGGCGCTCCCAGGATAGTCGAGAGACATATTCCCTCCAACGTGTTCTGGGTCTTCCCCGAGGCCTTTTCCCGGAGGGACATGCCCGAAACACCTCCCCTGGAAGGCGCCCAGGAGGCATCCAAAATAGATGCCCGAGCCACGCCAGCTGGCCCCTCTCGATGTGAAGGAGCACCTCTGAGCTCCTCCCGAGTGACTGAACTTCTCACCCTATCTATAAGGGAGCGCCCAGCCTGTATAATTGTATAACTGTATGATTATTTATTTAAGTGGCCCAAGATAAATAAAAAAAATGAAATAATGCCTTTTTTTAATGATATATCTGTCCGATTGATGGCACTTCCTGACTTTCAGGACATTATAGATCTGCTGAAGGAAGGTTTCTGGTGCCCGGTACCACAGCACACTATCTAAGGTCACGTGGAGTTCAGGTTCATCTTAATCACAGATATGTTTTTGCGGCACGAGGAGGAAACTGCATAATATTATCAGGGCGTTTCATGTTTTTGGCTCATCTGTGTATCCTCTGGATGTCATGTTTTCATATCTTGACAACCATTCCTGCTTTATTTTAACTTTAATGTGAACTCTAAACATCAGTATGCTAACTTTTTTTTTTTTTTTTTTTTTTTTTTTTCAAATATAGACATATGTAAACAATTGGGCAAAAGTTTGCGGACACCTGATTATATGATTATAAGAAGTTCCGCCGGAATTTGGCGTGATCTCTTCATTCAGTCGCACGGGCATTGGTAAGGTGAGGAAGGCGAGGAAATCTGGGGCGAAGTCAGCCTTCACGTTCATCCCACAATCAGTAGGGTTGGGATATTCAGAGATCGACAGCAATCCAATAAAGATCTTCCACTACAACCAATAGACAGAGGGGGGGCGGTAGCTCAGTGGTTTTAGGCTGATCAGAAGGCCAGGGGTTCGAGCCTCGGTATCGCCAAACTGCTACCCATGGGTCCTTGAGCAAGGTCCTTAACCCTCTGCGCTCCAGGAGCGCCGTATCATCGCTCACCAAATCAAGCACAGATATGCAAAGAAAAGACTTCAACATATTGTTCGCGTAAAATGAGAATATTCTAATCCAGTGACCCCACCATCAGCCCACCATGATGCACCTCCACCTTGATGCTTACAGCATGAAGAGGAACTACATACCGCGGTGAAGGGATGGTGTGTCTTCAAACCTTTGGCCGTTATCGTGATCCTTCTGACATTTCGAAGAATAAACGAATAACAATGACAGGAAATGGTGCACGTTACTGAACGTTGCTGCCAGTTAAAACTTTCACAACATCGCTGCTTCCTGTCAGATTGCGCTGTTCACCTCTGCGTTTAACCCCGGGGTCAGTGCGAAAATACTTTATTCAATAAGACACTAGGCAGATCCCAAGCACATGCATTTTACATGTATGGTGGCTATGGAGGGGGTGTAGCTCAGTGGTTTAAAGTGCTGGGTTACTGATTGGAAGATCAGGGTTCGGGCCAGTGTATCGCCAAGCTGGTCCCCCCCATAGGTCCTTGAGCAAGGCCCTTAACCCTCTGTGCTCCAGGGGCGCCGTATCATGGCTGACCCTGCGCTATGACCCCAGCTACCAAACAAACTGTGATATGCGAAGAAAGAATTTCACTGTGCTGTTCATGTTCATTGTTCAATGTTCATTCATTCATTCATTCAACTTCTACCGCTTTATCCGATCTTCCCTCGGGTCACGGGGAGTCTGTGCCTACCTCAGGCGTCTACTGGCATTAGGGTAGGATACACCCTGGATTGAATGTCAACCCATCGCAGGACACACACACACATTCATACACTAGGGACAAATTTCCAAGGTGACAATCAACCTACCGTGCATGTTTTTAGACCGGGTAGGAAACTGGAGAATCCGGGGGAAAACCCCCTGAGGCATGGGGAGAACATGCAAACTCCACACACGCATGGCCGAGACGGGAATCGAACCCGGACCCTGGAGGTGTGAGGCGAACATGCTAACCACTAATCCACCGTGCCCCTTGTGCTGTAATGTATATATGACAAATAAAGGCTGTTCTATTCTTCATTCTATTCTGGTGGACTGATTGACATTTATTTCATTCATACTAGGGGTTAGGGGTCTTGTTCAGGGGACCAGGAGAGTCAGCTTGGTGGGATTTGAACAGAACAACATTCAAATCCAATGTCCAAAGCCTTAAACACTTCATGACCACCTCTGCACACGTTTTTGGCATCATAAAATTCGTGAATTTTCATGTATCATGCTTTTTCATTGTTCGTGAATGAGCACTCCACAAGGACACTCCAAAATCGAGTAGAACATCTCCTAGATGTGGAATGGGACGTCCAAAAAGCACATCGCAATCTTCCACCATCTTTTGTCCGTATAGTGTATCTTTAAAATGAGGCAATGCATAGAAAGAGAGACACCCCTCCCCATTAACCGCATAATAGACCACATGTTTTCGATTTGTCATAAATAATGCACTTCCTGTTTTTCTCCTCTTGGATACATTTATCAGACTTGCTGACACATTTCTTTTTTACTCTCTCTCCGTTCTTTTTTTCCCGGTAATGCGTGAATGTTTTAGTGCCCTATAATTTTTAATAGTTCGCACTTTTCCATGTGAAGACAGTGTAGATATGGATGTGCGCTGTGGAAATGTGGGATGTCCCGTACAAACTTTAGATACTTTGCTTTTGGAATTCCTGCTCATGATTCAGAAGTGCGTAGCTCTCCGTCGTCATCATGTGATAACATTTGGTACACACACACTCCTGCCAGGAATAACGGGTAGAGCCCCGTCATTCCATAATTTCCAGAATTCCTTCGCTTGGAAACAGCCCGGAATATAACACAGGTCAGCTGAATCAGTGTTGAATGAAAAATGATAAATGATGGGGGCACGGTGGCTTACTGGTTAGCATGTTTGCCTCACACCGCCAGGGTCCGGGTTCGATTCCTGTCTTGGTCATGTGCGTGTGGAGTTTGCATGTTCTCCCCGTGCCTCAGGGGGTTTTTCTCCCCTTCTCCCTTTTATTCCCCTCCCCTCTCCCGGGTTCTCCGGTTTCCTCCCGGTCCAAAAAAACATGCACGGTAGGTTTGATTGGCACCTTGGAAAATTGTCCCTAGTGTATGAGTGTGTGTGTGTGTCCTGCGATGGGTTGGCATTCTATCCAGGGTGTATCCTGTCTTAATGACCATAGACGCCTAAGATAGGCACAGACTCCCCGTGACCCGAGGGAAGATCGGATAAAGCGGTAGAAGATGAATGAATGAATGAATGAATGATAAATCATGATTTTGGGATTACAGTGAATTTCAGTAACAGGATGCAAAGTTCATTCAAGTTTCTATATTTATTAATACATGAATTTATGAAGACATTAATCCATTTACTCCTGGCTGGAAAGTTGGGAGTTCAAATCCCAGGATCAACATGGGTCAGTGCCTGGGCCCTCGAACAAGGCCCTCAGCTGTATAAATTAATATGTAAGAGATCATGGCAAATATCCTGGAGCGATCTATTTATTGGGAGGGAGTGGTCTGAGTGGTTACGGCATTGGATGCGAATTCAAAAGGCTAAGGGTTAAGGGCCTTGCTCCCCTGTACAGTTATACATAGTGTTGCACGATATATCGGTACCCGAAAGGTACCTGCTTTTAAAAATGATACGATTCAACATTGTCTTGGATGTTGACTCTGACGTTCATGCTGATAATATATGTGGCAAGAAACACTTCATTCATTCATCTTCTACCGCTTTATCTTTATCGATCTTCCCTCGGGTCACGGTGAGTCTGTGCCTATCTCAGGCGTCTATGGGCATTAAGGCAGGATGCACACCCTGGGCGGAATGCCAACCCATCACAGGGCACACACACACACACACACATTCATAACACTAGGGACAATTTTCCAAGGTACCAATCAACCTACTGTGCATGTTTTTGGACCGGGGAGGAAACCAGAGAACCCGGAGAAAAACCCCCTGAGGCACGGGGAGAACATGCAAACTCCACACACACATGGCCGAGACGGGAATCGAACCCGGACCTTGCCGGTGTGAGGCGAATGTGCTAACCACTAAACCACCGTGCCCGCTGCAAGAAACACTTGCAAAAAAAAAAAAAAAAAATAAATATATATATATATATATATATATATATATATATATATATATATATATATATATATATATATATATATGCAGGCAATTTATATCTCTTCTATGTGCATAGACAAATATTAAAGAGTTTTTGGTGACATAAAGTGTTTCATTTCACTTATACCACAGCCATTTATCACTAACAATGAACCACATGCTATATTCCGTCCGGTCCTATTATAGATATCTTTGGTTCCTTGAAACCTAAATGTATTACAAATAATAACAACGTTGTTTGCCTCAGTTCCCTGATTTGCTGCCAATGAACCTAATTAGCGGGAAATGTTCCTTCAGCTGTTTTTCATTTAAGTTTTACAGCCTTTTTTTTTTCCTCCACGTCCAAACTTCTTAACTCGTGTTGCAGCCAACGACCTTTTATTTTTTTGTTTGTTTGGGGCTTTTTGGAGCTCTGTAAAAACAATGTACCAGAGTATTTGCATTGCTTCTGAAGCATTTTTTTGTTTTGGGGGCGTTTTGGAAAAAACAATCTTCTTGTGCTTCTGACAATATAAGGACCAAGAATTCAACATTCTCATTTACTACGGTTTAACAAAAGCAGATAAATAAATTAAAAAAATGGATTTATAATTATTTCTATCTGGCCAGTTTTAAACCGCCGTTCATAATTGCGTAAAAACACGATCATGGCGAGCAAATCAAGGCGATGGTTCGCTCAGCATCAGCCCTAAATTCCTTTTCCCAACAGTAATTTAGATACGATTGGAATCTGGCGTTCAACGTTTTTGATTTCTCTGAAGACCACAACTTCTCGATTTGAAGCGTTTTATTTTAGCCTGCGTACCAATAAAAGACTTCACCATTGCATGTCTTCAAAGTCCCATGAAAGAGGGAGGGACTCAAAGCAAGATTTTCCCCTGAGTCATTTCGAAATAATGTAGGTGGGTCTGCGAGTGGGTCCTATAAAGACTCTGGCACTGATGATATACAGATGTGGGAGTGTGTGTGTGTGTGTGTGTGGGTGTGTGTGTGTGTGTCTGGAATCTGGAGGGATCTTATCTTTGTTAAGGTGAAAAAATAGACACATTTCGCAGAAGAAGAGAAGAACGCCGGTTTATAATTTTTGTACAGTCCTCTACCAAAGGTAAGGTTCTGCATAGTCGCATAGTTAAGCAGAGTATTTTACCACAAACACATGATTTTAACAATTTAATGAGCATTTAATGAGAGTTATTTGGTCAAAATTGTCCAAAAACTGTCAAGTGTCTTAGTAGTTATGGTTATGGTTATTTATGGTTATGTTTTTGTTTTTTTTTTTTAAAGTTAAATGTGATCTGAAAATAATGCTGTTCTGGTGATAACATTTTAGCATAATAAATATCCAGCATATTCAATTTGCCATTAGCTGTAGCGTTAGATATTCATAATCCTCGTTCGCTTTTCAGCTTTAATTCCTTTCTTTACGGAAAGCAAAATATACAAAAACACAAACTGAAGGCTAAAAATAGGCGTTTGATGGAATGCGTGTAAACACAAAAGAGGAAACACTTTGTACAACTGCTTGATTGCGGTTAGCCTAGCTTCCGCTTCGCTATACATCCATTTCCACGGAAACACTGAACTTTTGCTGAGCCAGTCCGTTTGTAAATCAGTAGATGAAAGGAATAATCTGTGGATAAGAAAATAATGGCAACTCCAGACGGGAAAAATCCGAAGTCCATTTGAGCACTGCTTAATTTTGGTACCTTTGCTGGACCCTTAAGCGAGGCCCTTACCCCCTCAATTGAGTATAAATGACATAATTGTGTATCACTCTGGATGAACACTCTTTTACTGTGGTATCTGTATGAAAAGGAAACGCCTGTTGTATTGACCTTCCCAATCGGTAAATACAATGAGATGCAGTTTCTATATAGAGTAGACTTTATTTGTCACATATACATTACAGGACAGTGAAATTCCTTCTTCGCATATCCCAGCTTGTTTTGAAGCTGGGATCAGAGTGCATGATATGGCGCCCCCTGGAGCACAAAGGGTTAAAGGCCTTGCTCAAGGACCAAACCTTGGCAATACCAGGGCTTGAACCCCTGACCTTCTGATCAGTAGCCCAGTGCCTTAAACTACTGATCTACACCCTCCCTAATCCCGATATATGTTTAATTAGGATGAATTGTCAAATATATACAGTCAGCCCCCGAATATTTGGAACTCGCGGCTCAGAAAATTTGTGGGTTCACCTGCGAGACCTAACTAACAGCAAGTTGCAGATTATCTTAAAATTTGTGAGAATGTGCGTAAATCTGATCAAATACTGTACAATGTTACGTTTATAAAGTGACATAATGTCTAGATGATTTCACTAAGGTACCATACAGGCTGGGTCAGGGGCGGGGTGGGGTGGGTCTTAGACAGGGGCACCACTGTACATTCAAATCAACAAATCGCTAAAATCTGTTCCGTCTTCTTTTCCAGGACTCCATGGAGCTCGTTCAGTTTCTAATCCTCTGCATTTGCGCTGTAAATGCTGTCGTCTGCGAATGTCCGACTCATTGCAGGTGCGATAAAACTGAGGTTTCGTGTCATGGATATGCGATTACAGATTTCCCCGCCCCCATTCCCTCCAATACAACAACTCTGCAGATTACCCGTACCAACATCACCTCACTTGAACCGGCTCATTTGGAAGAATTCTCTAAGAATCTTGTAGTGTTGTCCATAACCGATGCAAGGATAACGGAGGTCCCACCACACACGTTTAACCAGACACACAGCGTAATCAGCTTAACACTTTCAGCAACCAAGCTGTCGTCTTTACCCCCATCCCTGCTTACTCCCCTTCAGAAATTGCAATACTTAGACCTGAGGAAAAATATGCTGACTTCTATTCCAGAGGAGGCGTTCCAGGGTCTGAAGTCTCTGGGGAGCCTCGTGTTGCAGGAAAACGGCATCACAAACCTGCACCCGGGGACCTTCCGTGGACTTCGAAGTCTCCAGGTCTTGTCCCTAAAACTGAACAAGCTGGAGGTGATTCCCGCTCGGACCTTTGACCACCTGGTGAACCTGAAGGAACTGCATTTGCAGAACAACGTCCTCACAAGATTACCTGCCGAACTTTTCACGCATCAGCAGAAACTGCGCAAGCTTTACCTCTCGAACAATTTGCTAACCGTCCTTCCTAAAGGCATCTTCCTGAACTTGCCGGATCTACAGAATGTCTCACTTTACAACAACCAGCTGCACGCCCTCACTCCTGAAACCTTCGGCCCCATGCCCTCGCTCCGGGAGCTGTGGCTGTATGACAATAAGTTAACACGTCTGGAGGACAACGTCTTCACTAATTTGTCTCACGTAAACCTTCTAGTGATCAGCAGGAACCAGCTCTCATACGTCTCCCCTGGTGCCTTCAGCGGATTACTTGGATTGAAAGAAATTTCTTTACAAAGCAACAACCTGGCGAGCCTCGAGGAAGACGTGTTCAGAGGTCTTCCTCTTTTGTCCAACATATCGCTGAGAAACAACCAGATTCACCACCTTCCTGGGAAGCTCCTCGATGGTCTCTCTCACTTAACCACACTGGAGCTGCAAAATAATTCTCTACTCTATTTACCAGAGGACCTTTTCCGCTCGCTAACCATCGCTCAAAGTCTAGTGCTGTCTCAAAATCCCTGGAGGTGCGACCATCAAATTTTACCTCTTCGAGACTGGTTAGTGAAACACCAAGATAAAGTAACCAACACCTCCACCATTAAGTGCTTCAGTCCCTCCTGGTTGATAAACAGCAGTATTATAAACCTTACAAATAATCAGATCTTAAAACCGTCACAAATGTCTCCCACTCTTCTGAGTTTATACTCGTCCACCACAGTATCTGCAGATCACACCACACCTGTCCGGGAGAACAAAGAAAACCCAGACGATCGATGGAAAACTCACACGATCATTATTGCTTTGGTTTCGGCTGCAGTTATTGTGACTATCGGCCTCTGCGTTGTTTGTTGGCGGAGAAACAAACGCCGCGGCAGTCAAAATATAAACTAACGACCTTTTAAAGGTGTCAATGTGGATTTTATTTCGACTGTTTCCTTTCTCTTTCTTTTTTTTTCGGAATAAGGAATAAAAGGAATAGCAAATTTTACAAGTAAATCCTGCATTACTATTTGTTTCGCTATCACGAATACACTGTGACTGTGAACATCTTCATTTTCTATACATCTTGTGTCTCATTTATAGATTTATTTATTCTTTGCACCCCATTTTTTTTAGCTGTCGTTTCTGGATCTAGGGCGCACGGTGGTTTAGTGGATAGTACGTTTGCCTCACACAGGGTCCGGGTTCGATTCCCGTCTCGGACATGCGTGTGTGGAGTTTGCATGTTCTCCCCGTGCCTCAGGAGGTTTTTTTTTTTTTTTTCCGTTTTCCAGGAGGTTCTCCCGGGTTCTCCGGTTTCCTCCCGGTCCAAAAACACATGCACGGTAGGTTGATTGGCACCTTGGAAAATTGTCCCTAGTGTATGAGTGTGTGTGTGTGTGTGTGTGTGTGTGTGTGTGTGTGTCCTGCGATGGGTCGGCATTCCATCCAGGTAGTATCCTGTCTTAATTCCCATAGACGCCTGAGATAGACACAGACTCCCCGTGACCCGAGGGAAGATCGGATAAAGTGGTAGAAGATGAATGAATAAATGCTTCTGGATCTTTCACAATATAAATGGAAAGATGTTTGTGTATGCCTGATGGAGAAAACGGAGAAATGTGGCCAACCAAATATGGCTGGAAAAATTCTAAAACTTTTATACTTTATCATTAGTGGTTATCGAAAGTCATCACACATATCACCATGTTTTACAATAAAACAAACAATACAAACTGGCGGTATCTGGAGGTGGGAGCTCAGTGGTAAAGGCATCGGGCTCTGGACCAGAAGAAATCCTAGCACTACCAAGCATCCACTAGTGGGCCCTTGAGCGAGGCCCTTAACCCCCAGTTGTAAGTTGCTTTGGATAAGGGTGTCCTCCAAATTTACATTTACATTACATTTACATTTGCGGCATTTGGCAGACGCCCTTATCCAGAGCAACTTACAACTGAGCAAGTGAGGGTTAAGGGCCTTGCTCAAGGGCCCACTAGTGGCAGCTTGGTGGTGGTGGTGGGGTTTGAACCCGTGATCTTCTGGTCCAGAGTCCAACACCTTAACCACTGGGCTACCATCTCCCTGTCAAATGCTGTAAAAAGAAAGAAAGAAAAATGCCACATAATTGCATCTTTTTCTCACAGAGCCTAATGTCATCTGGAACGGATTTCTGTTTCTTAAACTGTAAACGTTCCCTTTTCGGGATAAACCCGGTGTGTTTGTTTTGTCATTTAACCACTTCCTTTAATCAAGGTTTCTCCTGAGACATCGTCCTCCGCCCACTCTTCTCGGAAGACCCAAGGAAAAACTTCCGGCTACTACATCCAAATATGCCTTTTCCAGCTTTGTTGGTCCACTACTATTGGTTATAAAGTGCATTAGGAGTAGCATTAGTTTAACCTTTTATTTCTATAGTGCTTTCTTATACATTTATTATCATCTACACGTGTATACCAGAGAGTCAAGTGCATTGTGTATGAGTGTCATTTTTAAGTATTAAGTACTGTACATATATGTTTTATCCAAATAAAGTAAGGCACCCTTTAGTAGTTGGGACTTGAGTGTAAACTAGTAGTTTGCACTGCTAGTGTAGTGGGAGGCGGTAGCTTAGTGGTTAAGGCATTGGACTCTGAACCAGAAGATCACAGGTTCAAATCCCACCACCTCCACCATGCTACCACTAGTGGGCCCTTGAGCAAGGCCCTTAACCCTCAATTGCTCACTCTGGATAAGGGCGTCTGCCAAATGCCGTAAATGTAAACCAGTCAAATGATTCTTTGATACCAAACTGGGTAAGACTCACACAGGGACCTGATTATTTCAACATAACCCTTCTTCAATGTAACAACTCTGGTTAATCTCAAGTCCTTTTTCTTGCTACCCTGATTAACTTGTTAGAGAGAACTGAAAATGATAAGGATTTGTAAGTATATAAGGAAATGTATAATATAAATGTATAGAAACTAAATTTCTACATTCTTTTATACAATTTTATAACTGATGTTTCACTGCAGGGGCACGGTGGGGCTTAGTGGTTAGCACGTTCGCCTCACACCAGGGTCTGGGTTCGATTCCCGTCTCGGCCATGTGTGTGTGGAGTTTGCATGTTCTCCCCGTGCTTCAGGGGGTTTTTCTCCGGGTTCTCTGGTTTCCTCCCCCGGTCCAAAAACATGCACGGTCGGTTGATTGGCACCTTGGAAAATTGTCCCTAGTGTATGAATGTGTGTGTGTGTGAATGTGAGTGTGTGTGTGTGTGTGTCCTGTGATGGGTTGGCATTCCATCCCGGGTGTATCCTGCCTTAATGCCCATAGACGCCTGAGATAGACACAGACTCCCCGTGACCCGAGGGAAGATCGGATATAGCGGTAGAAGATGAATGAATGAATGAATGTTTCACTGCTTTTGGACAATGTCCTTTGTAAAAAGTTTCCTGGCGGATGGTTAATGAATCACTTTTGTTTCTGCGTATTTTGGATGTTACGAATAAACCATTTTAATCGTCTTCGGCTGAAAAGAATAAAGTCGATGACTGAAATAAAGATTTGTTCCTTTTACGGCTCAATCAGTAAAAATGATCCGATCATACAAGTGAACCTGGAAGGGCTCTGTCGCCCTCTAGTGGCTGACTGCGTTACAAATTTAGCCCTTCATGCTCGAGTTGACCGTATATTTACTTTTTAAAGCATTTGGCAGACGCCCTTATTCAGAGCGACTTACAACTGAGAAATTGACGGTTAAGGGCCTTACTCAAGGGCCCAAAATTGACAGATAATTTTTTTTTTACCTTTAATTTTTTTAACCTTACGTTTCAGCATACACACAGACAAAAGTATTGGGCCTGAATGCAGTTTTCCTTTAGTAACTTGGTTCCTTTAGTAACTTGTTGGCGTCACACACGTATATACGATGTCTTTGGATGTGCTATAGAATGAAATATTCCCTTTTGTTATGACCCGGCACAAAAATGCTTCTTTTAATCCGATCGCTCCATTGCTTAGACATCTTTCGACTAACAACATGGCACAGGCTCCTGGTAGAAGATGAATGAATTTAGCATTATGTTGATGTCATCCTCATAGGGGTGGCCAAACAAGCAATATATATATATATATATATATATATATATATATATATATATATATATATATCATTGTAAGGGGCACGGTGGCTTAGTGGTTAGCACTTTCGTCTCACACCGCCAGGGTTCGGGTTCGATTCCAGTCTCTGCCATGTGTGTGTGGAGTTCTCCCAGGGCCTCAGGGGGTTTTTCTCCGGGTTCTCCGGTTTCCTCCCGGTCCAAAAACATGCACGGTAGGTTGATTGGCACCTTGGAAAAATTGTCCCTAGTGTATGAATGTGTGTGTGAGTGTGAGTGTGTGTGTGTCCTGCGATGGGTTGGTATTCCATCCAGGGTGTATCCTGCATTAATGCCCATAGATGCCTGAGATAGGCACAAACTCCCCGTGACCCGAGGGAAGATCGGATATAGCGGCAGAAGAATGAATGAATGAATGAATTACACATTGTTGGGAAGGTCACTTTGGAAATGTAATAGATTACAGAGGACCCTTATGCAAAATGTGATAAGTAGTGTAACTTTTCAACATATAAACGTCCATTCAAGTACTTTTTGATTACTTTCATTTGGCCCCTAGGTGGCGCTGTAAGTTAACATTCTAAGAAAAAAAGTTTAAAACCCTCGAAAAAAAAATCGGGTCTATTTTTCGAAGTGAAACTGCAGCAGATATAATAATAATAGTAGTAATAATTCGAATTAAAATCACGTTTCAGTTGAAAATCATGTGCTTTTCATGGATGGAATTGATCCATTGCTTTTCAATGGATGGAACCTGATTTGTAATCTTAAACATTTTCATAAGTATCTGTAATTTAATTACACAATTATTCTCAGTAACTGTGACGAATTTCTGTTACATTTATTCTGTAATTCAACAACGCAAACCAACAATGCATATTATTATATTACACTATATTAATCCGATTTACCCATCGCTAGGTTCGACACATTCAATAATCTATATTTCCATCGGCCACTTGGTGTCACTGTTGCTGCATTAATGATTCACTGAACACTGAGAACCAGGAAATTATTACTCCTTCTTACTTAACAATTTAACTAACGAGATTAGAACCAAGAAAATGCTGTTGGGCTATAGTACAGTAACCAGTACCTTTATTTCAGTCCCCTGGTTCCTCTCAAGGTTTCTTGCTCATATCATCTCAGGGAGCTTTTTCCTCATTACCATCACTGACTTGCTCATTAAGGATGATCATACTGTAGGTAATTGAAAATGTATATTTCTGCATTTCACTGTATTGTAATATACACATGATAAACACGGGTTCCTTTTCATGGGATTCCACTGCATCACCTGATGTAACACAACTGATTTTATCTGTTTATTGATTTTATTAAGAAATCATTGCCAGGAGGGGGCGCAAATGTATTTTACAACTCACAAATCGGGGACAAATCCAGGATACACCCTGGATGGAATGCCAACCCATCACAGGACACACACACACACACAATCACATTCACACACACATTCACACACTAGGGACAATTTTCCAAGGTGCCAATCAACATACCGTGTATGTTTTTGGACCGGGAGGAAACCGGAGAACCCGGAGAAAAAACCCCTGAGGCACGGGGAGAACATGCAAAACCACACACACATGGCCGAGACGGGAATCGAACCCGGACCTTGGCGGTGTGAGGCGATCGTGCTAACCACTAAGCCCCACCGTGCCTCTAATATGGGAATAATATTTTGAAAAAAATTAATTATATTCGTGCATGTTCATTCAATGTCCAAAATAAGTATTTTCATTCCAATGTTTGGAAATGATTTCGTTTTGAAATAAAACCTTCATAATGCATGACACCTGCATGGGACCGAGAAGGTGCTGAAGAACAAATGACATTTTCACCTTTTCTGAATTTTATCATTCAGATGGTTTTATTCACATCTCATTTCATTCATTTTATACAATTCTTTTTTTCCTGAAATAACAAGAAACTAAAAGAAATAAATAGAATATTGTTTTCTTTTTCTTTCCTTTTTTTAAAGTATTAAAACACCATTCTATACATACAGCTTATATGGCAGTTTATACACAATGGCAAATAACTACCAGGAATAGAATAAATTATATATACATTTTTATGCATGTTCCTTTTTATCTATGCAACGCGGTCATGCAGTAATACTTGTTGACCGAACAAATCCATAAATGCCAACATATTCCACTTTATTTTCAAATGTATTTCTAAAAAAAAAAAAGCATCCAGCTAAAATCCTTTGCCATACCTCTTTTACAACTTGCCAAAGATGTTCTTTACTTTCTTTATGATCCAGTTCATTCCCGAACAGATCGATAGGGTTTAGGCGTCGTGAGTGGACAGGGCATTCCATGGATCTCCGGACGACTATTAACTTCCTAAATAACGTTTACAGAGCTCGTATGCAATTCTTCTGCTCATAGTCTGGTTATACGGTGAAGTCTTTTCCAATGAGCCACAGTCATGAAGGAATTGCAAGGTGTTGAAGTATGGAACGGTTGCCATGTTGTGTCCTTTTCCCCTTCAATCAGACTCCAATCAGACTCCCCTGTTCCAAAACAAGCACCAAACTATTAAGCTTTCACTTTCACTGTTTGAAGGGGGGGTTGGAGTTTACATGTTATCCCCGTGTCTCAGGGGGTTTTTCTCCGGGTTCTCCGGTTTCCTCCCCCGGTCCAAAAACATGCACATCTCTGGTATTCTATCTCTGGTAGAATAATATTAGAAAACAGGTATGCAAAAAAAATTTACAGTTAAAAATTGTATTTATTATAGGCACGGTGGCGTAGTGGTTAGCACGTTCGCCTCACACCGCCAGGATCCGGGTTCGATTCCCGTCTCGGTCATGTGTGTGTGGAGTTTGCATGTTCTCCCCGTGTGCCTCAAAAAACAGGGGTTTTCTCTCCGGGTTCTCCGGTTTCCTCCCCGGTTCCTCCCCCGGTAAAAAACATGCACACATTGTAGGTTTGATTGGCACCTTGGAAAATTTGTCCCTAGTGTGTGAATGTGTGTGTGTTGTGTGTGTGTGTCCTGCAATGGGTTGGCATTCCATCCAGGGTGTGTCCTACCTTAATGCCTATAAATGCCTGAGATAGGCACAGGCTCCTCGTGACCCGAAGGAAGATCAGATATAGCGGTGGAAGATGAATGAATGAATATATCAAGAATAATTACAGTAAATTAAACACAGAATGTTCTATGATTTTTAATGTAATAGAAATGAGCATCTACAGTTGATGTGTGCTTAGTTGTTTATTTTTTTTAAATAAAAATCTTACTGGAAAAACGCACGACCGATGGAAGGACACCGTTTTAAGGAGGTGTAATGTTCGCTTTAATTTACACACACCTAAATGTGACTCTTGGTCATTAGAACATAAGAAATGGCTCATTTGGATGCCACACAACTTTCTCCCACTCATTCACTGACCATTTGCTGTGTGTTTATGCCTAAGAATCACCGTAATCAGCTTCAGTGGTTAATTATTATGTACATTCATTATTCAACTCATTACTACAAAAGTTGTATTAATATGTACGTTATGTAATTTTTTTTTAATTTTCTTTTTAAACTCGAAAAACAAAAGAAAATTTTGAATTAGCACAGTGTCACTGTTTCGGTACGGGGAAATAATCTTTGTTTTACTCATGTATGAAAACCAGAGCGGGCCCCAGACCATAACTAACAGAGGGGACAATAATAACAATAATAAAAAGTGCACACTCATAAAACTGGTACAGTCTGTCAGCTCATTAACCTTAAAGAAAATCACAAAATAAATCAATATTACTAACAACACAGTATATACAATATAAAACAGTACAATTATAATAGTAAATAGTAATAATGTTCTAATGACCAAGAGTCACATTTAGGTGTGTGTAAATTAAAGCGAACATTACACCTCCTTAAAACGGTGTCCTTCCATCGGTCGTGCGTTTTTCCAGTAAGATTTTCATTAAAAATAAATAAACAAATAAGAACACATCAACTGTAGATGCTCATTTCTATTACATTACAAATCATAGAACATTCTGTGCTTAATTTGCTGTAATTATTCTTGATATATTCATTCATTCATCTTCCACCGCTATGTCTGATCTTCCCTCGGGTCACGGGGAGTCTGTGCCTATCTCAGGCGTCTATGGGCATTAAGGCAGGATACACCCTGTATGGAATGCCAACCCATTGCACACACACACACACACACTCACACACATTCATACACTAGGGACAATTTTCCAAGGTGCCAATCAGCATGTTTTTGGACCGGGGGAGGAAACCGGAGAACCCGGAGAAAAACCCCCTGAGGCACGGGGAGAACATGCACACACACATGGCCGAGATAGGGAATCGAACCCAGACCCTGGTGGTGTGAGGTGAACGTGCTAACCACTAATCTACCGTGCCCCTTATTCTTGTTATATATTAAATGAATTTTTAAAAAATTAGGAAAACGCTAAAGAATGCTAGCATTGGCTGCTAACCAGGAAGAGATAGCAGCTAAAACTAGCGTTATGGATTAAAGCTTCAAGATTTGTTTTTGTATTTGCCCCAAACATAGTTATATGCAGGATACAACTTGCAGTGAAGAAAAAAATGTACTGGTGAATATTGAAGCTTGAATCAATAGCGCTTATGTTAAAAGCTAGCCCCTTTCCTAGTTAGCGGCTAATGTTAGCGCTATTGATTTTGAAGTGTTTTGTTTCCAGCTTTTCTTTCAAAAGGAAAATTAAAATTCCTGACAATTCTGCAATTCTTCCCCTGAACCTTTAGTCAATTTGAACCAGACCGTGACTGAGGTACGTACCGAACCGTGAATGTTATTGTGTACCATTACACCGCTAATAAATAAATAAATAAACAGATGGACAGATAGATAGGATAAAATTGATATATATTATTATTTCAACTTGTATTTTAAATGGTGAATTATATTACATATTCCATGTAGGATTGAATACTTAAATATCTATATATATACACGTGTGTGTGTGTGTGTTTTATTTATATTTATTTACAATAAGAACGACACAAGACTATATAAAACCAGACGTTCTTTTTCCGTTCTGTCTCCACGAGGACGCAGCTCTACCTCTGCCAAGTCAATCTATAGTCTATGTGCCTCTCGCCTCGGTCTCAGAGAAACGATAAAGTCTACATAAAAATATCTATATATTTTTTTACAATGCAAATATGTTCAAAATGATACAAAAGTCTCGTATCCAGTGTACACTTCTATTCATCGTGCGTTCACTTGTATCGCCGAGGCAGCGATGCAAATCAGCGAATCGACATCCCTAAGAAATAATGTGTGTTTCTGTGTTTACAGGTTATACATGTATAAAGCACGAGCATGACCAAGTTTAAGGTAACAGGGTGGAAATATGCAGGATTATCTCTGGTGTCAGCAAAAGAGGTAACGGTGACTGTGAAAAAAACAACAAGTAGAACAACGAAAAAAAAAAAAAAACAAAAGAAGAAAAAAAAAAAAAAAATTGCACATGAAATATGAAGACAAGGGGGCACGGTGGCTTAGTGGTTAGCACGTTCGCCTCACACCGCCAGGGTCCGGGTTCGATTCCCATCTCGGACATGTGTGTGTGGAGTTTGCATGTTCTCCCCGTGCCTCAGGGGGTTTTTCTCCGGGTTCTCCAGTTTCCTCCCCCGGTCCAAAAACATGCAAGTTAGGTTGATTGGCAACTTGGAAAATTGTCCCTAGTGTTTGTGTGTGTGTGTGTGTGTATGTGTGCCCTGCGATGGGTTGGCATTCCTTCCAGGGTGTATCCTGTCTTAATGCCCATAGACGCCTGAGATAGGCACAGGCTCCCCGTGACCCGAGGGAAGATCGGATAAAGAGGTAGAAGAAGAAGAAAAAGAAGATATGACGACAAAGAAAGAAAAAAAATCTTGGTAATGAGACGATATAATCATATTGTAATCAGAGAGCCTTTATTATTGTCACGGCAAAGCCTGCGCCATTCCCGCATATTTCATCAGGGCCACTTGGAATGAAAGGCGATGGCGTTCCAGAGCATCAGCCGCTTCACACTTTATGATGCAAATGACGCGCGCAATGAGGCGTCCGGAGATCCCCGGGCCAAATCCATTAATTCGATTATTTACTGCACGTAAGATCCGAAGTCGAAGGGCATCGGAAACAGAGTGGCTGTGAATGAAAAACATCAAGAAATAAACATGAAATAAAAGATAAACGAGAGAAAAGATGTCACACTTAGTTAAAAGAAAATGGCACAAAAAGCATAAAAAAAAACAAAAAGACAAATGAAGTAAACAAACAAATAAATAATATATCCTCTGGCATTTCAGCAACTTTATAAATGAATCCATCATGTGTGCAAATAAATAAATAATAATAAATTAATATACATAATATACTATATATATATATATATATTATTAAATATTGATCATTAATACCCCCTGTTGTTAAACAACAAATGGATAAATGAGTCCATAAAACATGTAAACAAATAAACCTGTCCTGCTAAAAAAAAACAAATGAATATTAAGTCATCAAGCCTACAGATAAAAAAATAATAAACACCCAATATGTAAATAACAATCCACCGCGGTAAAAAAATAATTAAACACCCAATATGTAACTAATTAAAGTAATAAATGAATGAATAAATAAACACCTATTTAAACAAACAAAAATAAATGATCTGTCCATCTATCTGTGTTTGCTTAGTTATTAGTCACAAGTCCGTGCAAAGATTCCAGAGATTGACATCATCAAGATTCTGAGGCGAAAAAGGTGTTAGATCGATCCCAGTATTGACTCTGTCCGGCTTTAACGCTAATTAATTAAATGCCTGCCTAATGAACCGATTTACAGTGCTAACTCTGGTCCCCTGAGGAGAGGTTAAGGAGCAGGAGCAGGAGCCTTCTTCTGGCTCTTTGCCGCCCTGCCTCAGAGCCCGAGGACTAATTGAGTTATCATATCAACAAATCTCTCATCAGGGGCCCTTGCCTGACACTGGCAGAAAGAGAGGCCAGCCAGCGACTAATTTCCAGCAGCAGGACGCTGCAGCTCGCCTGCTAGGAGGCATGAGGTGTACCTGCAGTCTCGTCTCGGGCTCGAGTCACTATCGAGCTGCCTCCGTGTGTCCCGCTGAGAAAGGTCTCATGCTGAGGAACCACAGCCTGATGTGTTAACATTAGATGTGTGTGTGTGGGGGTGGATGGCGTCTGTGATGAGTATTTTGGATGAAAAACGTGCACAAAGAGGCGGCGAGCACAATGCAGTGGCCATGCTGGGTTCCGAGAGGAGCATAGGGACCCCCTGGAGTCTGGAGAGGGGGATCGGGGTCAGGGGTTTTAGGGCTGGAGTGGTGCATCTCTGAGAAGGTTAATGTACTGGTAATGTGGGGTCAGAGGACAGACGGTGTGCCTGTACATCACTCATGACAGCGGCTCACAGCGGTAACCGAGGAAATGGACTCTCAGGGGGAAGACTTTGAAGTTGTTTTTTTTTGGGGTTCTTTACGAGGGATTTTGTTACTTTTTTTTTTAATATATACATATAATTTCTTCTTGTAAAAAAAAAATAAAATCATTGGTGGAGAAATCAGACTTGTGGGTGTACATAAGGCTACATAAGTTGTCTGTAATACCGACAGCGGTGTAATGCACTTCTAAGAACACCGGAGAACTTTTCACAAATATATAATGCATTTACGAACACTGACATTTAGAGTGTCATAACATTGTTATAAGCATTCCTGAAGGACAGGGGTAAAGAAATGTCATACTTAAAGAGTTCATTTATAGCAAACAAAACTGTTAGGGTTGTTTTAATATATAGTTGTTCCTGAAATAATTAATAATAAACCTGCCGTCAATCAATATTTATGTACTTGTTAGTTTATGTATTTGTTAATACTCATTATTAAAGTTAACAGATACTTCGCAGCAAAATTTATTCCGACACAAGTCACTAATTCCAATAGGACTTGAGTTAAAAGTCGAAAAGGACTATAAGCACTCGTGGGCCACTCATAAACTCTTGGTTTATCTATAACAGTAATATAAGAACCAGAAAGGGCTTATGAAGGATTTATTCATCATTATAAGCTCCAATTTGAAATTATCCCCAACTTTATGGATGTTTACATCATTAAGAAAAAAAAAACCCAGTTATGCAAGTTTAGGGAAACCATAGTCAAGCTATGTGCATTGAAGCCTGTCTAAAATGTTTCTTATGTCTGCAGAAATGCAGGGTCTATGAAGCTCTATAGCAGTTACAACCACTTGTATATGCCATGAAGCCCTATAACCCCCATTAGGTTTGTTCATTTAATCACGCTATATACAGATATATATATATATATATATATATATATATATATATATATATATATATATATGTTTTTATCTTTATATAGGTTATGCAAGTTGTGTGTAGTTCTTATGCATAGCTCTGAAGCTTTATAAACAGCATTCCAAAGTGGCATGCTACTGATAGGTGACTTTGCTGACGCCCTTGTGGCTGAATCAGTACAAATCTTCACAAGCATCTATTGGGACAGCATTCCAGAAAAGGTGTTATTGTAAGTGTGAAATGGGATGTTAAGTAGGGTTTATGTGGCTTTATGAACACTATTGATACATGATGCACTTTTTGCATTTTTTTTTTATTGATACATGATTCCAAAAATGCATTTTTTTTGGAAAAATAAAACACTTTATAATGCCAATGGGGCGAGTTCGTTTGCGAGTTATAAACTCTACAACACCCGGAGCAAACACCTACCCCAGAGAGGTTACGTCCTCTGCGTTGTTTGACTAATTCTGCAGATATTAATCAGCGAGACTCATCTATCTCCTGCATGGAGAACCGGGCAATGTTTACGTTCCCCCGGCCGACGGCGCATGTGGGTGCGCGGCTGCGAGCTCGCTGAGTGCAAAGGCAGAGATAAGAAGATAGCGACGTGCCCTAGAGCATGTCCAAATGTTTGACACAGCTTTTCAGGCGCTGTCCTTTACTCTATCAGTTAGAAATCCCACTGGTACCCACACGACTCCTTCTGACCTCCGGTGAGGGGGGAAAAAAAAGACAAATATCATTCCATTTTATTTTATTTACAATAATCCATCATTGGGATTAATGGTGTTGTGACATTATAGCTGTAAATATTTTAATTTCAGCACATAGCAGAAAGAGTTTGTTATGCAAAAAAAGGCAGGGTTGCCAGAATCTAACTTTTCACTTGATTTCTGAGACATTGGTTATAATAGATGGTAGATCAGTAGTTAAGACTTTGGGCTCTGGACCAGAAAGTCGCGGGTTCAGATCCCGGCATCGCCAAGCTGCTATAGAGATCTAGTGGGCCCTTGAGCAGGGCCCTTAGCCATCAAATGCTCAGTTGCTGTCTGAGGCTATGAAAGTAAAACATAAGTCCCAGTTTAGCTGTATATGTTGGGGCTGATTAAAACACTATTTTAAGATGTTATTATACTTTATTTAATTGAATTAAAAAAAAATGTAAATATTAATGAATAACTGCATGGCTGTCATGAGTTATCTTGTGATCAATCGCATATTAATCCAATTTTTATCTTTAAATTAAAACTAAATTAAATTAAATGGCGGAAATCATCAGGACACCAAACTTGCTACGTTTCCGTGCGGATGGTTAAAATAAATTTGCGTTATATATATATATATATATATATATATATATATAGTATATATATATATATATATATATATATAAATGTATATACATGTATATATGTATATACACTCAACAAATATATGTATATACACTTTGGATATCTTTGGATATGCATCGACATGCTAATCAACCCGAGTTATAGAGATCTAATATATATATATATATATATATATATATATATATATATATATATATATATATATATATAGAGAGAGATAGAGAGAGAGAGATAGAGTATATATAGATAGATAGATATAGATATAGATATATAGATATATATTGTAAAAGCTCGAATTTGGGGGTCGTGCAGAAAACAGCATGACCTTTCACCATCTCACACACATTATTCCAGTTATATGGAGGTCAGCAGAGCGGCCGCGGCTGCCTGCTGTTTCCGACAATGCCGCTCTTTCCAAGAGCCACGTCTGGCAGAAAGACCCCCTGGAGCTCCAGTCACCATTGGAAGGCCTTTCAGCAGAGCGCTAGCAGGCCACAAAGAAGGTTCACAGCTGCGGGAAGGAGGAGGGAGACTTTAGCAGGGAAGACGCTAGCGCAGCAACGATGATTCCCTCATCATTTGTAACATCACCCAAATATTCTTGTTTGCCCATTTATTTAAAAAGTATTGTCTAGTATAGAGTTTTTTAAATGCTGACTTTTAGTAAATGTCAATGTTGTAATGGCGTGCAGTAATTCAAGAAGTTTTAATGCGTGATAGAACACACGTCCTAAAATGTACTGAATTGATAATAAGAAAAAGCTGTGAATAAATTTTTGTGGAACTTTATATTAAAGTGTTATGTTATGTTCAGAGCTGCTTTACATTGTTTAGTATGAACACAACTGTTTTTTCTTTATTTTCATCACTATCACTATCATCACTATTATATCACATCACTATTACATTGTAGATTCTCACTGTTGGCATCAACACTATGAACACATATGGAATTATGGAGTAAACAGTATAGAGGAAGGAGTGCTGCACCACATGACCTGGCCTCCACAGTCACCTACCGCCACCTGACCTACACCCAACCGAGATGGTTTGGGATGAGATGGAGTTCAGAAGACAAAAGGGCCAACAAGAGAACGCCAAGAGTGTGCAAAGCAGTAATCAAAGCAAAGGGTGGCGATTCTGAAGAGGTTAAACTTATTTTTGTTTACTACATAAGTCCATATGTGTTCATTTATAGTTTTGATTGATGCCTTCAGTGAGAACCTACAATGTTAATAGGGAAGAAAATAAAAAAAAACATTAAATGAGAAGCTGCGTCCGACTGGCAGTATACACACACACACACACACACACACACATACCCATAGTCATTGCCGCAATGTTTCAAAGACCCTAAACCTAAATAAACCCCTCTCCCACCTGCTCAAAACTTTCAATGCACATAAGCCATTTTATACGCTCTACAGAACTCTAGAAAGAAAAAAACAAAACAAAGAAAAAACTCAAACAAAAAAAAACCTTGCAGGAATATTTATTTTATATATATATATATATATATATATATATATATATATATATATATTTTTTTTTCATTTTCATTCATCTTCATACTTCTACCGCTATATCCCTATCCGATATTCCCTCGGGTCACGGGGAGTCTGTGCCTATCTCAGGTGTCTATGGGCATTAAGGCAGGATACACCCTGGATGGAATGCCAACCCATCGCAGGACACACACACACACACACACACACACACACACACATTCATATACTAGGGAGAATTTTCCACGGTGCCAATCAACCTTACCGTGCATGTTTTTGGACCGGGAGGAGGAAACCGGAGAACCCGGAGAAAAAAACCCCTGAGGCACGGGGAGAAACATGCAAAACTCCACACACACACATGGCCGAGACGGGAATTGAACCCGGACCCTGGAGGTTTGAGGCGAACGTGCTAACCACTAAGACACAGTATATTTATATATATATATATATATATATATATATATATATATATATATATATATATATATATATATAAATTCCAGGAGATCGAATTTGAGCACAAAAATAACATATCCCACCCATTAGCAGGTGAAGAGATAATCAGTGTTATTCACCGATCACAATGTTATAATGTCATGATGCTATGCCTGATCGCTGTATGTATAAAGAAAAAGTGATCGGACCAAATTTATGAATAAACTTTGTGACACGGCTGATTGCTACCGAATTGAATAGAACTGACCAAAGCCACTTTATAATTAAGTGGTGGGGGTTTAACCCCTCACACTCATCCACATTTCCCATCAGATCCCGGACCAAGCCCTCTGTCACAGTTAGAAGCTTGTAAATGCTTGTCAAAACCCGTAAGTATTAGAGTTCCCTCTTCAAGCTCCGCTCGGTGGTCGTTTTTTGTTTTTTCTTTCTTTTGCGTGCCAGTGAACCAGGTAGTAATGTTCATTAGCCAAAGCATGCTTGAAAGAGAACCAGATTACTTCTGTCCACTCCAAATGAAAACGAGAAGTCTATTAGAGATGGCTGACCTGAGCTCAATGTTGGGTAGGTGAGCAGAGGAGCAACAAAAAAACAAAACATAATCTCCCCCTGCGATTTCTCTCCCTGTGGTGCTCTTCAGGTCCGTTTCTCTTTCGGCTGGATGACAAGAGCCGTAAGCTCCTTAGCCCTATTCCAGGGCAATCAGATCCTTCTCTATATCTCTCTCTCTCACACACTCTATTAGTGACCTCCAGTTCAGCCTCGGCCACTCCTGATGGAGTGCCTTTAATTCGCATATAATCAATGTTTCATTGAGCTTCAAATGGCTTTTCATTAAAGAGTTACTCACCGCAGGTTTTTTTTTTTTTTTTTTTTTTTTTTATACATCGCGTCCTTGTTCACATAGATAAGAAGCTGCTAATGCTAATCTCTAACGAGGAGCATTACAAAGCAGCTAATCACCTGAAAGAAATGCTACGAGGTCGGGCTGTGAGAGAAGCAAAATGCTTTAGCTTCGACATTCGAAACCGGAGAGGAAAAGAACAAGTAATATCGTATAAAAAAAATAATAAAACACTTGTCGGGGAACCAAAGTATCAGGAAGTGTTTGTTTGTTTTTCCCCTGCACATCATTCATTTTGCTCCTATGTTGCTAATGCTAATGCTATCTAGAAATGTTACTCCCTTAGCATTATAGCAGTTATAAAAAATAAAAATAAAAAAGTATCCCAAGAAAGTGGGTAAATAATTGGTGGTGTATTTTGTGATTTACAACATTCCAGTAAAAAAATAAACAAAAAACAAGTATCTCTGGTGGATATCTCTGGTAGAATAATATTAGAAAACAGGTATGCAAAAAAAATGTACAGTTAAAAATTGTATTTATTGTATAATAATAAAAAAAAATGCAAGTTCGTCTCACACCTCCAGGATCCGGGTTCAAATCCCGTCTCGGCCATGTGTGTGTGGAGTTGGCATGTTCTCCCCGTGCCTCAGTGGGTTGTTCTCCGGGTTCTCCGGTTTCCTCCCGGTCCAAAAACATGCACGGTAGGTTGATTGGCACCTTGGAAAATTGTCCCTAGTGTATGAATGTGTGTGTGTGTGTGTGTGTGTCCTGTGATGGGTTGGCATTCCATCCAGGGTGTATCCTGCCTTAATGCCCATAGACGCCTGAGATAGGCAGAGACTCCCCGTGACCTGAGGGAAGATCGGATAGCACTGAGAGCACTGAAACGCCACACACACATATGGCGGAGGCGGGACTCAAACCCCGACCCTGGAGGTGTGAGGCGAATGTGCTAACCGCTAAGCCACCGCAGTTATAACTCTTTTGATATCACTTTGTAAAACTGTGCCCCCTCCAGGCTGATCACATGGTACATCATTAGATGCATCAAAATCCAAATGAACCGGATTAAAAACACATCCCTGGCAATGCGAGACGGTGAAAGACATCAGGGCTATACAGCAAAATCTATCACGCTTTATACCGCACCTCTGCCTTCTCTCTTCTCTGCTTCTTTTCTTTCACAATTAGAGTCTGTCGGATCGCTAACAGGATTTTCCCTCCGCCGACGAGCGGGATCTTTAAACAACTGCTTTTCTGCCGCTTTTGACCGGCGATTTTGCACTTTTAAAGCTTAATCCAATTCTCCAACCCTTTCGCTGTAAGCGGGATACAAACACACGCCATCGAGGAGCCCACGGCGAGCATGAAAACACTGTATTGTATTGGTCATATTTCTGGAGGACGTCCAACGTCTGGTTTTGTTTTAGCAGCATCCATCAATCTACGGTGATTTTGTTCGATCAGATGGGGATCACATCGGACTCTCTGTGTTTCTATTCCTATGTCGTATCTCATTGTGGCATTCAATACAACAAATAAGCATCCCAGCCAAAGGCTTCAAGTGTTCTTTTAATGTTTTTTTGTGTGTCTTCCTTGGATCCCCTCCCGTCATCCGCCCTTCACTGGCTTTGCCAGCCTCCGCAGCGGCGCTGGGGAAAAAATCGCATTCCCGCGTTTCCTAGCTCAACCCTGAGGATCATCGGTAATGCTTCAGAAATAGATAAGAAGCAAAGACAGATGTGCAGCGAAAGGGAGGTCTGTAGGAAAAACGGTCCCCTGTGCTCGCCACCAAAATCTTGCTCGGTTAATAAGCTTGGAGTGTGTGCGGGCGGAGGGGGAAAAGAAACACTGAATTTACACACCTGGTCAGTCACATGTTCTTTTGAACAATTTATCATTATTTACTCTTAAACTAACTTCCTTTGGAGATTTGTGGAGTTTGATTCAGCCACCCTGGTGTCAGGGACTGATGTAGGTGAGGTGACGAATCCTGGGGCGTTCACATTTATCCCTTCAATAGGATTGGAGATCTATAGCAGGAGATGTTCAGCTCCAAACCCGAATCGCAACGGAACTGGATTCGTTCAAAGGAACTTTGTCATCTTGAAATGTCATGTGATCAAATACAAAGATGCCCAATACTATTGCCTTCGGCGGTTTGGTAACAGCAGGGGAAAGAGACACCTATGGGTTAGCATGTGTGCTAATGTGCTAGCCTATGTGCTAAGTCGCTAACGGCACTGAAAGTTATGTATCTTCTAGATCAGGGGTCACCAACGTGGTCCCGTGGGCACCAGGTAGCCCCCAAGGAGCACATGAGTAGCTCTCAGGCTCTATAAAAAGTGCTCTATCAGTAGATGCACACATAGTATGATTATATAAACGAGTATATATATATATATATATATATATATATAATATTTCAGAGGAGTATATATATATATATATATATACAAAAAGGTATCCCTGTTCTAGATAGTTCTATCTATCTATATACAGTATGATTATAGATATATATATATATCCAGGTCCTTGAGCAAGACCCTTAACCCTCTGTGCTCCAGGGGCACCGTATCATGGCTGACCCTGCGCTCTGACCGCAGCTAACCAACATCAAGCTGGGATATGCGAAGAAAAGAATTTCACTGTGCTGTACTGTATATGTGACCAATAAAGGATAATATAGTATATATATATATATATATATATATATGTATGTATATAAATAAATGTATACATATATATATGTGTGTGGTGTGTCTATCTATCTATCTATCTATCTATCTATCTATCTATCATCTATCTCTCTATCTATCTATCTATATCTATATATATATATATATATATATATATATATATATATATATATATATACAGCATGATTTGATATATATTATATATATATATATATATATATATATATATATATATATATATATATATATATATATATATATATATATATATATATATATATATATATATATATATATATATATATATATATATATATATGTATGTATATATATTAACCCAGTGTGTGTGTGTGTGTGTGTGTGTGTGTGTGTGTGTGTGTGTGTGTGTGTGTGTGTTTTTTCTGATATTAAGCAGCTGTCACTATGTTCCTGTCTGGAGCAGGTAATATGTGAACGCTCCAAATCTGAAGCGTGCTTTGGTTTTGTGTTCAAACCGCCATACTTTCCTCCAAATGACTTCCGAACCCCGGCTTCAGTCTACAGTTACACTCGAAGGTGTAAATTCTTCTGCGCGGAGTTTGGGTGTTAAATTTTTACTACGTGAGCTTAACTCGGCTCTGCGTGAACAAGCTTGACAGCTCTGAACTGGAACGGGTGAGATAATCAAATTTTATGAGGCCCTCAAAAAAAGTCCAAGAAAAGGCGAAGCAATCATGTACGGGACTGAGAGAAAGCAGGCCGCTCTCCTGACTTGGCTGCGTTATGCGTTCCTTTTTTTTTCCCAAAGACATACGAAAGTGTTTTACATTGCGAAGTTAAGAAAGCTTCTAAAAAAAATACAGAATGCTCCTGCGCCCTCCTGAAATCTCCCGACGCCTCCTAAACACTTCGGTTTGATCCTGAAAACTCCTGAAAGTGTCGGAATGCTCCCGGAAAAAAAGGCCCCGAAAAAAGCTCCTTACTGTAAAGCATGTGAGCCTTCTGTACACTATTAAATACTGAACAAGCTCCTGAACATGCTGGGAAGATTTCAGAAACCTCCTGATCACCCAAAAGCTCCTTATTAACACTCCTGAAAGCTTCTGAAAGTTCATGAACCCACATTTACACTCCTAAATGCTCCTGAAAACTCATTAACACTACTACCACGAAAGGCTTATGAGCACTCCCAAAAAGCTCCTGCACTGTGTGAAAACTCTGCACTGCTACTGAAAGCTCGCAAACGTGCCTGGGAAGCTTCGTAAAACGCTCATTAAAATTCCTGAACTTTACTAAAAGCACCTGAATGCTAGTAAACGCTCCTGGAGGCGTCTAAATGAACGCTGAAAGGTCCTGAACGTGCCATGAAAGGTCCCGAAAGATCCTCAACGAGTCCTAAACACTCCTAAGATGTCCCCAAACGCTACGCTAGATGGAGTTTTCAATAAGTGAATGTATAGCTAGTGATTATTCATATATATATATATATATATATATACAGTATATATATATTTTTTTTTGGAGGTTGTTTTATTGAAAGAGAAAACAAAATGTTGCCTGATCCACGCAAATCAAATTCCTCGCTGATGTATATCAGCAAATCAGCTATAGACACTTCTATGTGCTTCTATGTGCGAATCAGCTATAGACACTTCCAGCAGGATCCTGACCCTGACCCCATAGTCTCCAGACAGACAGCCCACACATGGACTTTCAATCCTGGCGTTGTGTAAGACCTGCAAGACCTGTAAATGAGCCAGTAATCTCACATACTCACAGGCCACATGGGTGGAAGTCTGCTGCATGCTTTGATGGGACACCTGCAGGGAAACACTATCTTTACCGCCACATGCTGAAACATAAACCAATGCGCACGAGCATGCGTATGTGTGTGTGTGTGTGTGTGTGTGTGTGTGTGTGCACGCTTATATGTGCGTGTGCGTGTGGCGACTAGCCAAATATGCCACCCGTTGCCTTTGAAGATTATTATAGGATGTGTCCGTCGTCAATTTTTTAGGGGCTACTTGAACACTTACGTCACACTTTCCTCTCATATAGAACATCACACACACACACACACACACACACACACACACACACACACACACACACACACACACACACACACACAATGACGCAAACAGTGAAATCAGTCTCATACTCACATTAGATTGATGTTTGCATTAACCAAAAAAAGGCGCACACTTTTGCTCATACAGTGAACGCATTCAGGCGCAATAGTTTTCAATCGTTATGTTGCATCCCACAATCATTCAAAATGATTCGTATTTCTCAGTATATCTAAACTCTGTCTATAATAATGACGAGGTTTATTATTATTTTTTTTTTTTTTCAGTAAAAAGTTTAACTAATGGGTTAATGTGGCTTAGCTGTTAACACTTTCACTCACACTTTCAGGTTTGGGGGTCGATTCCCACCTCCGCCATATGTGTGTGTGTGTGTGTGTGTGTGTATCTGTGTGTGTGTGTGTGTGTGTGTGGGAGTTTGCATGTTCTCCCCGTGCCTCACGGGGTTTTTTTCTCCGGGTTCTCCGGTTTCCTCCCGGTCCAAAAACATGCACTGTACCTTGGAAAAACTGTTCCTAGTGTGTGAATGCGAGCGTCTGTGTGCCCTACAATGAGTTGGCATTCCATCATTTCATACAGGGCCAACTACGGAAACTCAGGAGTAGAAATAACATTAACCAAGTATGCAAAATATTGTATTGCCTTATTTTGCATATATATTCTTATTTTATTCATTATGAATATTATTGTTGACAGCTGAGTGCACGCGCCAGGAAAAAGTGTGATTGTGTGTGTGTGTGTGTGCCCTGCAATGGGTTGGCATTCCATCCAGGGTGTATCCTGCCTTAATGCCCATAGACGCCTGAGATAGGCACAGGCTCCCCGTGACCCGAGGGAAGATCGGATATAGCGGTAGAAGATGAATGAATGAGTGAACACATTATAGTTTAATTTAGACATAGAATAAAGGCTAAAAAAATGTTATATGCAGTGTTATTTCTTTTTATATGTAAAAAGGGTTTTGTGACTCCCTGGTGTGGGTGGAAGGCTCTCCTCAGTGAGAAAACCTACAAAATCCAAAACACTCATTATCTTATATTCAGGTGTCCACAAACTTTTGGCAATGCAATATGTTACTATAAGTAGTTGTTTGATTTTAGTGCCGGATCCAGTGTCAGTTCAGGGAACACTGTGAATACTCCTTTACGTCAGGTCCGGGGCGTTGTTCAGGTTAAATAAGTTCATCTCCGTGTGTGTGTGTGTGTGTGTGTGCCAGCGGCGTGTTTCTCACTACTAAGCAGAGAAGGACCTGGGAGTGTAAATGGGTCCTCCTCAGACCAAGGCCTGTAATTACACAGAGTATAAACACAGGCTTTGGGATGAAGGTCCGCAGGCAAGCGGTTCAATCCTGAGCAGCTGCACACGAGCTAATGGCTCACAGTGAACATTAACCTGGCTTCTGAACCATGTTTACTGCTTAGTGAATGCTTAAAGAAATGTGTTTAACAGCTACGGATTAATCAACAAAAAAAAAAAATACCTTCCATATGACGCAGTGTTGAAGCCCTCAAGAGCTCAGGGCCATTTGTTGAAAGTCCTGAAAGCGCCCGAAAAGCTCCATAATGTTCACGAAAGCTCCTGAATGGCGTTGAAAAGCTCATAAAAGGCCTCCTGAAAGCTCATGAATGCTCTTAAACTATGCTGAAAACTCAGTGAAAGGTCCTGAAAGCTCCTGATTTGGCCTGAAAGGTCCTGAAAGCTCCTGAATTTGTCTGAAAAGTCCTAAAAGTTCTTGAATTTGCCTGAAAGGTCCTGAAAGCTCGCGAATGCTTCTGAAAGCATGTGAATGTTCCTGACATCTCCTGAAAGGTCCATGGCAATGCTGTGGATTTGAACCACTGCGCTTCCACTTTAGGACGTTGAAAATTAACGTTGAAAAGTGTGTGAACCTCAGGGCCATTTGTTGTAAGTCATGAAAGCTCCTGAAAAAGCTCCTTAATGTCCACAAAAGCTCCTGAATGACGTTGAAAAGCTCATAAAAGCACCTGAGGCCTCCTGAAAGCTCGCGAAAAGCCCACGAATGCTCTTGAACTCTGCTGAAAACTCTGTGAAAGGTCCTGAAAGCTCCTGAATTTGCCTGAAAGGTCCTGAAAGCTCCTGAATTTGTCTAAAATGTTCTGGAAGCTGCTGAAATTGTCTGAAAGGTCCCGAAAGATCCTGAATTTGCCTGAAAGGTCCTGAAAGCTCTCAAATGCTTCTGAAAGAATGTGAATGTTCCTGAAAGGTCCTTAGCAATGCTGTGGTTTTGAACCACTGAGCTTCCACTTTAGGACGTGGAAAATGAACTTTGAAAAGTGTGCCGTTTGTGGAAAGTCATGAAAGCTCCTGAATGTTCACGAAAGCTCCTGAATTCCATAGAAAGCTGATTAAAGCTCCTGAGGGCTCCTCAAAGCTCACGAAAGCCTACGAATGCTCCTAAACGCTGATGGAAACTCTGTGGAAAGGTCCCAAAAGCTCCCGAAATTGCCCGAAAGGTCCTGGAAGCTTGCGAATGCTTCTGAAATCACGTGAAAGGTCCCGAATGCTCCTGAAAGCTATTGATATAAGACGCTGGGCTCAGTACTTGTACTGTAGCTGAATCTCTACAGCCACAATCCAAACATCTGGTGAAACATCTTCCTCGACGTGTGGAGGGTGTTATAAGAGCGAATGGGGAATACATGCGGAATGGGATGATGAAAAAGAAAGAAAATAGAAGTTGGCACAAATGTTTATCTTTACAACCTATTTATTTCACTCGTTATAAAAAGCACAAACACAGGATGTATATATGTATATATGTATAGATGTTTTATATGTATATATGTATATGTATATATGTTATATATGTTTTTTTTTGTCATTTTTGATCATTAAAAGCAAAAGAGAAATGAAAAAAAGGAAATAAACAACTAATTTATATAATAAATAAAATAAATTAAGGAATAAAATGATATATAATTAATTATAATTAAAATTATAATTTTTAATATTATTTAAAATTAATTAAATCTTACATTTTAATTATAAAATTAAATACAATTATGTGTGTATTTTTTTTTTCTTTATTTTTCTTGGGAAAAATCGTTTGCTGTAAAATGAAAAGTGATGGAAAAATAGGTGGAAATGAAATAAAAATCTGATAAATAAAAAAAAATAAAATACTTCAAAAACATATGACATGTGTGGAAGAGTTCCGTTTTAATTTTAGATCATGCAAAATGAGGAAAACAATATTGGGAACTTTTGAGTGGGAAAACAATTTTCTTTTTCTGTATAAATTGTTGTTCTTTGCAAATATGATGTATCATGTATTTATTTCATCTGTTCATCTGTTTCAACTTCAGTGAGACTCGTGTGAAGGAACCTGAGCCTGGGAAAAAAAAAACAAAAAAAAACAATACTTACCTAGCTCAGAACGGCCTGTTTCATAAAAAAACAACAACAATCAAACGCTCGGCTCTGTAATGAATTGAGTCGTATTATGAGACGAGAGGCTCCTCTGGGAACTGGAGCTTTTTGAAAAGCCGTGCTACTGAATGCATGTCAAGCGTTATAAAGGCCTCGGAAAGTATCGCCGAAGATGTATCCTTGTCGATAAAAAGAGCCGAGGCACGATCATATTTACCCAGCATTCATTCCTATTATAAACCCTGTTGATCCACATCCTATTTGGATAAGGCAAAAGGTGAGTGTGTGTGTGTGTGTGTGTGTGTGTGTGTGTGTGTGTGTGTGTGCGATGTATACTGTATTCCCCTGAGCCCGTTCACAGGAAGGCTTGTCTCAGCCATGGGAAAGTAAATAAGTGGGATTATCTGGCATGACAGGTGCTGCGGAGTGAATGGGAGTGCATGATTTTCACACAAAGAAGGATAAAAAGGGAGAGCTGAACGCTCTGCTACAGTTAACGTAACAACACACACCTACGGAGAAAAAAACTGTTAAAGAGCGCTCTGTAAATATGTGTGTGTGTGTGTGTGTGTGTGTGTGTGTGTGTGTGTGTGTGTGTGTAGTGTGTAGGTGTGTGTGACGGGGAAAGGTTCATGCGTGTTTTCATCCGATTTCCGACCCAGGAATTTTGGCGGGAATTTTCTTCGTTCACGGTGGAAATTTCCGAAGGCGGATAATGTGGATAGAAGTGTGGATGAGATTGGACAATCTTGAGCCCCCATTTTGTTCCTCCAGTCGTCTGCGAGGACATTCCAGTAGACTTCAGTGACTCAGTTATTTATAACAGTAAATTGGTAAGGGAGTGGGGAGGGCGGGGAAGGGGGGGGGAGACTCAAACCGCCAGGGTCCGGGTTCGATTCCCATCTTCGGCCATGTGTGTGTGTGGAGTTTTGCATGTTCTCCCCGTGCCTCAGGGGGTTTTTCTCCGGGTTCTCCGGTTTTCCTCCCCGGTCCAAAAACACATGCACGGTAGGTTGATTGGCACCTTGGAAAATTGTCCCTAGTATATGAATGTGTGTGTGTGTGTGTGTGTGTGTGTGTGTGTGTGTGTGTGTCCTGCGATGGGTTGGCATTCCATCCAGGGTGTATCCTGCCTTAATGCCCATAGACGCCTGAGATAGGCACAGACTCCCCGTGACCCGAGGGAAGATCGGACAAAGCGGTAGAAGATGAATGAATGAATATTTGAATCGAATGATATTTGTAAGTGTTTTTAGTGTGTATGTTTCTTAGTCCTGCAGTATGTATGACCATATAATCACACACACACACACACACTTTTTCCGTCAGGGAGTCGGGGGTGTAAAATAATACCATGGCACACGGCATTTTGCACATGCCTTTCTGGAGAGTTCCCACACTCGCAGCCATCTTGGACCGTCTGACCTTTGCCAAGATCCCTCGTTCCAGCACTCGTTTCTCCTCCTCCCCTTCCTCGGGCCCTGCGGTTTGGACAGCTGCGGCTTGTGGAAAACATCCGCCACACATGGAGGCACATCCATCGGCCTCTGCCAGACTCTGCTAGAGGGAGATGATATGCATATGTGTGCTCGTGCGTGCGTGTGCGTGCGTGTGCGTGCGTGTGCGTGCGTGTGCGTGTGTGCGTGTGTGTGTGTGTGTGTGTGTGTGTGTGGGTAGCACTTTTCCTCAACCCCTCAGGACACATGTCTGCCTGCTGCCATCCGTCCCACACCATCCAAACTCCTTAAACACTGACACGCACACACACACACACACACACACACACACACACACACACACATACACACACACACACACACACACACACACACACACACCACATGTCCCAGGGTTCATAGGCCTAATCCCCTGCAGCATGGATCCAATTTAAGGCCTCCCCGCCGTCAGAATGTGGAACATAAACAGGGCCAAGGTTACACGCTGCACCCCTGCCTCTCCCTCTGCCCCGTGCCTCAGTCTGGGCCTTCAGCCAACACTCGTCTTCTGAGACTCGTTCACTCCTGGAGCTGGATTCAGTCCATCAGCTCTTTTTTTTTTAAACCCCCCTTCTTTTTTTTCTCTCTCTCTCTTAGGTAGCCTTAACTGTTTTTTTTTTTTTTTTACTCTCTTTTCTTTATCTCTGACTGGTTTAGAAGATGACTCGGTGCCTTAAATCCTCCTCACGGCGGCTCGGTTGCAGTTTCTCATCTCCACTTGTTCAAGACAAACAAGAGCTGAATAAAGGATTATTTCGAGAGGGAGTGAGAAATCAGTGTGTGGGCATCGGCGATCAGTGTGGAAGATGTTAGAGATCGTCCACATGCCGGACACACACTGATCAAAAAATGTAAATATAAAACACATTTATCCTGCATTTATTTTACATATGACTCATCTAAGAGAGTGGGGTGGGTAAGGGGAAGGGGAATATTTATGTGTGTGTGTGTGTGTGTGTGTGTGTGTGTGTGTGTGTGTGTGTGTGTGTGTGTGTGGGTGTGTGTGTGTGTGTGTGTGTGTGTGTGTGTGGTGTTGTTTGAAGCCCATGACTTTTATTTGTTCAGTCTGTTGGCAAACAAACAATCAGGAAATAAATGAATAATAGCTTTTGATTGTAAAATAATTAAAATAAGAAATAAATAATAAGAGAGAAATGAAACTAACAAATGACCGATAAAAAAATGTAATAATTAAAGAGATTTTAAAGAGTTTGTTTCATATAAACAAAGCAAATTAAAAATTAATTAATTAATGAATTAATATCAGGCATTGGTGTTTAAAGGAAATCAGACAAATAAAATGAATTAAGAGAATAAATAAATGGTAAATAGCTGGAGAAAATGTTGTAAAAAAAAATAAATAAAAAGTTTATGGTTTTCAAAAATAAAATCACTTTATTTTATCAGTTTATTTTATCAACATGTATCATTAAATCTAGAACGGAGAGAAACTGGTAAATTCTTTTTCAAAAAGGAAGATGATGTCATCGGAAAACCTTTTGGACGTTCTATGGAAATGATGTGTTAGAAATGTGCGCAAAAACATAATAATGAATAATAAAATACATTTTATAAAATAGATTTAAATTCGCTCATTTTTATTTCTTTTTGTTATTTTATTCATGGCCTTTTTAAGGGTTTTTGTAGATGTATTTTTTTATATAAAAAAAAAAATTTTTATAAAATAATATAATATATATATACTTACATTATAATGGGTATAAATATAAAACAGTAAAAAAAAAATTGTGGATGGAAAAGAAAAAAATAGTGAAAACATTTTTTAGTTTACATAATATATTAATAATAATTAACAATATAATAATAATATTATTATTTTTAAAATCCAGGATATAATTGGGTGGGGGGGAAATGACCAAATAATAGGAATAACCTGGGGAAATGAAAACCAAAAATATATTTTTATAATTATAAATATTGTTATAATAATATAATAATAATATAATTTTATTTTCAAATCTTTAATGAAATTAAAAAAAAAAGCTTTTTAAATTGCTTTGAAAGATTTGTTTTAGATTAAATTCGCATTAGAACACGAGCGCATCATGAGCGAGAGTGAGTGAGTGAGAGAGAGAGAGAGAGAGAGAGAGATTCTGTACTACATGTATTTTACCAAAAAGAAGAAGAACGTTTGCTATTCATTTCTTTGTTTGCATGTACTGAAATGTATTTCGGTTGTGGCGGAGAAATGTGAAAGAAATGTGAATGAACGCTTTGATTCGCTTTTCCCTTGAAGAAGGGATGAAGGTCGCTGCTTTTTTTTGACACGCCACCTCTTCCTACCCAGAGATCTGGCTTATTCTAAAGACTTTGCTGAACATGAAACCGATAAAGGTGATAGAGGGTTGATAGAGGAAAAAAAAAAAACTAAAAGAAAGAAAGAAAGAAGAGAAAAAAAAGCAGTGGAGATGGAGAAGAGACTGCGAGTTGTTGATATAAAAAGATCAAACTGATGACTTGTGAGGGAGCGTCTCTCCTCCGCGTGGCCTCTCTGAAGTGGGGGTCATCGCGCTGAGGCTGCTGCAGTCCCGCTGGATCAC
>JACRUU010000029.1:12006541-12016541 GCA_030449085.1 Kryptopterus vitreolus
ATTTCCCTCAATGGCTCCTTCTAAAGTGAGCATTTTAAGCCATCCCGACACACTAAATTTGCCCATTGTGCTCCGAGAGGCCTCTGGCTGTCGAGAGGCTAGGTGAGGAGGCAATGGGGGGCAGATGGAACCTGCCCATCACCTCAATGGCCTCTTTCTACCCTAGAGTCTTCCCCCATGTCCCCTCGCAGCCATTCACTAGGTCCAGTGGGAATGTCGCCGGACCCGAAGCTTTGGGAGCAGTCCCATATAATGAGCCCCTCAGCATGGTTGAATGTGGCCCCATTGTTCTGACTAGGGCCATTAAACCACCTCCTGGGCAAACAAGAGCGTCCCTTTTCCTTTATGAAGGCGAAGAAGGCAACAAAGAGAGGAGCTATCGAGACAGAAAGGGGCTGGCCTTTGTTTGGTGGCTTCAATGGCCAGCCGTGGAAAGGGGAGGCTCCTGTTTGGTCTTTAGAGCACACATATTACCGGACACTGTTGTTTGGAAAAACGGAGATGTGAACTTAATTGACTGAGTGGCCCCTAAACGCCACGCCACAAATAACCTGTGGAGAGACAAAAGTATTGTGTATCAAGCAAGGTAGTGCTGATATGCTTTGCTCATGTAATCGTCTATAGAAACGGTACAAAGATGGCACAACATTTGTTAAAAAAAAAGATGTTTATTTCATTGTGAACTTTTCAAGCCGTCAATTTTTCACCGGAACGTATTTTAGCCTGAGAACCAAAAAAAAAAAAAAAGCACGTTTCAAAGACTTTTTTTTAGTAGAAGATCAGGGCCTCCTGAGTTTCTGCTGGTTTTGGGCCACCCCTTGTCCTGCAGACCGAGACCTAATCAAGTTATTATATCAACAAATCTCTCATCAGGGACCCACGGCTGACATGAGCAGAAAGAGAGGCCATCCGCCGACTAATTTTCCAGCAGCGGGATGCTGGCGATCTCCTGTTAGGGCGCTTGAAAGGTACCTGCAATCTCCAGAGTCGGAGCTGCCCACTGCGACAGCTCTCATGCTGGGCACCATGCTGGGGCTGTTATTCGATTAGCAGCAGCGCTAAGTGGGGCGCTTCATTCTCTGCTTAGCTAATCTCCCACCGTGCTGTCGCTCTCGCGAACTGGAATGGAACGATGAGGGGAAAATCAAAGCGAACGGGGAACAAATAATGCAGCTGTCAAGAATCGTGAAACAGGCCCACTGGTTGCACCACAGGCAGAAGCTTCCCTTCTCCCCCCCCCACTGACAGCAGCACAGTGCCACCCTGCCAGGATCAAACTGGCGCCTCGGTGTCAAATCTCAATCGGAGTGCGTAAAAGCAGAGCATCCCCTCCTGACGTATTCCCATAACACATCCTTCCGGAGATACCTTGGGGTTCTCGAATGTACCCTTTTTTTGCGTCCGACGTCAACTGATTTCCCCAATTCCACACAAGCAGGTGGGACAAAATCCAGGTTGGTAAGGAAGGATTGCTGGGGGAACCCTCAGTTTGACCTGACACTCCACTGCTACCTGCTGTGACGCACAAAAGGAACCAATCCCAAAGTTCTCGGAAGAAAGCCACGAAGATAATGGGAAGGCGAGATCTCTAAAAAGAGCTCGGTCTTTCACATCTAATCGGCCTCTTACCACTTTGTGTGCCATGAATAAGATTTATGCTCTTTATTTGACAGTTCTTTTTCTTTTTTTTTTTTAAGCAAATCCACCCCCCCCCTTCTTCTCTCGCTTTCCCTGACACCCTGGCCGCCTCACTCATTCTCAGCCTCTTTGTGAAATTGTTGCTCGGAACAAAAAGAATAAAAAAAACGAAACGAATTCAAGAAAAAAAAAAAGAAAAGAAAAATGCATTGCAAATTGATTAAGCCCTCAAACATTTATTAGATTGCCACAGCCTGGGTGAGGGCGAGAACTTGTCAAGTGAATTGTGGACCCAATCAGTGTTGATTGGGGTCCACGGTGTAGATTTGGGCTCCGGGTAACAATACAACCTAATGAAAAGGTCACGAGAAGATATATAAGGCAGGAACTTATCTACAGATACGTGTCATCTTTTCCCCATGCTGACATCTCATTCCGGCGTGGAAGCCGGAGACGTCATAAACATTTTTCTACCTCTGTAATCTTTCGTTTTAATCCCATTCGCGGTGCTCTCCCGAAGCACAAAGAGAGATGGCCTGTCAAAAGCGTCAGGCTTTTCTTTCCTAAACATCCATAGCGTCGAGGTTATGATTAAAAAGTCACCCTCGGAGCTCGCGCTCGCCAGGATGCCGGCATACTGACTCTATAGCGACTCAAACAAAAACAAGGAAGGGCCAACAATGAATAAAATGCTCAAGAAAGCGACAGTTGGCCAACAGTTGTCCTTTCTCAAGGTTCGCCCTCCACTTTGGGTTCCCAAAGAAGATGCTGAGGTCGGTAATTCTGTCTAAAAAAAAAAAAAACGCCCGGATAAACGGATTGGCGTGCACTTGTGAGGAAAGAATTGGTTGCAGCACTCGCACCGAGGCGCTCCATCTGTCAAACTCCAGTGGCACAGGCCAGGCACGGACAAAATGTTTGCGGCTAATCCCTAATGAGCTGATTCGGCAAGAAAAACAACAACAACAACAAAAAAAAACAGGCAGACAATTATTCATTTTACAGAGTTAACAGGACTGAAAAGGAAAGTCCAAATTGACTCATTACACATTGACTCGGGAGCCGGAGGTTAGGTGTGACTCGGGGGATTGAACAAATAGAAAGCCGCGGAATAATTAACCAGATGAAGGCGTTAATCTCGCGATCCGACAAGCGGGGAAAAGGGAAGGGTGCGGAGAAACGAAACAATCCGTCACCATCGGCTCGACAGTGTTTACACGCATCCTTATGTCCTTTCAGGATTCCGCATGAATGAAAAATGCGAAACCTTCGGGGATTGATTATTTAATTGACTAATGACGCAGAGAAATAAGGTGATTGCTGGGATACGACGAATTGTTCAGAACATTCTGTTACTATGTTTTATACGAATTTTTAGCAAATGGTATTGTTGATTGGGTACTCGGTGGCCCAAAAAAATTCTCTGTCTCTATGCCATGTGTTTAAATATCAGAAATATGTTTTTATATTATATAGGGGAGAGGCACGGTGGTTTAGTGGTTAGCACGTTCGCCTAAAACCGCCAGGGTCCGGGTTCGATGCCCGTCTCGGCCATGTGTGTGTGTGGAGTTTGCATGTTCTCCCCGTGCCTCAGGGGGTTTTTCTCCGGGTTCTCCGGTTTCCTCCCGGTCCAAAAACATGCACGGTAGGTTGATCGGCACCTTGGAAAATTGTCCCTAGTGTATGAATGTGTGTGTGATTGTGAGTGTGTGTGTCCTGCGATGGGGTTGGCATTCCATCCAGGGTGTATCCTGCCTTAATGCCCATAGACGCCTGAGATAGGCACAGGCTCCCCGTGACCCGAGGGAAGATCGGATATAGCGGTAGAAAATGAATGAATGAATGAATTATATAGGGGAGGTTCATTCTCCTGTGGCGTTTTTTTTTTATTCGTCCTCATACTGGTTCAGAAGGGGGTTCGAGCTTCAAGATTATGGATAATTATGGAGGTGAGATCAAACTTTGCCCACAATCAGAGGCAACTTTGAGGATCCTATAATGATAAAAATATATATTAGAGCCGTCAATGACATAATACTGATTCTCTCTTCCGTTAGTGTATTGGATCTATTTAGCAGCAAGTGAACATTTCGTCCTCAAAGTTGACGAGTCAGAAGCGAGAAAAATGGGCCCAAGCGGAATTGATGTGCCTAGACACTTCAGGAGGTGCTGTCACAGGGGAAGTGGTACCTCACAGGTCTTCTATTTAGAGAACAAAGCTGGTAGGGACCTAAGCAGGCGCCCTTAACCCTCAACCACTCAGCTGTGTAAGTGAGATCATGGTAAGTTTCTTTGAATGAGAGCTAGAACAGCCTTTAGGTACCAAATATACATTACAGTGAATTTCGTTCTTCGCATATCCCAGGTTGTTGGGAAGCTGAGGTCAGAGCACAGGGTCAGACATGATGGAGCACAGAAGGCCTTGCTCAAGGATGCAAGGGTGGCAGCTTGGTGATACCGGGGCCTAAACCCCAGACCTTCCAATCAGTAGTCCAGCACCTTAACAACTGAGCTACACCCCTTCCGGTGGAACATAATCGTCTTCTGGTCACCTCGGTATGGACAAGAATATCTTTTAGTTGGAATGAGAGTGCGGGAAGCGGAGGGCAACGAAGTGGTGCAGTTGCAAGGAGTCGAGGTTGTGAAGGTTTGTATACCAGGGGTCAACTGTGCAAAGTAATGAGCAGGGTGTTAGAGAAGTGAAGAAGCGAGTGTAGGCAGGGTGGAGAAGAGTGACAGAGGTGTGATATGTGATAGAAGACTATCTGCAAGAGAGAAATTGTAAATGTAGGGGCAGTAAAAGTGAAAAGACAAGAGGCAAAGGTGGAGGTGAAGATCTGCGATTTTCAGTAATGTGGATGGACAGGATTAGAAACGAGTTTGGCCCTTTAGTAGGACGTTTTGGAGACGAAAGAGGTGCGATTGAAATGGTTTGGTCTTGTGCAGAGAAGGGACACGAGGTGTGCCGGTAGAATAATGCCAAGGACCAAAGGGAAGGCCAAGGAACGTTATGTATGTCCTGTGGAAAGGCGCTTGATTTGAAAGAGACAGTAGAGGGCAGAGTAATATATGGAGACGTGTGATCTGAATAATGTAAATCTTGAGATCAGAAGTACTTGGGGAATCAAATGCCATGCCTGCGGTGTCTGTCATAATATTAAAATAAACAAACAAACAAATAAATAAATAAGAGCCACTGTGGCTTAGCGGTTAGCACATTCGACTCACACCTCCAGGGTCGGGGGTTCGATTCCCATCTCGGCCATGTGTGTGTGGAGTTTGCATGTTCTCCCCGTGCCTCAGGGTTTTTTTCTCCGGGTTCTCCGGTTTCCTCCACCCGGTCCAAAAACATGCACTGTAGGTTGATTGGCACCTTGGAAAATTGTCCCTAGTGTATGTGTGTGTGAATGTGTGTGTGTGCCCTGCGATGGGTTGGCATTCCATCCAGGGTGTATCCTGCCTTAATGCCCATAGACGCCTGAGATAGGCACAGACTCCCCGTGACCCGAGGGAAGATCGGTTATAGCGGTAGAAGATGAATGAATTAATAAATAGATAAATGTGAACAAGTGGACCACAATCAGAACTGTACCGCTGTATTATTATAATCAGGCCGTCCATGCTCGGTATTAAACGCGGCAGCATTCGCACGGCTAGGTTTTGGGGGTCGGCGCCATTATTTATCATTCTGACCTAAAGGGATGGTTTCTTGTATCCTAAACTGTTGGAATGTCTGAACAAGGGGAGGACCTTGGGGGGGGGGGGGGGGGGGGGGTTGGGGGGGGGGGGGGGTTATGGGAGGGTGGCGGCCGAGAGACGTCAGCTAACTGGCTCACGTCAGCATATACGCATACATTCTTGACTGCTGGTGGGAAAGCTATGCCTAGCTTGGTGTGGGACAGAAGGGGGTGAGTGGAGTCTCTTTGAGTCTTTGTGCCAAATCTTTGTGCTCTTTCTTGAATGAGACAGAGCACCCACCTCGCCGAGACAGCCCAGGCAGCCGGCCCATGAAAGGCGGGTTGGCAGCCGCGCAGCGTGGAACCAAAGCGGCTGTGAAAAACGGGGGCAGCGTGGTGAGGATACGATATGTGGCAGAGCCCCCCTGGCATCTCACGCCAGCTCTGCTTTCCACGCCACTCACTCTTCTCCCCTGCGTCTGCCACCAGCAAGAGCCACGGCTGATCAGCACACACACACACACACACACACACACACACACACACATCCAGCATAATCCAATTGGAAAATGTGGGCTACACAGGTGGTCCCGCCCCCTGACAGCCTCAGCGGCACTATGCACCTTTACCCTCCTTTGTGTCTCTGGTCCACATTTACAGTCAGCGGGAAACGAAAGAGTGTTTAAATATCACAAATCTGCTTTTATTTTAAGGATCATCCCGGGACGGGTGTTCTCCGGGGGACGTCCACTGATCTTCTTCGAAATGTTTTTTTTATCCACACACTGGTTTTGATACTCAGAGCAGCTTCTTTTTCAAATTCCCGCTCCAGGATATAAATGACATCAATGGGTACTGTCCTGTCAGGTTCTGCCCGTGTTGCCCGAGGCCAGATCAAACTTTTCCCCAAAAATCAATGGATACTTCAGGATTGACAATAAGAATATATTACATAAACGCCCTGAATACAACAAAGGGGGAATTCTGATCTATTTTTTTGTGTTTTGTTTGTTTGTTTGCTTGTGAGGGAGACCTTAAATCAAATCTGAAACCTACCTGTGGAAATTGTTGCCCATACTGCATTCGCAAGGGTGCACGGTTTCCCAAAGAATAATGGACCCTTATATTTGAAATATTTATATTTATTGGTCACATATACATTACATTGAAATTCTTTCTTCACATATCCCAACTTGTTGTTGGTATCTGGGGTCAGAGCGCAGGGTCGGCCATGATACGGCGCCCCTGGAACACAGAGGGTTAAGAGTCTTGCTCAAGGACCCAAGGGCGGCAGCTTGGCCATACCGGGGCTCGAACCCCGATCTTCCAATCAGCAGCCCAGCGCCTTAAACCACTGTGCTTGGCGTATAATACACTTTTTTTTCAGCTTCTCCCGTTCCACAATGGATGGTCCCCATATTTGGTTTGGCGCATATATTTTTATGCTGGATGCCCTTCCTAATGCATCCCTCCCATCAGGACGGCACGAGGAATGCACTGGCTTGTGTAACCCTAATGGCTGGGGCGGACTGAGTAATTAGGGGTAAAGGGCTTTGCTCAAGGGTCCACTAGTGGCAACATGGCTGGGACTCAAAGCTGCGATATTTTGGTCCAGATCCCAATACCTTAACAATGGAGCTAACCCCCCCTCCCCCCCTATACACTATATAGATAAAAAATGAGTGAATACCTGAGTGAAACCAGGGAGGTGGTAGCTCAGTGGTTAAGGAAGATCGCAGGTTCAAATCCCAGCACCCTGGAGCAAGGCTGTTAACCCTCAATTGCTCAGTTGTAAGTCGCCCTGGATAAGGGCGTCTGCCAAATGCCTTAAATGTAAATGTAAATGAAAGACTGGTTTGTACTTTCGTGATCAAGTCAAGTAGGGCGTTATTGTCATTTCAACTATATATTGTTATAACGTAATATTCCCCACGACCCCATCAGACAACATAAATTAACAAGACACAGGACTGTACAAAACTCTACACTAAAAACAGACAGGGAAAAAAAAACAGAAGTGTGGGCAGGATTTGTTTCTATGCAAAAAATGGTGAACACTGAGGTAAAAAGTGTGTGCAAATGAGCTTTTTTTGGTCATGTTGTTTGTCCATAATGATTGTGTTTGTTGTGATGAACATCCCATTCGATATTTACACGTATAATAACCTTCACTCTTGTGGGAAAATTTCGACTCTGTGGAGATTTGTGCTCATTCAGCCACAGGGGTGTTTGTAAAATCGGATGCTAATGTAGGTGAAGTGAACTCTTTAGCATGAGATAGCATGCGGTGTGTTATTTAAAAACACGTTTCTTGGATTTGAATACTAAAGGATCATATCGATCGTTCTCTGAACACGAAGCGAAGGAAATATTGATCATAGAACAAAAACCCTGAAGGATCCCGAATTATTTACAAAACAAAAAAAGCAGAACAAAAATGCTAAACGTCGGTAGCTCCTGAGGTATTTTGAGGTATTTCTCTCTCTCTGATGGAAGCCTTGAGGTGCCGCAAATCCATACAAGAAACTATTTTTGAACTCGCATTACGGTTCATCATTTTGGCGGAGATCAATGTCATGAGGCGTTTTTTTTTTTTTATCTCTACGTCGAGGGCTCACAAAAATCACCTTCCAACCTATTTGCATATATTTTGTAGCATGTAGTTCTGAGGCAACTGAGGCTGATGTGATTTGATTCTCGATGTGAAATCATCGATACCATACGTTAATGATCCATATGAAACGTCTCCCGACGCGATACGAGTTCCATTCGGTTCCGATTTCCATTTAAGGAAAACGACGCTGTGAAATTCACTACGGTACATGACAGTTCAATTTTACTTCATTGGTGCATAAAGACAATTATTTACGTAATTATTTGCTTAAATGATTTACTATTCACTATGTCACCGTAACGTAAACGTATCGCCAGTTTCTGTGGAAAGCAGCATCATTCTTAAAGGAGCCACGTACCATATTTAACAACTAAAACGACCACTAAAAATGAACGTTGAAATGAACAGGAAATGAATGAATTAACGAGAAATAATAAAAAAAAAATATATATATATATATATATATATATATATATATATATATATATATATAAAAAGCAATTCAGAGTAAAATAAATATTAAATAATTGCCATTTTTTTTAAAAAGGAGAGATTTTGAAATTGAAATTTACATAATTGTAAAAACATCTGTTACCGTTAGTTACAGTATTCGCAACAGTATTAATTTATGGCACATTGAAAACGTACGATTAATGTGCGATTAATCATGATTAATTAACTCATGGCTAACTGCGATTAAATATATTAATCAATTGTTCATATATATTATATATATATATATATATATATATATATATATATATTATATATATATATATATATATATAGATATATATATATATTGCGATGGACACTTTTTAAATCAAATCATAAGCTGACACTGAAGCTTGCCATAATACCTCTTCCGTTTTCTGTTCTAAAATAAATAAAATAAAAAAATATATATATATATATATATATAGATATATAATTAGATATATATATATATATATATATATATATATAAATATAAACCCGCCTTCGGAGTTCGGGACTCAATCAAAACTTCAAAGTCAAGCAGGAAAGTATGTGAAAATGGAAACCATTAGCAGTAATTACTCAGCTCATATGCTTAAAGCCTGTGGCCAACAGAGTGTTATGTGTTTGTGTGGTGATGTGTGTATGTGTATGTGTGTGTGTGTGTGTGGTGTGTGTGTGTGTGTGTGTGTGTGTGTGTGTGTGGTGTCGTTTCCGATGCAGGACGTTGGGAAAGACAGTAGACCTGCACCTTTGTTTTCTCTCTGTGTGATGAAAGAAACTCATTCTCTACCAGCTCATGCTCCACAGCAGCATACTTCTTGCAGGCTTACTTGAGCCACAACCGTGCAATGCACATGCACACACAGCACGCAACACACACACACGTGCACTCACCATGCACACGCACACACATACACACACACATGCACACACACACACACACACACACACACACACACACACACACACACACACACACACACACACACACACACACACACACAGCACGCACACCACCACCACCCAGGACAAAGAGATTGATCTTGTAGAAAAGATTTCAGGTGCTTCATTCGATCCGCCTCGTCGTATTTTTTTATTTTCAAGCTAGTGTGTCATGAAGAGTTTGAATAAAACCCTACACGCTTCAAACCACACCTCTATATCTATCTATCTATCTTCTGTCTCCTGTCTGTATCTATCTATCTATCTATCTATCTATCTATCTATCTATCTATCTATCTATGTCTATCTGTCTCTGTCTGTCTGTCTGGCTCTATCTATAAAAGACTCTTCATCTATCTATCTATTCTTCTATCTATCTATCATATCTCATCTATAATCTATCTATCTGTCTGTCTGTCTTTCTATCTGTTTGTCTATCTGTATCTATCTATCTATCTATCTATCTATCTATCTATCTATCTATCTATCTATCTATCCATCTATTTCGGCGGGTCTTGTCTATCACTTCTATCTATCATTATGGGGGTACTGTGTTCATACAGCCGCAAGCATTGTGGAAGACATTACGTCTATCTATCTATCGTCTATCGATTATCTATCTAAAAGCTATCTATGTCATTGCTGTCTG
>JACRUU010000029.1:12024041-12031541 GCA_030449085.1 Kryptopterus vitreolus
CGGGTTCTCTGGTTTCCTCCCCGGTCCAAAAACATGCACAGTAGGTTGATTGGCACTTTGGAAAATTGTCCCTAGTGTATGAATATGTGAATGTGTGTGTGTGTGTGTGTGTGTGTGTGTGTGTGTGCCCTGTGATGGGTTGGCATTCCATCCAGGGTGTATCCTGCCTTAACGCCCATAGACGCCTGAGATAGGCACAGACTCCCACGTGACCCGAGGGAAGATCGGATAAAGCCGTAGAAGATGAACGAATGAATGAATGATACCCATTAATACATCTAAAAATGTTAAAAAGAAAAGGAAAAAAAAAGCACATTCTTTTTCAATTATTCATTAATGAATTAGAAATACAGAAGGATGTACAACAACAAAAAACGACTTCGGTATTCCATGCGGTAAAACGTTGAGTTTGCGAGACGAAGATGTGCGCTGATGTGTGATGAACACGTGGAAAGGCTGGAAGTGCGCGAGGAATGAGGAGAATTCGGCCTGCGCTTTCCTTCTGACCTGGAGCACCTGTGCACTCACAGGCGTGTAGGAACACGTGTGTGTGTGTGTGTGTGGAGGCATGTGTGTGTGTGTGTGTGTGTGTGTGCGTGTATGAGAATGTGTGTGGGTGCATGTCTATCATGTGGGTAAATGTATTCCCTTCCATGTGTGAGTCTGTACACACTCTTGGGTCGACCTCGCTTTGCTCCGCTTGGCTCAAGCGATGTGTGTGTGTGTGTGTGTGAGAGAGAGTGCGTGTGGCGGCAGGCGGCCGGTCCAGGCAGCCGGAGAGTTGATGCGTGTGTCAGTGAGGCGCTCTCCCACATTCCCCCGGCGGCTGGCAGCGCGCCGGCTGTGGGAGGGGGGGATCGCCTCGTTCTCACGACCTCTCAGGTTCCTGTGCTCATCTGGGAGCTATTCATTTCCTGCCAGAAAACAGCCTTTCCTCTGCGACGGCAGGAGAGAGCAGAACAGCAAGAGAGAGAGAGAGAGAGAGAGGTGGTGTGGGGTGGAAGGAGAAGGGAAGGGAAAGAGGGGGCGGTTTGGCTGTCGAGCAAGTCTGGGCCTTGGTTACAGCAAGCCCTGGGCTTAAATCATAAAGCCCCTGACTTTGTCTGAGCTGCAGTCGAAGACGGCGGACGAGCGGACGAGAGGAGAGATAGATGGCGAACGAGAGCGATTACACCATATGGTAGCACTTACGAGCTAAGTAGGAAGTAAAGAGGGGTAAAGGGGTGTTTCATCGCTTGGTCCCCCCCCCTCCCCCCTCCCTCTGCGTTCCTCTCGGAGCGCGTGCTCCGGTGTGGGAAACGTTCCCCGACACGCATGCCGGCGAAGCCCACAGCCGTGTTGTGACATGTGGGCGGTCAGCAGCGCTCGTAACCCGACACACTCATAAAGCTGTTTTCCAACTCCGAGGTTGAGCTGGAGAGGTGTGTGTGTGTGTGTGTGTGTGTGTGTGTGTGTGTGTGTGTGTGTGTGTGTGTGTGTGTGTGTGTGTGTGTGTGTGTGTGTGGTTGCAGATGTTGACACACACACACACACACACACACACACACACACATACAAACTCTGTGATACTACACACAAAAGCTGATCCATGCTTCAGTACATTCCCATTCTACACTTAGTGGACATTTGCATCTGGGATGATATTATCTGCTCTGCTATTGGTGCGTGCTTGTGCACCAGGAGTCTGATTTTACACACCACAAATCTGATCTTGCATACCACTAATCTGATCTTACGCACCACTAGTCTGTTTTTACACACCACTAGTCTGTTTTTACACACCACTAGTCGTTTTTACACACCACTAGTCTGTTTTTACACACCACTCGTCGTCTGATCTCACACACCACTAATATGAGTTCACACTCCACTGTCTGATCTTACACACCACTCGTCGTTTGAGTTTACACACTCCACTGTCTGATCTTACACACCACTCGTCGTTTGAGTTTACACACTCCACTGTCTGATCTTACACACCACTCGTCGTTTGAGTTTACACACCACTCATCCGATCTTACACACAACTGTCTGATCAACACACTCAAACACAGTCTGATTTCACACACCACTAGTCTGTTTTTACACACCACTCGTCTGTTTTTACACACCACTCGTCGTCTGATCTCACACACCACTAATATGAGTTCACACTCCACTGTCTGATCTTACACACCACTCGTCGTTTGAGTTTACACACTCCACTGTCTGATCTTACACACCACTCGTCGTTTGAGTTTACACACTCCACTGTCTGATCTTACACACCACTCGTCGTTTGAGTTTACACACTCCACTGTCTGATCTTACACACCACTCGTCGTTTGAGTTTACACACCACTCATCCGATCTTACACACAACTAGTCTGATTTCACACACCACTAGTCTGTTTTTACACACCACTCGTCGTTGAGTTTACACACCACTCATCCGATCTTACACACAACTAGTCTGATTTCACACACCACTAGTCTGTTTTTACACACCACTCGTCGTCTGATCTTACACACCACTAATCTGAGTTCACACTCCACTGTCTGATCTTCCACACCACTCGTCATCTGACTTTACAAACCACTCATCTGATCTTACACACAACTAGTCTGATCTTACACACCATTAGTCTGTTTTTACACACCACTCATCGTCTGATCTTACACACGACTAGTCTGAGTTCACACACCACTTTTATGATTTTACACACCACTCATGTGATCTTACACACCATTAGTCTGATTTTACACACCACTAGTCTAATCTTACACACCACTAGTCTGAGTTCACACTCCACTGTCTGATTTTACACACCACTCGTCATCTGATCTTACACACTACTCGTTGTCTGAGTTTACACACCACTAGTCTGAGTTTACACAAACCATTAGTCTGATCTTACACACCACTAGTCTAATCTTACACACCACTAGTCTGATTTTACACACCACTAGTCTGATCTTACACATCACTAGTCTGATCTTACACACCACTAGTCTGTTTTTATACACAACTAGTCTGATTTTACACACCACTAGTCATCTGATCTTACACACCACTAATCTGAGTGAGTTCACACTCCACTAGTCTGATCTTAACACACCACTAGTCTGATCTTACACACCACTCGTCTGATCTTACACACCACTCGTTGTCTGAGTTTACACACCACTCATCTGATCTTTACACACGACTAGTCTGAGTTCACACACCACTTTTAGGATTTTACACACCACTCATGTGATCTTACACACCATTAGTCTGATTTTACACACCACTAGTCTAATCTTACACATCACTAGTCTGTTTTTACACACACCATTAGTCTGAATTTACACACCACTAGTCTAATCTTACACACCACTAGTCTGAGTTCACACTCCACTGTCTGATTTTACACACCACTCGTCGTCTGATCTTACACACCACTAATCTGAGTTTACACTCCACTGTCTGATCTTACACACCACTCGTTGTCTGAGTTTACACACCACTCATCTGATCTTACACACCACTAGTCTGAGTTTACACACACCTTTAATCTGATCTTACACACCACTAGTCTAATCTTACACACCACTAGTCTGATCTAAACACACCACTAGTCTGATCTTGCACACCACTCGTCTGATCTTACACACCACCCGTCTGATCTTACACACCACTAGTCTGATCTTACACACCACTCGTCTGATCTTACACACCACTCGTCTGATCTTACACACCACTCGTCTGATCTTACACACCACTAGTCTGATCTTACACACCACTCGTCTGATCTTACACACCACTCGTCATCTGATCTTACACACTACTCGTCGTCTGAGTGTTACACACCACTAGTCTGAGTTTACACAAACCATTAGTCTGATCTTACACACCACTAGTCTGATCACACTCCACTGTCTGATTTTACACACCACTCGTCATCTGATCTTACACACCTCTAGTCTAATCTTACACACCACTCGTCTGACCTTACACAGAACTAATCTGATCTTACACACCTCTAGTCTGATCTTACACAACACTAGTCTGATCTCACCACTATATATAGAGATTTTAGATTTGTGGAGAAGAAGAACCACACATATGTTGTGTCCATATATATTTGGGGATCAGTTTGTAGACTTTTACACAACACTACCGCAACCTCTCAGTTCACTCCATCCAGGATCTTTTCAATGATCACACTTAACACTCTTTCTCTCTCTCTCTCTCTCTCTCTCACACACACACACACACACACACATATGGTTTCTATCTCCCTCATCCTGGATCCATAAAAGGTGTGATGGAAATTTGAAATGAACACACTCAGCCATGAGCCTCTTAGCAGATTGATAATTGCAAACAACTGGGCGGCGAGAGAGAACCCCCCCCCCCCCCCCCCAACCCCCCCACGACGCTCTGGGAAAGACGGCCACACTACACTCGAATGGCTGAAGGCGACAAGCACCTGGGATTTGCTCCAGACCCGGTTCTCTGACTCTTTGGAACTAGAACCGTTCCTCACACACCATGCTCCGGCGCTAGGAAAGAGATCGAACAAAGGAAGAGATGGAACGATATTATACTCTGTGAGGAAAGAAAAAAAAACGGTACTTTACTGTAAATCCGTGGACAAAGTGGAATCTCACTGGTTTAGGCTCTGGGATCAGAAGGGTAGCGGTTCAAACCCCGGCATCCCCAAGCTGCCATGCTTAGGGCCCTCGTGCACTTATAAAGCTTCACTTCTTCAATTTTTCCCCCTCTTCACATTTCTTTTGCCTTTCTTTTCACTATCTCTATCCTCCATCTCTGTTTATGTTGTTTTGTTTTTTTCATCTGAACCAGAGGTGGCAAAAATCCACAAACACTTCAGTAGAAAGCAAACGCTCACGTTGTAAACAATTATGGTAAAAGCTGAAGTAAAGGCTACACTTTATTTATTTTGTTTGTTTGTTTGTTTGTTTGTTTACCAATGTTAAAGGAGCTCTGTACTTCAGTATCTTCATTACTACGGCCTGTTTAAGTCTCCACACATCATATTAATTTATTTAAAAATATATATATATTTCTAATGAATGTATCCAGGCTAAAAATCTACCGTATAGAACAAGCAGAGAAAAGACGATGATGACGTGTGTTCTTGCATTTTGTTGTGTGTGTGTGTGTGTGTGTGTGTGTGTGTGTGTGTGTGTGTGTGTGTGTGTGTGTGTGTGGTTGCGTGTGCGTGCGTCGGGGTATTAAACACAATTTGACTGCTAGATGGCGCCATGTGTTCGTGTCATCCAGCCAAAAATAAAAAAACGGCACCCCCGACGTGTGGTTTTGGACGCCATGCCGTCCTCGGATGGTTATATCGGCTCATTTCGGTGGCTTGGCTGATTTCCCGTTTCCTGGTCTCTCTCTCCTTCTCTTTTTTTTCTTCTTCTCTTCATTCTCCCTCTCTTCGTCTCCTATTTCCGCTAATTATCCCCTTTCTAAATATATACCCTCACTCCCCCCCCCCTTTCCTCCACAAATCTAACCCTAAGGTTAATAAGCCATTAATTTTTTTTTCTTTCTCTTTCTTTTTTTTTCTTTTTTTTTTTGATTTTTGGAAGTGGAGGCGAGGTGTGTGTGAATTCTTGGATTTGTTTATTCGTATATTCGTCGTTTTCTCGAATATTTTGAAATGCCAGAAAAAAATAGTTTGTTTTCGTGCCAAATTGGTGTGTTTGTTGAAAAAAATTAAAAGAAGAGAAATGCACCAAAGTCAATAGAAAACAAATATAATTTATAAAGTCAGTGTATTCAATATTCAGCCTCTCTTGAGTTGGTACAAGGAAGAAACCTGGAAAGGAACCAGATTCATTATAGTTCCATTATTATTATTATTATTATTATTATTATTATTATTATTGCCCCCCCCCCCCCCCCCCCCCCCCCAACTATTCCATGATGGAGGTTTGGATGCCAAATGAACTGCAAATAAAGCAACGATTAAAAGTGCATTAAGTGCACGCATGCGTGCTGGAGACCTGTTGCAGTCTCGTGTGGAGATGGTAGGATGCTGAGATGTCTCACTCGACTGTGCTTGTTGATGTTTAATCATCTTTCCACCCTGTTCCGCAGCATCTCCCCCATTATCCACTAATCCCCGTGTTTGTTTGAGTTCTCCGTCTAAGCCTAATGAGCTTCCAGCTTTCTACTCAACAAGTCTGGCAACCGAACCCCAAAGTTCTCCCAGGGCCTTTTTCTTTTTTCTTTTCTTTTCTTTTCTTTTCTTTTCTTTTCTTTTTGGCAATCCGGAATATTACATCATCACAACAGAGACCGAATAAAATCTTTTTTTAACAAATTTATTTTTCTTCCAAAAAGAAGAATTACAAAAAAAAGCATTCCGCATATCTTTGGCATCGCCTTTTAGACAAAAAAAGATACCTCAAATATAAAAAATGCAACGAACAAATCTCGTTTCAATATGAACTTCTCTCCCTTTTTTTTCTTTTGAGCTGTACAAATATAGTGCATAAAAAATCTCTTTTCGAAACACATTTCCATCCAACAACAACAACAACAACAACAACAAAAAGAAATAAAGAAGAAAAAAAAGAAATATAAACAGTGTTAAGAGTCTTTCGTGAGTCTTTCTCTGTGTGTGTTTGAGTCTCTGGGGTTTTCTACCAAGGTCTCCAAACGGAGTCCGGGGTGAGCGACGCTTCGCGCGGAGACGCGGCGGCGGCGGCTGGAAGGGCCGTGCCCGCGCCGCTCGCGTACACCGGGATGACGGGGCCGCCGGGGTTGAACGCGCCGCTGGGGATCAAGAAGGCGAACTGTCCGTCCGTGGCCGGGACGAGCTGGAAGCCGCCGTACACCTTGCCCGCGTCCGAGGGCGACGCGCCGGGGGGAGGCGCGCTCTTGCAAGCCGGTACCGACACCGGCACGGGAACGTGCGTGGCGCCGGGGATCTGCACCACGGGCTGGCCGAAGGTCGCTGCGGGAGGCGGCGGCGCGGGTCCCGCGTGCGCCTGCGCCGAGTAGTTCATCGCGTTCAGTTGGCTCATGCAGCTGGCCAGGTGGCCGAGGAGTCGCGTTCGCACCTCGGCGTTCACGCCCTCGCACGTGGATAGGAAACGGGTCACCTCGTTCATGCACTCGCTGAAGCCCGCGCGGTACTTGCCGAGGACGGTGGGGTCCGCGTTCAGAGCGGCTGCGGGACCGAGAGAGAGAGAAAGGGAGAAGTGAGTTCCGCATCCGCATCATCATCATCATCAGCTCATAGTGCTTTGGTAATCCGATCTCATTAATACGCCTCACCATTTTTGCAAGATTGCATATTTATTGCAAGCGTCTTAAAAACATGCTTTTTTGGGAGGGGGGGGGGTTGCATTGCTTAATAATTTATTGCACTGAGCGGGACACTCACCGGTCATCTGTGCGCGCTGCATGTTCCTGAGGTGCTTGACGGTCATCTCCAGGATATCCGCCTTCTCCAGCTTGGAGTGCCTGGAGCTCTGTGGGTGAGAACAGCGCTGCAA
>JACRUU010000029.1:12036541-12051541 GCA_030449085.1 Kryptopterus vitreolus
AGCGGTTAGAGAGGGGGAGAGAGAGAAAGATACATACAGATTGATAGTGACAGAGAAGAGAAAGAAAGGGATTATAGACAGACAGACAGACAGATAGATAGATAGACAGACAGACAAACAGGCAGATAGACAGACAGATAGACAGACAGATAGATATGCATTATCATTTCCATAGTAATCCCTGGTGCGGTGGATTATCGGTTAACACGTTTGCGTCACATCTCCGGGGTTGGGGGTTCGAATCCCATCTCCACCATTAGTGTGTGGAGTTTGCATGTTCTCCCTGTGCCTCAGGGTGTTTTTCCCCCGGTTCTCCGGTCTTCTCCGGAAGCACTGGATTGGCTGATTGGCACCTTGGAAAAATTGTGAATTTGAGAATTGTGATTTCGATCTCTTATGCAAGTTTCAGACCTCCTGCCTCAGACGTCCCAACAGGAAGATCTCCTCAGGAGTGTCCTCGAAGCACACACACCAAGGCCGCGCTATTTAAAGGCTTCTTTTCTCCGCAAGAGGGACTTTCCCATGCTCGGGTTGCAGGGGGGGGGGGGTGCGGGGGGTTGCAGAAGGAGCAGCGTCTCGAACTCGCTCTGTCTTTATCTTACTGTGTACACCTGGTCATTACCTTCGCGCCAAGGCTCGTGTTCGAAGATCCAGGTTAAAGAATGGAGGGAGAAAAAAAAGCGAGGACATGGAGTCTTTTACAGCATCAGGTGCTAAATGGCATTCACCCTGTCAGTTATTACCTCCCCCTTCACATACACACACACAGGTACACACATGCATTCTCAAACACATCTGACTACTAGAAGATTGCGAACACACACAAACACACACACACACACACACACACACACACACACAGCACACACAGCTCATCTGCTCTATCTTTATTGACGCTCGTGAACACACGTCCGTCCGCAAAAATCAGCGCAATAGTTGCAGGGATGCAATCGTTGCGGGGCAAAAGCCGTTTTTCGCGGAAAGTACGTGAACAAAGACGTGAAAAGCCAGCGATCGGACGCTCCCAAACAATCGAAGCCGCAATCAGAGACGTGCTGGCCTGGGCTTAATGCGTAAGCTATTGGCGGACGCCGGGCTTCGGCTGAACCCGGCCACGAGCGTGACCGTTATCACGCGGGGCGGGATTGGACTGTTATCATGCGGGGGGGGGATTGCGTTACGACTTTATCAGACCATTGATTATCTGATAGACAAGGTTGGTTTGTACCGCAATTTGTAGATGCGGATTGGCACTGCGGATGGAGTTCGTCTTCTTGAACCGAGGCTGGGTTCATAACCCCCCTGTCGAAACGAGCTATCGTTTCCATGGTAACAACTCATTCACCAGAAGTAGAAATGGTTTAAATGAAGAAGAAGAAAAAATATCCACAAATATAAGATTCCTTGAAGGGTTCTTTAATTTTGTTCATCTCAAGGAACCCTTAACGATAAATCCTGAGAGCAATCTGCGAATATATATATATATATATATATATATATATATATATATATAATATATATATATATATATATACATGATAATTGCCATAAGTTAACGCTCCATTGCATATAGGCATACACTATCACCTGACACTAATTGCCATAACCTGTTATAAAACAATAAGTACTATACACATTTTTAACCCGCTCACACACAGATTCAATAACTAGTAATTACATAAGTTAACGCTCCGTATTTTCAAGAAGCACACCATAAATTATAATAGTCTAACTGTAAACAGAGGTTATAATTATACACATTTCACTCGAAATATCTCCCTTTATTGAAATTATTCATTACTTCATATTTATTTTTACTCTGGAAAGGATTCTTTTCATCTTAATTTCTTGATAATGAACTCATTCCTTGTTCATTTCGATGTTTCTTTGTTTAGTGAGTTGGTTTTAAGTGTAAGTTGTAAAATATGGGACGTGGCCCCTTTAAGAATTGTGTTCCGGTTGCTTTTCCATATAAACTGGTGATACGGTGTTTAGGTTATACGGAAGCGCTTCTTTGCGTTCACGAAAAATGCGCTTTATTGCGTAATACGGGAATTCGGGAATGCGATGCGCTTGCGTAAGGTTCCGTACTGTAATATACGCTAATATAGTGAGGAGATCGTACCTGCTTGTGAATGCGCAGCTAGGGGGCGTAATTCGGGGGAAATTCGCCAACACAACGCAGAGCGAAGGAGCAGATCACTCACACTGCGTTAATCACGCGTTAATAACATTAGTAACGTTAAAGTGAATTTGTCTTAATGTGTTAATAACGAGTTAACGTTTGACAGTGACCCCTAATATATACTATTATACTATATATATATACTATATATATATATATACCGATATATTACCGACCCTGTGATTGAATTACATTCCGTAATAGCGTTCGGTTATAAAATACATATCGAATGAATAAACAGTATAAAATGATACAGTAATGTAATGTATTGTACAGTATACTGTACTGTACGGTTCGCATGGAATGTGGTGGTTAATACGTGTGTGGATGGTGGGAGGAGGAGGAAGGAGGTGGTGGTAGGTATTACATGGGTATTACACTGCGTTCTCTACTCTCTGGGTTCGCTACGCTCTGCTAACAAATTTGTGGACAGGTTTGTTTGTCTCGGCGAGGGTGGGGATCGTCTCGTCTCATTCTACTTTAGGACATCTTTGGGGACGGTGGAGTTATACATTGTCCATGAACCAGAAGCTCTAGTTCTGTCCATGCCTAATCCTAGCTCCACACGCTTTAGATTTAGATGGGCTTGGAGTGGACGATCTCGCGCTATAGAACCCACGACCCTTGTAGCTGAAAGAATCGCCATTAATCTCCACAAGAAACGCAGTGTTCACGGACCGTCTTTGCTTGTTATCTTATCAATACACTTCCTGCTTCTTCACGAACCAGGATTAGCGGGAATGCGCCGGATGGGAACATGCGTGCCCGGGTCCGTGTGGGCGTCGGCGTCTTGCTAACAGGCAAAAAAAATGCGGACAAACAAACAAATAAAAACAAACAAAAAAAAAAAAAAACGGGCGAGCGAGAAACGCAAATCGAAAGCGAACGCTCCTTTAAGGAGAGTCAGAATGAGAGAGAGAGAGAGAAGGAAGATGAACAAGTGGCTCTTTGGAGGCCCTCCAGGAGTCTTCCCATGGAGCAGACGCTGTGCCGCCTCCCCGTGCTGGAGCATGTGAGGAAACATGCTGAGGAACATATACCACACACACACACACACACACACACACCAAAGAGAGAGAGAGAGGAGAGAGAGAGAGAGATAAATATGACTAGTCCAGCTCATCAAGGGCCTGAGGGGATCAGAGGCAAGGGAGTGCTAAAGCATTGATTCATAGTCGACTTCACACACACACACACACACACACACACACACGCGCGCGCGCGCTCATCACACAAACACGGATCACTCAGGGTCACTGGCAGCCTCGCAGACATCACCGCGCGCTGGATGTTCAGCTCAATAGCGGCTGGGGAGCTTTTCAAAAAAAAAAAAAAAAAAAGAAAAAAAAAAAAAGAAAAAAAAACCCTACCGCGTTGGTGATTCAGGCCTTTTCCGGCTCTGGCTGCTTGGGAGAAGCGTGTGCCCTGGAGGAAGAACACTATTGAAGTGCTGCTACACTCACACACACACACACACACACACACCCACACCACATATATATATATATATATATATATATATATATATATATACACTCACACACTCATACATACATACACACATCTCTCTCCTGTGGCTTGTTGTGAAGCCGGCCCTACCGGGGGCTGTGTGCTCCTGTGGAGGAGGCTGTGGAGACCGGGTCACAGGTCACCCAGGATGTGCATCCGGCTGCCAGACTCGGCTCGTTTCGACGGTTTGTGTGTTAACAAGCCCGGGGCACTGTATCTAACCGAGGAGCCTGACAATACCACCACCACCACCACCACCACCAGGAACAACAACAATGAATGTCTGTCCTCCATTTTTCATCCTCTCCTCCTTTCTTGCTCTTCTCCTTACGTTTCCTTTCCGCGATACATTTCATTCTCGGCTGGAATGGATGGGAATTCACTCGGCGCCGCGGCCTTCTGGACAAAAACGGAAATCCCGTGCCTGTTGAAGATCCTCAAATACTACGGCGAACCTCTTCTCTCTTCCACCGTTATCTTCCATGCCGTATCTAGGGCGACGTATCTTTTTAATACAACTGAACAGCTAAGCTAAGGGCCTTACTCAGGGGCCCTGGGAGAATCAGCAATTTTGGTGTGGCCTCCGGATTCCTTAACCGATATATCAAGGTATACATTTAAGAAAGGTCCTAAAAACAATAACAGTGATACATATCGAATGAATAAACAGTATGAAATAATACAGTATACAGAAAGTCGTATATGGCGGTTAATATGTGTGTGGATGGTGGGAGGAGGAGGAAGAGGTGATGGTAGGCATTACATGGGTATTACACTGCGTTCACTGCGTTCGCTACTTAATTTTGATGTGACCTTCGGATGCCTTTAAACACTAAGCTTCCCAAGGATATAGGGGAGGTGGTGGAGGTGGAGGGAGGTGGTGTAGCCCAGTGGTTAAGGTGTTGGACTCTGGACCAGGAGATCGCAGGTTCAAACCCCACCACCACCAAGCCCTACCAGCTACTACTAGTGGCCTTTGCCCTTGAGCAAGGCCCTTAACCCTCAATTGCTCAGTTGTTTCTCCTTTGTAAGTAGTCGCTCTGGATAAGGGCGTCTGCCAAATGCTGCAAATGTAAATGTAAATGTAAATGTGAATGATATATCAAGGACAGTGCTTTCCAGATGGGGATGCAATACAGAGGTCAATACAGTATGGCAGACGCCCCAATCCAGAGCAACTTACAAAAGGGCCACCAGTAGTAGATGGTGGTGGGATTTGAACCAACGATCTGGACCCGGTCCAGAGGTCAATGCCTTAACCACTGAGCCCCCATCATAGAATCTAATGGTAGATTCCCAATGGCGTTCAGGTAGTGGGGGCACGTTCGCCTCACACCGCCAGGGTCCGGGTTCGATTCCCGTCTCGGCCATGCGTGTGTGGAGTTTGCATGTTCTCCCCGTGCCTCAGGGGGTTTTTCTCCGGGTTCCCCGGTTTCCTCCCGGTCCAAAAACATGCACGGTAGGTTGATTGGCACCTTGGAAAAGTGTCCCTAGTGTATGAATGTGTGTGTGAATGTGTGTGTGTGTGCCCTGCGATGGGTTGGCATTCCATCCAGGGTGTATCCTGCCTTAATGCCCATAGATGCCTGAGATAGGCACAGGTTCCCCGTGACCCGAGGGAAGATCGGATAAAGCGGTAGAAGATGAATGAATGAATGAATGAAACACATGCCCTTAGGGTTGCACTTAAGTGGCGATCCCAAGCCTGGAGGAAGTATAAGGAACGACACATACATACATACATATCTCTTTAACCCCCCCTCAATCTCCCTCTGCTGCTTTCCGTGGCGGGTTAAAAATCCCCCCCCCGATCCCCCCGTGATGATGCGCACTGTTATCTGTAGACTCCCGAGCTGCCAATTTCAATTTGACTCCCCCTGTTATCAGGGCCCCCCGAAAATAAACGCCTCATTTGAAAAGTGGAAATCAAGCTGTCTTCACTGAAGCGATGAGTGACGTTGATTGCAAACTAACTATTTAGCACCGGGAAGCACTTCCGTGTGGCTTTTGTCTCTCGCTACCCTGGATTTTTTTTTCTTTTCTTTTTTTTTTTTTTCCTTTTCCTTCTAAGCTCCCTCTCACAAGCGTCATGGCTGTCATATTGCTTTAGCACTTGGGAAAGGTCAAGCGCTGATGCCTGAAAGATCTAAAGGGTTGAGGGCGAGTTCGAACAACAATGCATCTGGTTTTCTCCACTATGCCAGAGTGCCTGGACGAATAAGTTTAAGTTTGTACATCCCTTTTTATATTCTTATTTTTTAGCAAGAGTAAATATATATAAAATATAAGTAAAATATATAGATATATAGGGGGCACGGTGGTTTAGTGGTTAGCACGTTTGCCTCACACCTCCAGGGTCCGGGTTCGATTCCCGTCTCGGCCATGTGTGTGTGGAGTTTTTGCATGTTCTCCCCTGTGCCCCCGTGCCTCAGGGGGTTTTTTCTCTCCGGGTTCTCCGGTTTCCCGGTTTTCCTCAACCCGGTCCTCCTCCAAAAACATGCATGCACGGTAGGTTGATTGGCACCCTGGAAAATTGTCCCTATTGTATGAATGTGTGTGTGAGTGTGTGTGTTGTGTGTGGTGTGTGTGTGAGTGTGTGTGTGTGTGTGTGTGTGTGTGTGTGTGTGTGTGTGTGTGTGCGTGTGTGTGCCCTGCGATGAGTTGTGGCATTCCATCCAGGGTGTATCCTGCCTTAATGCCCATAGACGTCTGAGATAGGCACAGACTCCCCCCCGTGAACCGAGGGAAGATCGGATATAGCGGTACGAAATGAAGATGAATGAATATATATATATATATATATATATATATATATATATATATATATATATATATATATATATCTATATATATATATATATATGAAATCTTTAAAAAACGTAGAAAATTGATCTTATGTACAACAATGGCGGGTCGTTCATTAAGGATTCGTTTAATGTGATTCAGAAGAACGAGCCGATTCATTCTCTGTGAACGAGTCTGAGTCGTTCGTTCTTTTATCGCACGACTCTCATACAGTAGATGCAATGCCGTCCGATATAAATATATACATTTTTATAGATGAGGTTTTGGGTTTTGCTGTCTGCTTATTGGAAATGCCGTTTTTCATTTTATTTCTCAAGTTAACATATTTGCTCGTTTTGAGGTGAGAGCGAAAAACAAAAGTCCACATGAGATGAAGAAGAAAAAAAAAGGTCAAACCTTAACGCAACCGAAAACATGGTGCATGAGGGATCAAAGAAAGTCCAGGACCAGGAGTCAGCATCAAAACCAGTACAGAAATCCCAGGGGGCATCGCTAGGCATTGGTGGTCGGGTGTTTTGGACTTTTCAATCGGGAAGTCACATGGTCAAATTCCAGCACTATAATGCCCCTGAACAAGGCCCATAAACTACTCAGCTGTAAGTTGTTCTGGATAAAGGCGTCTGCCAAATACCATGAAGGTAAATGCCGAATTCTCGAATTGCCACACGGGGAATCCCGGGTTCAATTCCCGGCCAATGCAATCCTTCTGGGTAGCTTTTCCTGCTGAGGGGAGGGGGGGAGGGGGGGCCTTGACCCTCATCAGTTCAGTCAATCTGGAGAAAAGAATGCATCAAAAACGCCTTCTTCAAGACCATGTGTGAATTTGACTTGTTGCTGACTTTGTGGTTTTAATATATATAGTAAACACCACCATTCGCCAAGACCAGGACAAGCCAAGATCGTGTCAAGCTTGAGATTGGGTCCAGATTTTATTTATTTATTTATTTTTTCAAATTCTGGTTGGTTTCCTTCATTGTATAATTCACGTATTCGTGCATTGCTTTAATGATTCGGCTCCTTTCTGGCAGAATGAGATGCTTCTTGTGAAACTTTGCGCTTGCCTAGCAACAAATTTGGGCTTTTATAAATAGTGAAATAGACTTCCCAATACACTATTTACACTACTGGACTCATAAGTGGAAAGCCCACACCAGACTTTTCCCTTGCGTTAATGTATCATTAATGGATCGAGGTACTTCTTATGGGGTGTGGTGGTTAAGCTCAGTGGTTAAGTCTCTTAAGTTTCTGATCATAAGGTTTGCCCCCGTCTCCCCAAGCACATTCAACACCCGGGGGGTGAATCATGTCTGTACCCAGGTCATCCCATTGCAATTTCCGTTGTTCTGTAAAGTGACAAGCGTCGTTCTGAAAACTATTTACACAGAATGCTTGTGCTGTAAAAGTGCTTCAGTAAAACCTAAACCGCTTACAAGGGACTGAAAGTAGACTACAATACATAGACAAGTACAAAAAGTCCCAGCTTTCTCACCCTTGCCGCCTGTTCTTTCCCTACCCATCCATTATTCCCACAGTTCCCGTGCCATCATACGCTACCTTTCACTCGCCTCTGTGATCTTTTTTTCATTTGTGTGGCACGGGCCATTCACACGCACACAAATACGCATACATGACCTCATCTCTGGCACATTCTCTCCTGGTTTCACCTTGCACCTACCATGCCTTCACTCCATTCACTCCCCCCTGCAGCCATATTAACATTCTCCCAAACACACACCACCCCTCCTCTTCCTCCGCTACCTACCCCACCCATTTAAAAGCCATTGTTCAGCACCAGCGCAGCGTTTGGCTTAGATCTCACCCAGCATCGACTTTCACCCTCAGCACTTGCCAAAGAGACACACAGCGCGCTCTTAACCAATGGCGCAACAGCTAATGGCTGGTTTCACTCTGCGGTTTCACTCATATTGCATATCATGGCAAGAGATCTGAATTGGATAATGCTCGCTTTTATTGTTACACCAGCAAAGTGTGTACAAGTACACAGTGCATACCTCGCCCAGCATACAGGAAATCAGGAGTCCCTGATTATTAAGACAGCAAACAAACAAACACCCACCAGTACAACGGCGTATCTCCCCCCCCCCCCCCCCCCCTACAAGCACGTTCCAAAGAGTTTTGTTTTATTTATTTATTTATTTTTGTTAAGCAACTCCCTTATTATTTCCCGAACAGGCGAAAAAAAAAAGTGAGGCAAGACATGAAGAGGCAATTTACAAAGGGTTAATGTTTGACATATGGGACATTTTCTCGCATATGCTTCAATTTAATAGGGTCCTAAATTGCACAACATCCCATTTGTTAAGCCTGAAATATGTGGATTTTACATTTGAGGTGCAGTTTTTGGGGTTTGTAGTCGACTGGGGTACTTGGCGGTCACAGACTGGCCCATCCCTAACCAGGGTCCTATTGCTGGTGGTGGTGGTGGTAAGGAATATTTGGAAAAGCTATGAAGATGATATGGGTAAAAAAGTGAACAAGTGGTGGCTTGATGTCTAATCCATTCCTGGCTTGTTTATTTAGTCGCGTTTCGATATTCTAGACCAGGTCACGATGGATCCAAAGTCTATCTCGGAAGCCCTGTACGCAAAATGGACGCAGGAGGTGAAAGGTATCCGAGAGAAACCCCACAAACACGACCCTGAACACAGACGCCAACTCGAGCTCGGGATCAAACCGGGGAACCCTGGAGCTGTAAGGCGAGGATGATTCCCTCCAACCCGGTGCCAGCATGTCCTGGCGTCACCTTCTTTCCGCTGGAATGAGATCATCGACTCAAGACTGTCTCTTCCAGGATCAGGTGTCGCTGCTCCTCATTTTCGATCAACCCACAACCCAGGCTCACGAGTCCACTCATAACAGATAGCATAGAATAGCCTTTATTACAGCACAGTGAAATTCTTTCGTCCCATATCCCAGCTTGTTTGGAAGCGCAAGGTCACGCATGTTACTGCACCCCCTGGAGCACAGAGGGTTAAGTGCCTTGTTCATGGACACGAGGGTGGCAGCTTGGCGATACCAGGGCTTGAACCGCCCAACCTTCCAATCAGTGACCTTTTAATCAGTAGCCCAGCGCCTCGGACCACTGAGGTACCCCCTCCACCCCATCCCTTAGAGAGGTGATAATAATGCTGATAGTTATCAGAGTGGGATTTGGACAAAGAACCAAAGCCCAGAAGCACTAATCGCGTCAAGTCAGGATTGCCCATTAACTATCGCCCACCCTCGTGTCCCCCAGTCACGGCTCACCAAACGAGTATCAGCAGCCAACTTGGACCCGCACAGATAGGATTTAGCAACCCAGCGGCCTATTAAATCAAGCAGACAGCGGCAGAAGATTGTTGGCCTCTTATTTCTTTTTCGTTCCCACACACCGGCCAATTAGCCCCATGAGAAAACAGGCAGTGCACCTCCATCTGCCAGCTCAACTCTATCGCGAGATGTCCAGGCACCCTTTCCTCCCTCTAACCCTCCTCCCACACCCTCCCTTTTTCGCCTTTTGCCCAGTGGCCCAACTCCTTTCCTAAGTAACTTTAATTGTCCTGGGAAAAGTCAAGGCTGGTCCTCGGGACTCAAAGCCCCGAGCCGCTAATGAACGTTCGGGCCAAGGGATTAGGTGGAGTCTTGGGCAGCCAAAATAAGACTCGCTGTGACAGGGAGAGTGTATAATCTTCCTGACTAATGTGTGCATGTCTTAGTATTAGCGCAGTGTGCTTTTCGAAGTCCGGGCCTGGCATGTGAACGTTCAACAGGACAGCGTGAAACGGATTTGTCTACACACACACACACACACACAAACAAACAAACAAATAAGAACAAATGATTCATAGTGAAATGAGCAAATTGGTGGGTTTTCTAATGATGATTACAAGCAAATAAATCTATAAATTCCCCCACCAAAAAAGGAGGGGGTTGGGGGGGGGGTGTAGCTCAGTGGTAAAGTTGCTAGGCTACTGATCAGAACGTCGGGGGATCAAGCCACTCTTGGGTCCTTGAGTAAGGCCCTTAACCCCCTCTTTACCCTTAACCCGCTCTGTATGAGTGTCCATATTTGTCATGGCTAAAAAGCACCCGTTGAAAGAAAGGAACAAAGAAAGAAAGTAGTGTTATGAAACACGACTATGGTTACTACCTTAACCATAAAGTCTCTATATCAAACCCATGCTTTTTCTCTCTAATATGCACATTTACGATTCAGAATACTGTTTTGATTAGAAAGAACAACATTCCTGCCTTTTAAATGCCTTTATTTTTGTGTAGGCACCATGGCTTCAGGGATTGAATTAGAACATCCTAGGCATTCCTTTCCTCCCTCTATCTCTCTCTCTCTCTTTGTGAGATATGAAGGCCACAGGGAAATGAAAGCAGGATTGGCGCTATGCAGAGGCAGACACTCGCCCCGAGTGGACAGAGAGGGTCAGAGTCGGTTTGACCCCGAGATTGCCCTGCTCTCTCTTTCTTTCTTTACTAGCCATGCAAGACATCCTGCATCTCACCTCCTTCCCTCCCACTCAAAACACACACATACACACCAGCATTCCACCTCCTTCTTGCTCTCTTCTGCTACGTGCAGGTTTCCTCATCGTTAATCTGCCTCGTGCTACTGAATAAAGTACTTCGCTGTGAGCTTATATTTTGTGGAGAATACAAATCTTGACAGGAAATGTTTGAATAATTGTATATTTGTGTGCGAATAACGTACCCGGGCAACAATATAATGTGGTTATATACGTTTTGTTCCTTATAGTTACATATGGTGAAGGAAAAAAAACTCCCTGAGACGCCTCATCATGTCCATCCATTATAGTCGAGGCATACGACGATCGCTTAAATGCAGAGACTGTAGTCCTGTGCCATATTAACGTTGATATTAATTTCATTCCACATCTGAACTTGGGTTTCTCAGGCCCTTCTTGGATCTGAAACCATCTACAAATCTACAAAGTGTCTCCAATAGAAGAGAACTCCATCCGGGACTCCGGGTACCTTATAGGTATTTATATAACGCTTTACATTATGAGAGGGGAATCTATTCATCCACCACCACCCGCCTGGATGAGTGCGACGGCAGCCACAGAGCGCCAGGACACCCACCACACACCAGCTTACTGGTGGAGAGGAGACAAAATGATGAAGCCAACCAGAAGATATACGGGATAGATGAGGGGGCGAATGGGCGAATTTGTCCCGGATACCAAGGAAACACCTCTACTCTGTTTCGAAAGACCACAGGACAGTATACAATGCTCCCCCATCATTATACAGGGATGCTTGGACCCACACAGACCACAGGGTAAGCGCCCCATAGCTGGCCTCACTAGCACCTTTTCCAGCGGCAACTTAGTTTTCCCAGGAGGCCATCCATCCACTCATCCATCTAGGTATTAAACCAGGGTCAAGCCTGCGTAGCTTCAGTGGGCAAACTAGTCTAAGGCTACAGGGTGATATGGCTAGTGGCTGGACATAGTGAGAGAAAGAGAGGATGATGAAGCATTCATGTTGTTTGGGATGAGAGACAAACCCACCACACCACCATCACTAATGAGTCAATGTATGAGAAGCATCCAAATAACTCTTTCTATATCCACGATAACAGTATAACCCTCTGGCTAATCTTGGGTCCAAGGATGCTGGTTCGGACTCCCTTCGAGTATTAACAGGATGAACTTCAGCAGTTTGAGCTACAGGAGGTCTCTCGGGCCAGCCGTAGCTACCCACATGACCCGTGGGCTCCCATGACCCCCTTATTGGCTTGCATTTGGCAGACGCCGTTATCCAGAGCGACATACAGCTTCAGCAGTTGAGGGCCTTGCTCAAGCCTAGTTTTTGCACTAGGGGTGGGGGTGAGATTTGAACCTGCACCCATCCGGTCCAGTGGTCAATGAATGAAACCCCTGAGCAACCACCTCCCAGCTCCGTCACCACTGTACCTTCCTTCCTTAGACCAATTTTCCTAGCTACTGACCACCGAAGCTCTGTGCAGCAAGTGCATCCGAGACGGTCACTCTAGGGTCAGACTCTTCAGCCACTCGCAAAGGTAGGTACAGGTAGGACACCCAACCCGGAAGCTACACCATGGCCCCTCGAAGACGGACAGACGGATGCCGACGAGACCAGGACACGCCCCCACAAGAGCATTGGTTTTGCTCCGACCCAGTCGTCTAGACATCCCAATTTGGCCCTCGAATCCTTCCGACTGCCCCTTTTTCCTGCTTCTAACAGGTCTCATTTGCCGTCTGATATAAGACAAGTGCCATGGTTGTCCTAATCTCACAAGAATCTCAGGAGGACAACCCTTAAAAAGTTTTTCCGTCGCCGCATTCCCGGTATTCCCGATAAACAAGGGATCTCGGCATCACTTGTAACACGCGGTTCACGGACGACGTAAGCGGACACGCAAAGTGGATACGGACACCACCGGCTACAAAGCACTCCCCTGCATAGACGGCGCTTTTTTTTTTCTTCTTTTTTTTCTTCTTTCCCCCCCGGACGCGTGAGAAAACACGTTTCAACGAGGCATGAGTCAGTGCATCAAAGCTCAGACAGAGAAGGTCCTCGAGAGCTCTTTTGAGTGTCGGCTTTCTCTCCAGGAGTCTGGCTCCAGTGTAGAGGCCGGTCTCAGCGTGACACAGCCATAAAGCCCGCATTCACCCGCGCACACCCGGGCCACCATTTTGATCTCGCAAACATGTCAGAAATGTTTTCATAGCAGCCATTCGCGGGAGCGGCGGAGCCGTGGGACCTAATTGCATAAGACACGGAATTAAAAGTTGAAGCGTGCAATCGAAGAGGTGCTTTTTTTTGAGGAGAAGTGAAGAGACGGAGGGAATGGTGGATCGAGAAAAAGAGAGAGAGAGAGAGAGAGAGAGAGAGGGAAGGAGGGCTATGAAAAGCTTTAAAATGTCTCAGTGTGAGAGGGAGAAACTGTATTGATGGGGGCCAAAAAAAGCAGAGGGGCGCTATGTCATGGCTGTCAAGTCCGTGTAATGTTGACAGGTCGGGGCTTTCGGCTGAGTTCCTCCTTCTTTTCCGTCCTCCATCCCTCCGTCACTCACCCTACAACCCCCCCACCCGGTCCTCCTCCCTTCTTTCTCCATTTGGCAGAGCGTCGTGCAGAGTGTGGGAAAAGACTGCCCAGGCACGCGCCAGATAAGATCGCACAACAAACCGCCACGGCCTCTCCGGGGAGCGCCGCTCATGCTAGCTGAGGCAAACAAGCCCTCACTGGCACGCAGAGAGGAAAAGAGAGAGAAGACAGAGACAGATAGACAGAAAGAGAGAGAGAGAAAGAGAGAGAGAGAGAGACCCCCCCCTTACACACTCAAAAACACCCCAGGGCCTAAACACACACACACACACACACAATCAATCACACACACACACACAAATATACACAAACCCACCACTGTGTGATCCAGCCACGAAGGATGAGTGTGTCCTCCATCTCTTTCTCTCTCTCACTCTGTCTGATTCGTCCCTGCTCACCACTATTTTCTGACCATTTTTTTTTCTTTCGCGCGCTCTCTCTCTCTCTCTCACACACATACACACATATATATATATATATATATACACACACACTCCTATCACATCCCACCTTCACAAATGTATCAGTTTTGGGTCATTTGTTCTTTGTATCAGTCTGATTCGTATTCATCTCCAGTGCAGGGTAAAATGTCAGGGTGAGTTCAAATGCCAAAGACACCACTGAAGGGCCCCTGAGCAAGGCCCTTAACTCTTAGGTGTATAAATGAGAGCATTGTACGACGGTCTGGAGCTGTAATACGCTGTATATGCTGTAAATCTGGGCATGACCTAAACCCAAAGCAATTTTCTTCTACTGTTTTCATTTCTTTCTTTCTTTCTTTCTTTCTTTCTTTCTTTCTTTCTTTCTTTCTTTTTCTTTCTTTTTCTTTCTTTCACTATAGAAACTTGTTTTTCTGAACTTCCGGTCACACTATATATATATATATATATAGTATATATATATATATATATATATATATATATCTATATATAGATATATATATATAATATATATATATATATATATATATATATATATATACAGACGTGGACAAAAATTGTTGGTACCCTTTGGTCAATGAAAGAAAAAGTCACAATGGTCACAGAAATAACTTTAATCTGACAAAAGTAATAATAAATAAAAATTCTATAAATGTTAACCAATGAAAGTCAGACATTGTTTTTCAACCATGCTTCAACAGAATTATGTAAAAAAATAAACTCATGAAACAGGCATGGACAAAAATGATGGTACCCCTAACTTAATATTTTGTTGCGCAACCTTTTGAGGCAATCACTGCAATCAAACGCTTCCTGTAACTGTCAATGAGACATCTGCACCTCTCAGCAGGTATTTTGGCCCACTCCTCATGAGCAAACTGCTCCAGTTGTGTCCGGTTTGAAGGGTGCCTTTTCCAGACTGCATGTTTCAGCTCCTTCCAAAGATGCTCAATAGG
>JACRUU010000029.1:12056541-12079041 GCA_030449085.1 Kryptopterus vitreolus
ATAGGCAGACAGAGAGACTGACATGCAGACAGAGGGAATAGCATAGAAGAATAGCCCTTATTTGTCACGTATACATTACAGCACAGTGAAATGATTTCTTCGCAAAAGCCAGCTTGGTTGGAAGCTGGGGTCGGCCATGTTACAGCGCCCCCTGCAGCTCAGAGGGTTAAGGGCCTTTCTCAAGGACCCAAGGGTGGCAGCTTGGCGATACCGGGGCTCGAACCTATCCTTCCAATCAGTGGTGCATCACAGTAGAAGACAGAGCTACACACCCTCCCTTGGCTGACTGAAATATAGATATAGAGCCAGACAGAAAGGGAGACGGACAGACAGGCAGACAGAGGGATGGAGAAACAGACCGGGAGACATGCAGTCAGAGCGACAGATGGAGAGAGGGATAGACTGAAAGATAGACAGACGGAGGCACTGACATGCAAACACAGGAACAGAAAGATAGACGAAGGACAGACAGACAGACAGACAGACATCAGCAGGGGACTGACAAACAGACAGAAGGGACAGACAGGTGAACAGAGAGACAGACAGAGGGACAGACAGCTGTTGGTTTAATATACAAAGTGTTATTATTCCCTTCAATAAACCTTTATATGGAAATGATATTAAAATGGATGCATGCATGATAAAATCCCCCCCGCCCCCCCCGACCAATCGGAATCCAGAGAGGGGTGGGGGGGGTTCTGTTGGGGGATTTAGGAGGGGGTACTAATTATTCAGGAAGTTCCCGTGTCAGAGGGTTGAACCCGGTGATCCAATTCCAACCCCTTTATCACTTTTGTTGATGTTTAGGGGCCGCTTCAAATTAGCGCCGTAGCTATGTTAAGCTTTAAAGGCGATTCCCCCCCCTTCATATGTTCATCTGGAGATGGTTTCGTATTGACCCAGAGTGGACTATAGGTGAAAAACAGGGGGTCCGCAGGGGGCGGGGGGTGGGGGGGGGGGGGGCACCAAGGAGCAGGACTTAGATACAAGAATGGAAATGATCTTTATTTCCCTTGTTCCTTTCCTTTCCGTGGGTGTCGGTCCTTGCTGTGCTCCTGTCCTGAATCGTCTCCCGGCCCCGGGCTTTACATCCCGACAGCGTGGGTGGTCCGTCTGTCGGTCCCGTCCGTCCGTCCGTCCGTCAGCATGACGAGGGAAGTGGAGTTTTCCCAAGCCCTTCGCCCAAACCCAAGCCCGGATTCTAATTGCCAAGGGGCCGACCTCCTTTAAAATCAGCCCATGCAGAACGTTTATTTAGGGAAGCGCAGGAGAGAGGAAGAGGCCGATCCGGACGGCTTTGGCTGCCGCTTCAAAGCCTGGTCACGGACAACAGGAAAATGCAAGGGGTGGGAAAAAAAACAAGAGCTGAAGGAGGTGGGATGAGAAAGAAAGAACAGTGGCATTGGGATGCACAAACAGGGATGGGGATGGGAGGGGATCTGTAGCTCAGTGGTTTAAGGTGCTGGATTACTGATCGGTAGGTCGGGGGTTCGAGCCCCGGGCTCACCAAGCTGCCACTCTTGGGTCATGGAGCAAGGCCCTTATCCCTCTGTGCTCCAGGGGGCGCTGTATCATGGCTGACCCTGCACTCTGACCCCGGCTTTAATGTATATGCGACAAATAAAGGTCATTTAGGACATTTGTGTACATCCTACTCCAACTCACATTTTACATTCATTAAGGGCCTCGCTCAGGGGCCCAATTTGGGGAAGTGCACATTTCAAACAGGAACATTAACGTCTATGTCATTTGTGAATGCTCTCATCCAGATTCTGATTGGTCAGCAACGCGAAACATACGATCAGTATACCATCATACGAGCTCTAGCAACACATGGGCACTTTATGACATCATAACTCGATATTGTGATGTCACAAATTGATGTTAATTGATGATCATTTTATTCATGGCGCCTCTACTCAGATTAGAGATTTGTGGAACGGAAAGAATGGTGTGTGTGTGTGTGTGTGTGTGTCTATGGGTGTAGAAATGAGCCATATCACCAAGAGCTATTAGGCTAGCTACCATCACACCCCTTTGTGACATCACAATGTCGAGTTGTGACATCATAATTATTAAGAATTTCAAATGTAGAAAAGCGAGAGGTTAACTGAACCTTTTTTGTGTGATTGACTCACATCTACCTCATTCACACAACCAAGGGCCTTACACAGGGGGTGGGATTGGGATTCCCACCCCAAGGGCCTTACACAGGGGGTGGGATTCCCACCCAGAGGGCGTGGGTGGGATTTGAACTCATGACCCTCAGAGCCCAATCCTGAAGCCAAAGTCTGTGGAAGCTCGGTCCGCTTTGGACCTGGACAGAGTCTCGTGGACTACGCTTCCAAAATATTGTCCCTTGTTTCTATGGCAACCGATCGTTGGTTTGTGTAATGTATGATATTCCAAAAATACGAGGAATCTCCCGTGTCAGTCTCGTTCGATTGGTGGAAGTCCGTTTTGTTCGTCAGCACACCTCGTGTGCGGATAAATAATCGTGCGCCGCGTTCGCTCCCACATGCTGGAAAATGTGTTTCACATCAGTTGTTTACTTGGAAAGGCTCTCTCTCTCACACACACACACACACACACACACACACACACACACACACAGAGAGACACATCCATCATGTGGTCAAATGCGGGTTAAGAGCACTACATGAGATACACGCGAGCTTCTCCTGCTTGACTCCTCGCTGCTGCAAATGCCAAGGGTGGCCCCCTCCTTCTTTTCATCCTCTCTTTCCCTCTCTCTCTCTCTCTCCCTCGCTCTTTCCTCTCGTTCTCTCAGCCTGGCCCGAGTTGTACTGCGGTCCTGGCTCGGGCCCCGTCAGCCACAAGCTGTGGAATGTGTGAGAGCCATGTGTCAAATCCCCAGACTGTGGGAAAGTGTTGCTCTCTGCTGAACTCTCCCCCTTTCCTCCTCCCTCGCAGCACGGCTTGCTTCCACTCTACCCTCCCTCGCTCCCTCCCTCCCTCGCTCGCTCACTCCGGCACTCTCCCGGCGACTGCCCAGCCCCGCGCCCGGCCGCACACAGGAAATGGAGGGGGCTGCCAGAAGCGCGTCGCCTGGAACTACGACTTCCGAAGAACATTTTCACGCCAATAACTCCCTCCTGCCACCATCCCTCACTCTTCCCCTCCCCCTCCCACATCCCTCGCTTTTTTTTCCCTTTCTCCTCTTTTCCTCCCACCCGTTCAGCGGTTTTGCAGACGTAGGATATGAGGCGAGAAAAGAGAGTCTTCTCCGCGCTGATTGGTCGAGGGGAGAAAATATACACGGTTTATTTTTACGGCAAAGGGCTATTTCATAGAAGGAGTCTATCAGAGAAGATTTTTATTGTTATTATTATTATTTCAAGCGTGGCTACAGTGAAAAGAGACTTGTCCAAATCTCCCCATGGGCATTAAATGGATATTACCCTGCAGGGTTCCAAACCTATGTGGCGTCATAATCACAATATTAAGATGTGGATTGATTCAGATAGGATACCTTGGAAAGGTGTGAAACTCATCTCCTCCTTCCCTCCATCAGATACCGGAAAAAAAGCATCTGCTAGAATAACAGCCTGCCTTATATTCTAGCCTGAGACATGCCTGAGACATCGCTTTGTCGATGAGAGACCATCAACTCAATCTCAGGTCCTGGTTCAGGCTCTCGTCATCTCAAGACTGGACTACTGTAACTCTCTGCTGGCAGCTTCTACCTCAAAACGCTATTCGTTTTGGGTATTCGTTTATACCTGCCTAAATCCTCTCACACCAGCCCCCCCCCCTTCCCCACTGCTGCTCTCGCTCCACTGGCTTCCTGTATCTGCTGTCACGCATCACATTCAAAACACTGACGCTCGCCTATTAAACGCAAAAAATGGATCTGCACCTTCATACCTCAGAAATCTCCTCATCACCTCCCGTAGAGCACCTCGCTGCCTGAAAGTGTCTCGCACTGCTCGCCTGCTCCCACCTTCTCTCAGGAAGAGGTAAAGATCAGCTCCAGGCTCTTCTCTGTTCTGGTACCGAGGTGGTGGAATGAACTTCCCCTGGACGTCCCAACAACAACTGCAAATCTTCAAGACCCCGATCTCTTCCAACAACACCCCATAATAACACTTCTTCCTTCTCACTGTCCAGGAAACCATAAAAAAACACTTATTTTGTACCTTAAGTTTGTAATCAATCATACCTGAATGAATTTGTTCGTAGACCTCAAGCACTATTTGTATGTCGCTGTGGATAAGAGTGTCTGCTAAATGCTGTAAATGTAAATACTCGTTTCAATTCCACATTCCTTACGCATATTGGAAAAGTATGGATGAGGGGCACGGTGGCGTAGTGGTTAGCACATTCTCCTCACATCTCCAGGGTCCGGGTTCGATTCCCGTCTCGGCCATGTGTGTGTGGAGTTTTTGCATGTTCTCCCCGTGTCTCAGGAGGTTTTTCTCCGGGTTCTCCGGTTTCCTCTCGGTCCAAAAACATGCACGGTAGGTTGATTGGCACCTTGGAAAATTGTCCCTAGTGTATAAATGTGTGTGTGAATGTGTGTGTGTCCTGCAATGGGTTGGCATTCCGTACACGGTGTATCCTGCCTTAATGCCCATGGACGCCAAGGGAAGATCGGATAAAGCGGTATAAGAATGAATGAATGAATGAAAAGTATGAAAATGCGACTGATGAGTGTTTTAAACGACTTTAAAGCAGTGTTGGTACTTTAAATGACCTAGGACGACAAACGGAACTTTTGCTATGTTTGATCAAGTGATCGAATAAAAAAAATGATCAAGCATAAAAAAATCCCCGCTGCATTAATCTACAATTCATTCATTCATTCATTCATCTTCTACCGCTTTATCCGATCTTCCCTCGGGTCACGGGGCGTCTTTGCCTATCTCAGGCGTCTATGGGCATTAAGGCAGGATACACCTTGGATGGAATGCCAACCCATCACAGGGCACACACACACACACACACACACATTCATACACTAGGGACAATTTTCAAGGTGCCAATCAACCTACCGTGCATATTTTTGGACCGGGGGAGGAAACCGGAGAACCCGGAGAAAAAAAGAAAGAGAAAAAACCCCCTGAGGCACGGGGAGAACATGCAAACTCCACACACACACATGGCCGAGACGGGAATCGAACCCCGAGACCCTGGAGGTGTGAGGCGATCGTGCTAACGACCCTAATACTTACACATCCAACTGGGATACCTTAGAGTCCATATAATAGTTCGAGAATAGTTTGTCAACCGTATCTAGAGCAAGTTTATCTAAATTATCCAAGCAGTGGAAGGTCGGTAGCGCTGGGATCTGAACTCGTGACCTTCCGTTAGAGGAACATTAGAGGAACAAAGATCACCTTATCAACCGAAAGGTATGATAATCTCGATATAATTTCGTATAGATTCGTTTATCTCATCCCCACGAACAGAGCACTTAAGGGTTAACGGTTTGCTAAAAGGGCCTACAAGGATTTGATCACAAGTCCAGCCACTCATCTGCTATTCTACCAGCTTTAAATGCTTTCCATCCTGGGAAGGAGTCTTCTGAGTCTATGAAGACTCAGAGAGCACGGGGTAAGGACTCTCTCCCTTTCTGCACATTTTGACCTCCGTAGTGCTGACCAGGCAACAGATGCAACAGATGAATCACAAACGACAGTGTTTATGCTTTAGCCCCTTATCCAGAACGTTCTAAAAATACAGACACACACACACCTGTTGCGAGGTCAGGGGACCTACCCCCCCTACCACCCCACCTCCCAAACATCCCCCGAACAGCCCCCAAAACAACCTCCCTAAGCTCGGAGAAAGTCCAGAGCTTGAGATAAAATACATTCTTCAAGCCAGAAGGGTCCATCTTAATGACTCTCATGGACGTGACTCGTCTAGAGCGTACCTTACAATCCAATAATAACAATAATAATAATAACAATAATTGTACAATATACAGAGGATATGGCCGATCAGTAATGCACATGAAGTGCACGGTAGTGTGCATCACATATGATGGTCTGTTATTCATGAGTTCTGAACAGTAAATTCAAACATTTTCTTACCATTAAAAAAAGGACTTTTTGGTGCTGGATTACTTTCCAAATACCTTCCAAGCGTTCCTCAGATGACGATATGCATCGGCTTGGACGTGGAAGCTCGTGAGTGGCTGCAGGGCTTTATAGTCCGAAAAAAACGCATAGTGAGGGTCTAGTGTTCATCAATATATCAATGGTTCAATCAATATAGCGCTAAAGAAGATAGCATATAGCGCATCTAAAGAACCGTCATGAGAACCGCCATTTTTAGCCTGATGGACAGTTGTGTCTGATCATCGTTAGCACGTCCTGGATGTTTTGCCCTGGAGTGCGGCGTTTCAAAGGCTATAAAACTGGCGCAGCAAGAATCAGCCTTCTGTGAGCATTTTTGAAAAGAAGTCTAAGGTTCTCCGCTGACCCCAGAGTTCACACTGGTAACTTCATCACCACTCTTTTAAAATGGGACAGACTCGAGTGGAAACTTGTGTATAACGTGTAGTGCCTTTACATCTACCATCTGCCGTCTGCCGTCGAATGGAGAACCATTTTTAACGAATTCTCTCCCACCTGGATTTCATTGGCTTGCAATTAAGATGTAGGCATGTTTGTTGAATATATATATATATATATATATATATATATATATATATATATATATATATATATATTAGCATATATTAGTCGTCGTCAAAGTTAACTCGTTAACGCTAATTGACTTTAACGACACATTATTAAAGTGTGATTAACGCAGTGTGCGTTACTATGCTCCGTCACTCTGCGGTCGTGTCGGCGAACGAACAATAAAGTACAAAAACAATGAAAAAAAAAAAAAACGAATAAAAAAACCTTCAGTGCATCCGCTCACGCTTCCTAAATCCCCCCGAATTACACCTACTAGCTGCTGCACATTCACAACAGGTACGATCTCCACACTATATTAGCGTATATTACCGTACGGGAACCTTACGCAAGCGCATCGCATTCCCAAATCCGTATTGCGCAATAAAGCGCTTCCGTTATAACCTAAACACCGTATCACCAGTTTATATGGAAAAGCAACCGGAACACAATTCTTAAAGGGGCCACGTCCCATATTTTACACTTCAAACCAACACTAAACAAAGTCAACATTGAAATAAACAAGAAATTCATATTGAAAAGAATCATTTCCAGAGTAAAATCATTAAATCATCGATAATTTCATTAAAGGGAGAGATTTTGAGAGAAATGTATATCAATTATAACGACATCTGTTACAGTATTAGAAACATTATGAATTTTAATTGACGGACAGCACTAATATATGGAGCTTTATATATTTCCTCAAAGGAACAACCATTATATTGGCTTTTTTGTCTTTTTTAAGAATACATGGTTTGGCTCACCTGTAGCGGGTACCTCATCTAAGAGACCATCTGCTCTACTGGGCAGCAGCCAGTGAGAGGAGGAGGGGGTGGGGGGGGTTGGGGGGAAACTCCGGGGCAGTCCGGAGCTCAGTGTGAACCTTCAACTTGCGCCCTAGAAGTTGAATAACCACCATATGCTTGACGTCGGCTTGGCATTCTGTCACTTGCTTAGGCCTTGTCATGGTGTGCCAGCTCTCAGCTACTTTTCCCACACTCTCTCCCAGGAGAGGGGCCAGTGGGCATTCCCATAGGTCGCCCGCCTGGTCTGCCACCAGCCAACTCGCCCCCTTCCCTATTCCCACACACCTCCTGGTGTAATCCTTTTCAGTCCCCTTGGCTGGGTGCAATTCAGCCTCGCTGACTGCTTCACAAAAAGGGGTCGGTCTGGCCGAAGACACGGAGCCAACGGCGGGGCATTGAACTCTGCACAAACGGAGCGCAAGCCGCCCATATACAATGGCTGAGAAGCAGAGAGGAACGAAACGCTTGTCAGCCTTGAGTGAATGCGTGCAAGTGTATGGAGTTGGATTTTGTGTGGATTGTTTTTTTTTTCGTTTTTTTTTCCCCACCTCCCCTGCCACCAGTGAACTCTGTGTTCTCAGCGAGACACTAGACGACGCTTTTCTCCTGTATATAAACAAAACGAAAACAAACCTGACCATCGCGACGGCCGAGAAACAACAGAAACCGCCGGGAGAATCCGAGGACTACCAGAGCACCGCGTATCAGGTGGAACGGGAAGTGTACAAGGAATGGTTAAGAAGCAAGGCTCAGGATGTGGCAGCGTGCCAAACTACCCTTATCAGCACCCGAGCCGGGATCATGACCACGCACCAGGGGAGAGAGGAGCGCCTTTGTTGTGCGCGCTCAGATCTACAGCCGGCCTTTATGGCACACTCCAGATGCTTATCAGTGTGGGAAAGTCTGAGCAAAGTTCCAATGAGAGTTTGTGTGTCTCTTTATGTGTGTGTGTGTGTGTGTGTATAAGAATGCGCTCAGCCTGATTACTGACTCTTACGCAGATTTCACAGGAGGGCCGCGCCGCCGCCTCCGCCGCCTCTCCTGATAAAGACCATAAACACGAGCAGGGAGGTAGTCCGGAGATAATGGCGAACCTTGACCTCTTGGTTTCGCAGCGACGCGCCAATCAGGAACAGAGAAGACTTGTTTGCGCAGACGCGAGGCGCATATGAGGCGGGGAGAACACCGCCAGACACGAGAGTACGTGAGAGCCTCCATGTTTATCTGATCATCTAAACTGTACAGTCGTCCCATGTTGAGAGGCTCGTTTGCTCCTCCTGCCGCGCTTCACCTGCACTGGCATGCTGTCGCAAACAGGTTTAATGATTAATGAAAGGCGAAAACACAGAGGGCAAGTGTGCGGGTGGGGGGTGTCCTTTGAGCAAGGTACTGAACCCTTGACTGCTTGGAGGTAAAGGCATCGGTAGAATGCCGTACATGTTTAGTTCTGCCCTCTAACTTTGGGCTATCGGATACTAATTTGACCATAACCTGGAACAATGGTAGAGTGTTCACAGGGCCATGCACATTTGGGATATTTGAACAATGCAGGTAAGGCAGTGGTTCTCAAATAGTGGGTGCACCCCCCCCCCATCCCCATCCCACCAGGGGGGCACCTGTGACCTGCTTAATTGGCGTACTAGAACAAAGTATAATTGCACATCCACTAGATGGCAGTGGCGCTCTCATCGTTGGAGTATGCCCAGGGAGTAACATGAACCATGGCGAAGTTTATCCAGCGCTTGAACTAACCCGAGCCGACAACAGTTTGAGACACCGTAAGCGCACCGGTCTATCCCTTATTAGCATTGCTGTCGGACACCTGAATGTGGGGTTCCTTGGAAGGTGGTGGTGGTGGTAGGGGGTGGGGGGGGGGGGCGTGACAGATGTAATTTCTTCCTGGGGGCGGGAAATAGTTACGAAGGGAAGGGAATCAGCGCTTTAAGACATCTGATATACAAGCAAAGATCAGAGAGGGTTACTTTTGCATTCCCTTTGGATGGGCTGCGCTACCCAACTCGTGGGTCCGTGTGCAAGACCCTCAACCCCATAGCTGCTCAGTTATTTAACAAGGTATAAGTAAGTCACTGTGGATACAAGGGGGGGGGGGTCTGCTAAACGCCCTGAATGTAAACGTCTCCGTAAGGGAGATTCTATAGAGTCTCACGCTGGAGTTAAAAGACGTACGGAAACCCGGCCAGACAAGACACACTTTCCTGCACCTATAAAACACCAATATAAAGTCTTCATTGCTCTGAGGTCATGAGTTAATCTACAGCAGCTCGGGTTGTTGGCTGAGTCACGGATGAGTTCATGGAGACACTGCGAGTGGGTCCCTGTAAATCAGCGTCCACTCGAGCCCCGCAACGCTTAAAACACTCAATTAGAGACCTTGTGAGTCAAGCAGGTTAGGCACTCAGTGAATTAACGGAGCAGACTGAGTAAGGGGTCTGGCACCAGTGATATCACAGCTATTAGAAAACACAATACGGTCATCAGGCAAACGGGGGGAGGGGGGGGGATGATAGCCGAGACGGGGTTTTCTACTCTGACCCCGAAGAAGCACATGATGATCTGATACGACGTTTGCACACACCAGCAAAGGAGAACTGCGCTCGGGATAAATCACACGCACGGCCGATGACACAACCGAGGACATTTTACAAGACCATATTAGCGGGCACGTAGGTGTTTTATTACATCCTGAGGTGTAGAAACGCACAATAAAAATACAGCTTTAAGCATTGGGCACTTTTATACAATAATATACATTTTTATTGTAATAATAATATATATATATATAAAATATATATATATATATATATAATATTCATCATTCATCATTCATTTTCATCTTTCTACCGCTTTTATCCGATCTCTCTCGGGTCACGGGGAGCCTGTGCCTATCTCAGGCGTCTATGGGCATTAAGGCAGGATACACCCTGGATGGAATGCCAACCCATCGCAGGACACACACACACACACACACACACACATTCACACACGGGACAATTTTCCAAGGTGCCAATCAACCTACCATGCATGTTTTTGGACCGGGAGGAAACCGGAGAACCCGGAGAAAAAACCCCCCTGAGGCACGGGGAGAACATGCAAACTCCACACACACATGACCGAGACGGGAATCGAACCCGGATCCTGGCGGTGTGAGGCGAACGTGCTAACCACTACGCCACCGTGCCCCATATATATATATATATATATATAATTTGATTTCTCTGTCTCTCAGTCTCTTTTTTTTCTTCTTTCTTTCTTTCTTTCTGTCTTTCCATTCTATCTATCTATCTATCTATCTATCTATCTATCTATCTATCTGTCTGTCCTGTCTGTCTGTCTATCTATCTATCTATCTATCTATCTATCTATCTATCTATCTGTCTTGTCTGTCTGTCTGTCTGTCTGTCTATCTATCTATCTATCTATCTGTCTGTCTGTCTGTCTCTCTATCTATCTATCTATCTATCTATCTATCTATCTATCTATCTATCTATCTATCTATCTGTCTGTCTGTCTCTATATCTATCTATCTATCTATCTATCTATCTATCTATCTATCTATCTATCTATCTATCTATCTATCTATCTATCTATCTATCTGTCTGTCTGTCTGTCTGTCTGTCTGTCTGTCTATCACTATCTGTCTATCTATCTATCTATCTATCTGTCTGTCTGTCTGTGGTCTGTCTGTCTATCTGTCTGTCTGTCTGTCTGTTATCTATCTATCTATCTGTCTGTCGGTCTATCTATCGTCTATCTATCTATCTATCTATCTATCTATCTATATCTATCTATCTGTCTGTCTGTCTGTCTGTCTGTCTCTCTGTGTCTGTCTGTCTGTCTATCTATCTATCTATCTATCTATCTATCTATCTATCTATCTATCTATCTATCTATCTATCTATCTATCTATCTATCTGTCTGTCTGTCTGTCTGTCTGTCTATCTATAACCTCCACTATATATCTTCCACAAATCTTCCACACATGGCAGATCTACCTTGGAGCTAGAACACACACACACACACACACACACACACACACACACACACACACACACACACACACACACACACACACACACACACACACACACACAAACATACACACACACACACACACAAACATACACAAACACACACCACACCCTATCCTTTAGTGCATGGACACGAACAGGATGTGATTTGTGTTGTTTTGTAGCAAGTAAAAATACCATGCAAATAGGCATGTGTGTGTGTGTGTGTGTGTGTGTGTGTGTGGTGTGTGTTGTGTGTGTGTGTGTGTGTGTTTGGAGGGGTCGGGCTACAGGAACGTCAGCGGTGCAGCCGCTTTCAGAAGCTCAAGCCCAGGAGGAGAAAAGGTTAAAGATGCCCTTATCTGATGCTAAGTGTGTTTTCTCTCATAGGATGTAGAAATGAACACATCCTGATCACACATGAGAAAAAAAACATTCGGGTCAAACTCAAGGTCAAAATCAAATGTTCAGACTGAGTACAGCACGACAACACGTCTGCTCTTTATACCATCTATCTATCTATCTATCTATCTATCTATCTATCTCTATCTCTCTCTCTCTCTCTCTCTTAATCTATCTATACATCTGTCTGGCTGGCTATCTATACATCTATAGCTTTTGATACAGTGAACCACAAGACCCTGTTAGCTACCCTCAGGAGTCTCGGTATCTCTGGAGCTGCATGGAATTGGTTTTCCTCATACCTGGAAGGTCGATCATTTCAGGTATCATGGAGAGGATCGACATCTGCTCGCCAATGGTGACTCGCCAATGGTGTACCACAAGGCTCAGTACTTGGTCCTCTTCTTTTCTTACTCTATACTCTTTCTCTCGGTAAAGTCATCTCCTCTCATGGATTTGACTATCACTGCTATGCTGATGACACTCAATTAATCTTCTCCTTCCCTCCATCAGATAAAACAGCGTCTGCTAGAATATCAGCCTGTCTATCTGACATCGCTTCGTGGATGAGCGTTCATCAGCTGAAACTCAACCCGAAGAAAACGGAAATGCTGGTGATCCCATGTGATTCATCTCCTGGTCAGGATCTCAGCATAACTCTCCATAACTCCATACTTTCTCCCTCCATCACTGCTCGTAATCTCGGGGTAACTATAGACAATTGTCTTTCTCTTCCCATATTTCTAACGTTTCTCGCTCTTGTCGTTACCTTCTCTACAACATCAGAAGGATTCGACCGTTTTTATCCACTCAGGCTGCTCAGGTCCTGGTCCAGTCTCTTGTCATCTCGAGACTGGACTACTGTAACTCTCTGCTGGCAGGTTCTACCTCAGAACGCTATTCGTCCACTGCAAATGATTCAAAATGCAGCTGCGCGACTCGTGTTCAACCTGCCTAAATTCTCTCACACCACCCCACTGCTGCGCTCGCTCCACTGGCTTCCTGTAGCTGCTCTCGCGCATCAGATTCAAAACACTGACGCTCGCCTACAAAGCCAAAAATGGATCTGCACCATCTTACCTCCGCAACCTCATCACCTCCCGTACTGCACCTCGCTGCCTGAGAGTGTCCAGCACTGCTCGCCTGGTTCCACCGTCTCTCAGGGTAAAAGGTAAGGCCAGCTCAAGGCTCTTCTCTGTTCTGGCACCGATGTGGTGGAACGAACTTCCACTGGAGATTCGAACAACGGAGACACTGTCTACATTCAAACGCCGACTGAAGACCTACCTCTTCCAACAACACCTATCCTAACATTCCTTTTATTCTCTTTTACCTCACTGTCCAGAAATCCATTATTATTAAAAACCATCTCTATTCTTGTGTACTTGAGTTTGTATTTACCTTTCTTGAATAAATCTTATCCTTAGATCGAGACCTAAAGCACTTCCTGTACGTCGCCCTGAATAAGGGCGTCTGCTAAATACCGCAAATGTAAATGTAAATGTAAATCTATCTATCTATCTATCTATCTATCTATCTATCTATCTATCTATCTATCTATCTATCTATCTATATATATCTATATATTATCTATATATATATTTTTCTAATATATATATACATATATATATATATATATATATATATATATATATACCTATAATCTATCTATCTATCTATCTATCTATCTATCTATCTATCAATCATCTATCTATGTCTATCTATCTGTCTATCTGTCTGTTTGTCTGTCTGTTGTGTGTATTTATTTGTTTGTTTGCTTCATTTGCATTTAATAGTACTTTTCCCCCAAACTATCATTCATTTATTTCTGTCTTTTTTTCCCCATTTCGTTCTCTTTTTCACTCCTTGTTTTCTTTTTTCTCTCTTTCTATTTCATTCTTTTTCTTTCTTGCTTTTAATTTCATAATATACAGTTACATAAAATCCCCGGTTTTTATTTCTTTCTATCTCCGCCCCCACCCAAAAAAAAAACTATATTGAATAAATAAATAAATAATTTGTATTTATTTCATTTATTTGGTTAGCTCTTCGATGATTTACTAGCGGTTTGCTTTGCTTGGGTCATTTATATCTATATATGTCTTTCTTTCATTCTTTTTATCTACCATTTTTTCTTTTATGTTTTTTTTTTGTCTGTTTTTAAGTGCTTGTTTTTCTTACTTAAATATAGCTACTTATTTAAATCTATAGTTAATGTTTTTTGTTCAGCCTATTTTATTTTGTTTTTTATTTTTTATTTTGCCTCTTTATATAAATATATATATATATATATATATATATATATATATATATATATATATACTATATATATATATATATATATATATATATATATATATATATATATAGGGTTTTTTCCGTTTGGACTTTATTATTTTTATTTTTTTATTATTATTATTTATTTATTGTTTGTTTGTTTGTTCGTCTTCAGGGGCACGGTGGCGTAGTGGTTAGCACGTTCGCCTCACACCTCCAGGATCCGGGTTCGATTCCCGTCTCGGGCCATGTGTGTGTGGAGTTTGCATGTTCTCCCCGTGTCTCAGGGGGTTTTTCTCTTTTCTTTCTCCGGTTCTCCGGTTTCCTCCCGGTCCAAAAACATGCACGGTAGGTTGATTGGCACCCTTGGAAAAATTGTCCCTAGTGTATGAATGTGTGTGTGTGTGCCCTGTGATGGGTTGGCATTCCATCCAGGGTGTATCCTGCCTTAATGCCCATAGACGCCTGAGATAGGCACAGACTCCCCGTGACCTGAGGAAGATCGGATAAAGCGGTAGAAGATGAATGAATGAATGAATGTTCGTCTTCGGCTACAATAATATAATAAATGCTCGGCCAGGTCTTTTCTAAGTTGTGTAAAAAGATCTTTAGCGTTGGATCTTGTATATATATGTGTTTTGATCAGAGTTTTTGTACGTAGTCCGGACTGCAGATCAATCGACCGCTAACTGCCGCGTCTTGACCTTGTAATAAATCCTAATCCTAATCCAGAGAGGGTTGAAAAATCAGTTTCATGATTTATAGTTATTGTTTTTGGGGAAGCAGCTCTGGAGCTCGAGCGTTCCTGGTCCTGCCTCCAGCTCAGCTCCGGCTCTTTTGTTATTCGTACCGAGTCGTAACACGCGTCGTCTCATGTCTGCCTCGGATCACAGGACGTTATCTCGCCTCACATCAGTGGCTGGAGATAGCAGTTGGAAGTGAAGTCTGTTTGCTCTAAACAAACCGCAGGCAGAGAGAGATGGTCTGGAGGAAGTGATGATGTTGTTTGGGTAGGAATGTATATATATATATTCATCTTCTACCGCTTTATAATATCCGATCTTCCCTCGGGTCACAGGGAGCCTGTGCCTATCTCAGGCGTCTATGGGCATTAAGGCAGGATACACCCTGGATGGAATGCCAACCCATCGCAGGGCACACACACACACACACCACACACACACACACATTCATACACTAGGGACAATTTTCCAAGGTGCCAATCAACCTACCGTGCATGTTTTTGGACCGGGGGAAACCGGAGAACCCAGAGAAAAACCCCCTGAGGCACGGGGAGAACATGCAAACTCCACACACACATGGCCGAGACGGGAACCGAACCTGGACCCTGGCGGTGTGAGGCGAATGTGCTAACCACTAAGCCACCGTGCCCTAAATATATATATATATATATATATATATATATATATATATATATATATATATATATATATATATATAATCTATATATATATAAATTTTCCTATTTATTTATTTATTAGTGTATTAGTGTAGTGTGCATTACAAAATAACACCCTTTTTTTCGTGATACAATGCGCTTTCCGTATAACCTAAACGTATCACCAGTTAATTTTGAAAACAACCGGAACAGAATTCTTAAAGGGGCCACGTCCCATATTTTACAATTAAAAGAAAAGAAATTAATCTTAATTAAAAGAAAAAGAATCACTTCCAGAAGTAATATTTTGAGAGAAATGTATATAATTATAGCAATCGGCCCTAACCCCTATATATATATATATATATATATATATATATATATATATATATATATATGAAAAGAGTCAGTGAGTAACCAAACTGACTTGCTAATGATCTCGTGGTCATCTTCAACCCAAACTTCACAGCTGGAAGCGGAATTGAATCAGCATTACTGATATCCAGATGAGATTTGTTATTATGATTCACTCGGGAACATCTGGAGGAAACAAACACAAAAAAAAAAAATGTACATGTGGTTTTTTGCATGAGACTTTTGAGTATATATATATATACAGGGACCAGTTACGCCGGTTTTGACTTACGCTGTTTCGTGTGTTACAAATGCTCCCCCATAAAAATATAAAAAATAATATTACTCGTCATTCCGTCTTACGCACTGTAGCGTCTCAAGCGATGTAAACACCGCGAACTAGTTTCGGGCGCAACGGCGAACAAGACGCCGTCGTTCTCTCTTGTTCTCTCTTTTTTTTTTTTAATTAATATTTACTTTAATTCATGTGGTAAGGAATTGTTTTCTCTTTTTTTAAATACTATTTTTATGTCATTAACTGTTATATTTTCTTATAGCACTATATATATATATATATATATATATATATATATATATATATATATATATATATATTTTTTTTTTTTTTTTTAATATATTATATATATATATATATATATATATATATATATATAAAAAATTTACAATCTTCTAGCGCTTTATCCGATCTTCCCTCCTCGGGTCACGGGGAGTCTGTGCCTATCTCAGGCGTCTATGGGCATTAAGGCAGGATACACCCTGGATGGAATGCCAACCCATCACAGGACACACACACACACACACACACACATTCATGCACTAGGGACAATTTTTCCAAGGTGCCAATCAACCTACCGTGCATGTTTTTGGACCGGGAGGAGGAAAACGGAGAACCCGGAGAAAAAACCCCCTGAGGCACGGGGAGAACATGCAAACTCCACACACACATGGCCCGAGACGGGAATCGAACCCGGATCCTGGAGGTGTGAGGCGAACGTGCTAACCACTAAGCCACCGTGCCCCCCCGAAGAACGAACAAACAAACAAAAATAAAATAAATAATAATAATAAAAATAATAAAATAATAAATGTCCAAATGGAAAAAACCCTAAAAATATTATATATAATGGAAAAAAAAAAAAAAAAATTAATAGTATATATATATATAATAAATATAAATATAAATGATGCAAATAACAATAAAAAAAACAAATAAAATAGGCTGAACAAAAAACATTAAAAAAAACATTTTTAAAAAAAAAAAAAAAACAAAATATATATATATATATATATATATATATATATATATATACATTATATATTTAATATATAATATGCATTAAACGATATATTTTTCCTTTATTTAAGAATCAGGATTTCTGCACTAATTCATTTATTTGGTTGTTTCTTTGATTATTTACTAGCTGTTTCATTTAAATCTATATGTGAAGCCTAATATCAATGATTTCTTCTTATATTCTCTCTTTCATTCTTTCTTTCTTTCTTCTCTTCTTTCTTTCTTTCTTTCTTTCTTTCTTTCTTTCTTTCCCTTGTATTTCTTAGACCCCTGCCTATGTGCTTCTAGTGGAACATCGTCCCACAAGGTTGGAAGTTTATAATAAATGAGATTTGCGGTCAGATGTTTTCTCCGGAGCGCTGCATTCTAAAGCTCTGCGAACTGAAAGTGATTAAACGCTAAAACCACGCGTTAAACCCTCGAACAACAGACGGCAACAGTTCCTCAAACGGACGCAACTCCATCACGAGACTAAAGGCAGAGCGCGCGAGACGTCCCGATCGGCAAACACCCGAGTGCGTTTCGGGACACCCGAGCGCGTGTTGCGTTCTTTTGTCCCGCGACGTTGTTGAAAAGAGAAACGTGGTGTGGAGAAACAGAGCTGTGTGTTGACTGAGAGGATCAGAAAACCCAGAATCGGCAAACAGAGAGCAGCTTGGCACTGATCCCACATCTGTCCCCCTAGTGCTCGGGACATTGGGCCAACGGATTTGAAGGATTGGCCTCTCTCAAGTGGGCTGAAGCTGGCCTTTAGCCTGCGCCGTACACAATGTGATAAAAGGTGGTCATTAGCAATGCGGCCAGCATCAAACCCGCAGCTGAAACCGGAGCTTTGAGGAAACACAAGGACGGATCAGATGCATGCATATTTGTGTGTATCTGTGTTTGTGTGTGTGGGTGTGTGTGTGGGTGTGTGTGTGTGTGTGTCTCATACTACTAATCCGGGGGGGGGAAAAAGCGAAATAACCCCCCCGGGATTACGGCGCGTGTGAAAGAGTGAAAGAGGTGTAATAATGTGGCACCTGTCTGCCTTTAAGTCACATCTTTTGGTACAGTGGAGAATTCACGTGTTAATGTTCCTGAGATTCCTGACCTGCAGTACAGACTCCTGACCTGCGCATGAGCTCCGGCGGAATGACCACTTCCACACTGATTAACATACATCCTATACATTACTGTCTAGTGCTGTCTACACCAATGACCAATCAGTTTACACTGCTAATTAAACTTACTTATGTGTAGTGAAGTCCGTATGGACATACTGTTACACCTGGTAGACACAGATACAGACAGAGAGAGAGAGAGAGAGAGATATAGATAGATAGATAGATAGATAGATAGATAGATAGATAGATAGATAGATAGATAGATAGATAGATAGATAGATAGCATAGATAGATAGGACAGATAGATATATAGATGATAGACAGACAGACGACAGACAGCATAGATAGATAGATGTGATAGATAGATAAGATAGATACGACAGATAGATAGATAGATAGATAGATAGAGATAGATGATAGATAGATAGATAGATAATAGATAGACAGACATAGCATATATAGATCGATAGATAGATAGATAGATCGATAGATAGAGATAGATAGATGAGATAGATAGACAGTACCATAGATTAATAACATAGATAGATAGATATAGATAGATAGATAGATAGATAGATAGACAGCCGGATAGACAGGATAGACAGGACGACAGACAGATATAGAATAGATACATAACGATATGCAGACCCAGAAGACCCAGATATATATAGACTAGATATAGATAGATAGATACCAGATACAGAGATAGACTAGATAGACAGACAGACAGACAGAGAAAATAGATAGATAGATAGATAGATAGATAGATAGATAGATAGATAGATAGATCGCTACGACGACCCGATAGATAGATAGATAGATAGCTCGCTAGCCCTCCATACGATAGATATACCGCTCCTTACACGAACTCTCCTACTCGACGACTCCAACTCGGCCGTATGCCCACTCCTCATCGGACAGACTCTCCCTAGCCGCCAGGACAATTGATCATGATCGAAGCTCGGATAGATAGTAGGCCGCGCAGATCAGATACATATCGGATAGACATAGTCTTGACAGACAGGGGGAAGGATCTAGATAGATAGATAGATAGATAGGTCGATAGATAGATAGATATATAGATAGATAGATAGATAGATAGATAGACGGGGACAGACAACCGAGATCATACAGATTATAGATAGAGATATATATATAGATACGATAAATAGATAGATAGATAGATAGATAGATAGATAGATGGATATGAGTAGACGGATATCGGATAGAGATAGATCGATAGATAGATAGATAGACACACAGATATATAGTAGACAGACAGACAGATAGGACAGACACGATAGATAGAGGAAGGAGGACGGACTAGACAGATAGATGAGGATACATGAATAATAGAGGATAGGACGTAGATATACTGGATAGCTAGAGAGACAGATAGATAGATCGAGTACATAGATAGGAGATAGATAGCATAGACAGGAAAGATATAGATAGATAATAGAATAAAGATAGATATAGATAGATAGAGATAGATAGCAGATCAGCAGACAGAGCAGCAATACACAGATAGAGAGATAGACAAATAGATAGTATCCCAGATGAATAGAGTGTAGATAGATTAGTATTAGATAGATAGATAGATAGATAGATGGATAAGATATGATAGATAGATAATAAGCTATAGATGGACAGAACACAGACAGATAGATATAGATAGACATACAGACAGACAGCTAACACGATAGACATAGATAGCATAGATAGATAGATAGAAATAGATAGATAGATAGATAGATAGCGAAACAGACAGACCAGATAGATAGATAGAGATAGATAGATAGATAGATAGATAGATAGATAGATAGATAGATAGATGATAGATAGATAGATAGACACAACATAGATAGATAGATAGATAGATAGATAGATAGATAGATAGATAGAGAGATAGAGAGATATAGATAGATAGATAGATTAGATAGACAGACAGACAGACAGACAGACAGACAGATAGATAGATAGATAGATAGATAGTAGATAGACATAGACAATAGATAGATAGATAGATAGATAGATAGAGATAAGATAGATAGATAGATAGATAGATAGATGATAGAAAGATAGATAGATAGATAAAAAGAAAGAAAGAAAGAAAGACTAGATAATAGATCGCCGGTAACCGGACGGACGACGGACGGCGACGGAACGGACGGGACCCTGGACGTCCGACAGAGGACGGAACGGACCCGTATACGACAGACGGACAGACAGACAGGAAACACATCAGATAGATATATAGATAGACCAATAGACAGACAGCCAAAACCAATAGATAGATAGATAGATAGATAGATACAGACAGAGAAACAGACAGACAGACCAGCAGATAATAGAAAATAGATAAATAGATGAGATAGAGAGTAGAAATAGATAGATAGATCGATGATAGATAGATATAGATAGATAGATAGATAGACGGACGGACGGACGGACGGACGGACGGACGGACGGACGGACGGATAGATAGATCGACAGATACAGACAGACAGACAGACAGACAAATATAGATAGATAGATAGATAGATAGATAGATAGATAGATAGATAGATAGATAGATAGATAGATAGATAGATAGATAGATAGACAAGACATAGATAGAAATAGACAGACAGACACAGACAGACAGACAGATAGATACAGATTATCGATAATAGATAAGATGATAGATGGATAGAGGATAGATAGCTCGATAGATAGATAGATAGATAGATAGTAGATAGATAGATAGATTAGGATGGAGGATGGATGGATGGATGGATGGATGGATGGATGGATGGATGGATGGATGGATGGATGGATGGATGGATGGATGGATGGATGGACGGACGGACGGACGGACGGACGGATGGACAGACAGATAGATAGATAGATAGATAGATAGATAGATAGATAGATAGATAGATAGATACACCAATTTTGTATACATACACACTAACCTTGACTCTGCCCAACATCATAATCTTAATCGCGCTAAAACAAATTTCCACCTGCTCTAGTCGTTCATTCACACGTTCTTGTCTCGGTTACAACAAACAACAAACAACAAACAACTTTATAACAAACTGCATTTAAAAACGGAGGAAGAATTCACGTCTGGTTCAATTGAGACGCCTTTTCATTTTTTGGACTAAAATCCATTTACTTTTACACCCCAAAATCCATTGAAAGCAGTGAATGTTGAAAAACCCCCACTAGAACAAGCCATGAATTTTTGATCCCCAGGAATTCCTGCGTGTTTTCCACCGCACGACCGGATTTGCTCTTTTAAGTCGCCTGAAGGACGGATTCTGGAAACGACGGGCCACTTTTAGCGCGGGGGAACGACGCGCTATGCGAGCGACATGAAGTGTTCAAGAGCGCCACTTGTGACCTGAGGGTCTGTGAGTGCTCCGCTTCTCTCCAGGACCTGCTCCTGAAGGCTTCCTGAATAAAACTGCACTCAGGAAGAAGAAGAAGAAGAAAAAAAGTGAAAAACAAAATTAGAAAAGAGACTGAAACCCAAAACAAAAAGCCTCTTTTGCTTAACAGCCTGATGGAGGACGTCGCCGCTGCGCTAATCTGTCCCCCCGAAACCCGACTGTCCTCGGGATGAATTAGCATGCGGATAATAGTGGTGTGGTGTGTCCAACGCGAGCTGCACCCACTTTACAGTCTATCAGCTCTGACCACAGGGGCAATCGCTTTCCCTAAAGACCCTCCTCTTTACATCTCTATGAGCCGACTCATTAGTTAAGTAGAATCCCCTCTTTTCTCCCTGCACCCGGCCTTTTGTCCCTCTCTCGCCCTTTGTCTCTCTTAAATGATCCCAAACAAGGCCCATTTTCTGGTTAATACATATTTACAGCCATGTAAGGGTTTTGTGAGGATCCTGTAGTTTTATTCCGCGCGCCGTCGTTCCCCGCGCCATAAAACCATTAACAAGCTGTTAGGGAGCAATTGTGCATCTATTTGAAGCGTAACTTCTTCTTCTTCTTCTTCTTCTTTTTTCAGGAACTCTCAGAACGGACAGATGGTCGGACAACACCGTCGGGTCGAGACACACACGGACATTTCTGTCCCTGAATCACTTTATTTTACACGTCTCAGGAGATTTTGGGGTTTTTATTTAAAGAAATTGATTTCGAACGATTTCGTCCATT
>JACRUU010000029.1:12084041-12091541 GCA_030449085.1 Kryptopterus vitreolus
AGCCTAGTGGTTAAGGTGATCAGAAGGTCGGGGGTTCGAGTCCTGGTATCACCAAGCTGCCACTTATGCCACTTTTCCCTGATCCAGTCCTTAAATTCAAAGTTACCTTAGTTAGATGTAATGTTATAAATAAAAATCAGAGCTATTCTAGCAGAGAAACAGCAGATAAATTTAGGGTTAAGGGCCTTTCTCAAGGGCCCCATCTTTCCAGCTTGCCGGTGCTGCGATTGGAATTAAAATGACAGCATATTGCAGATGCTCTTATTCCAAGTAACGTACATTTATCTTACTTAAAACGACCGGGGTTAAGGGCCTTGCTCAAGGGCCCCCCAGCAGCAGCTTGGTGGTTCTGGGATTTGAACTCATAACCTTCAGACCCATCATCCGTCTCTTCTTATACAGAGTATCTATACAACATCTTTAGCGCCTGCACAGAGTGACTTACAGTTACAGTCTGTTATACAGCTGAACAATTCAGGGTTAAGGGCCTCGCTCAAGGGCCCATGAATAACACCTTGGTTTTGCTGTGATTTGAAATCGCGTTTTGTATCTGACATAAGGTTGTTATAACTGGCGCGAATGGTTTTAAAGGTTTTTATATTAAAAAGAAAATCGTATGAATGCATGGATCGAGCTCTTCTCCGGCCTCTGATCCTCCTGGCACGTGAGGAACAGCTCGGGCTTTGACTGATCGCCTGAAGCGAATCGATTGGTCGTCGGTCACGGAGAAGTTAGCGGTAGTTTCAGCGGTAAGCCGCAGCGACCCTCTCGCCATCCATCTCTGTCCTCGCGTTCCTTCATGACACACATGCTGCCGGATTCCTCCGTCCTGCTCCTCTCGCACAACAAAGGCGACAGATGCTGCCGTCAGCACTCTTTTTTAGAAAAGAGGCCACTCGAGCCAGAGACCCGGCTTTTTAATCTTCACTTAACACGGAAAACATCTGACGGAAATACGCACCAGCCTCTGATGAGCACTGGCCCCGAGAGGTCGAAGGTTTATAAGGGCTTACAAGCGTGTCATGATGCCTATGTTTCTCAGCTGGGTGGTGTTCGCTCGTCAGATGATAAAAGGGAATATTTCTGCATTGGCAGCTCTTCGTAGATGTTTTTTGTTTTCATCCATTCCGACTTACAACCGAGGGATAAGGGCCTTGCTCAGGGGCCCGTGACGTGGGAGCTTGGTGGTTCTGGGATTTGAAGTCATGACCATCCAAACCAAAGTCACACTGGCATTGGTATATGCCACTTTCCAGAACGACTTAAAGTTCTCTCTGTTGTTCAGCTGAGGAGTGTAAGGGTTCGGGGCCTTTCTCAAGGGCCCAGCACTGGTAGTTTGGTGGTTGTGAGATTTGAACTCATTTGCATTTAAATGTACAGAATCTGGCAGACACTCTTATCTAGAGCAACATACTTTAATCATGTTCATACAACTGAGCAGTAATTGGGCTAAGGGCCTTGCTCAGGGGCCCCAGAAATTGCAGCTTGGTGATGCTTAAATGTGAACCCATAAACTTCCGATGTATAGATACCATTTACCTTAGGTAGGTGTAATTTTATAAAGCAAAAAAAAGACCTATTCTGTTATACAGCTGAGAAATTTAGGGTTAAGGGCCTTTTCCGCCGGGGCCCCATGTTCCCAGCCTGCCCGTGCTGGGATTTAAACTCATTTAAATGTACGCTATTTTGCAGATGCCCTTATCTACTTTTCTTTTGTCCATACAACTGAGGAGCTATGGGGTTAAGGGCCTTGCTCAAGGGCCCCATGGGAGCTTGGTGGTTCTGGGATTTGAATTCATCACCTTCAGGTTGATAATACAGCATTTTCTCCTGTCAGAGGATCTGTACAAAATCTTGAGCCGTGATACAGATTGACTTACCGTTTCGTCGGTTATACAGTGTTATTAATGGTTAAGGGCCTTGTTCAAGGGCCCAGCAATAACACCTTGGTTTTGCTGTGAAATTGCATCTAACTGAGCTACCACTTCTTTTAGCTAGGTACAGCATTATTAAGCGACATAAGACCTATTTACATAATATATTGTGGTCCTTATATATTGTGGTTTGACATAAGGTTGTTATAACTGGCTTATACACAGGACGAAGAAAAAAGAACAAACAAACAAAACAACAACCTGTAATCGGATGTACAAATTCTTGATTCATAGGTATGCAATGTTTCCAAAGACCTGCACAATTTAAAGGTCATAGATGGGGGTTGTTATAACTGCTGTTCAATGCCTATGTAGGATAATGTCTGAGGTCGTAAGGCTCTTATGAACGCTTTTCAAATGCACATGCATGGTAAACTATAGCAGATATGACTGTTCAGGGTTGTGTGTCTGTGTGTGTGTGTGTGTGTGTGTGTGTGTGTGTGTGTGTGTGTGTGTGTGTGTGTGTGTGTGTGTGTGTGTGTGTGTGTGTGTGTGTGTGTGAAACAGGTGGAAGGTGATTGTGATATCAAGGCAGGGGTCCATAGGATGGGGGAAGGATGAGCACCCTGCATTCATATCTCACACACACACACACACACCACACACCCCACACACACACACACACACACACACACACACACACACACACACACCTTTAGGACAGGACGCAGGGGGTCGAGTGCCATGCTGCTGGGCTCCTGCAGGGCCATTCACAATTAGATTTAATTGTTGTAATTACGCTACCAGCATGCAGCTACGGCTACATCCGACATGACTGACAGGCAAGCAGAGGTTTTAAACACCTCGTAGATGGACGGCTTTGACGAAAACAAATTAAAAAATCGTTTAAAATCAACGTTTTAAAACGAACATTAAAACAAAAAAAAAAACCAGAATCACTTTGCATGCCCTTGCATTTGTGTTTCGTTGTTTTTCTTTGCCTGGCCAATTCTCTTCAGGACACACGTTAATTATTTACTGCCTCAACATACTGACAATACACTTCCTGGAGACCTCATTAGTGAGGAAAGCCACTTTTAATGTTAAACCCCTGTTAGGAAATTGCATCACATGACCACTCGACTTCCTTAAAAAGAGAGCGATGTTTTTTTTAAGTTGACACAAATATATATATATATATATATATATATATATATATATATATAGTATTTTTTTTTAATGCCATATTGAGGCTCTTTTTTAAAAACATTATGGCTTAATGTATCTCCGATATTACATTTTTACATACATATATAGTGCTTTTTATCTAGGGCTTATGTAAGGCTTATGTATAGCTTATGTAGAAGTTTTATATAGTTATATATATGCAAGCCTTATTTAGGTCTTAGGTAGAGGTTACATAGGTCTTATGTAGGTGGTGTGTGGCTCATATTTAGGTTTTTATGTAGACCTTATGTCGGTCTTATGTAGCTCTTATGCACTGTAATTGCTGTATGATGTTGCTGTCCTGCTGTAAATATTGCATGTTGTACTTATGTGGTCCGATATAAAATAAGTTATATAAAGGTTTGCGCCAAAGTCAGGTCTCCTAAATTCGTAACGAGTGCATTATAACGCGCTCAGTATTCATGTGGTAATAAAGGGTAGGAAAGGGTAGTGACTTTTCATATACTTTACAGCACAGCAAAAATCTTGCACTTATCCCAGTGATGTAGAATGCGAGTTCGGGGCCACAAAGGGTTAAGGGCCTTGCTCAAGGGCCCAAGAGTGGTAGCTTGGTCATCGCAAGGCTTGAACCTCCAACCTTAATATTCAGTAGCCCAGAGCTTTAAACAGTGTCCAACTAAGAGTAAGAGAGTTTAGACTAAGTATGTGTAGCTTTTATGTCGGTTGTCATAAAGGTGTTATGTCAACGTATAGTCTGAAAATGGTAAGCCCGAAAGCGATATCATTAAACCCCATGACTGAAACAGCAGATGTGTGTTTGAGTTGAGAAAAGCTTTGATCCTCATTGAGTCCGTCATGAGGATAAAAAACAAAAAAGAAGAACCTGCACCGCGCCGTAACACCGCGTCATGCTCTGTAGATGTTGGAGCGGTCAGCGTGGCGAATCTGCCGTCCTCCATCATCTTGAAAACTGTGTCCAATTGTATTCTTCCTCAGCAGCAGGTAGCCCACTCGCCTCGGACACTGCGTTAAGATTGGACGCAGCCCTCTGACCAGGGCCATGGGTCATCGGCCTTGGCCGCACAGAGGCCACGCCGCTGACTGAAGTGCTCCGGCGTGGCTCGGAGAGTGATTAATGAGCGGTCAGCGCAGAGCCATAGCTGTGGCATGACACGCCCGCTGGGCATGAGACCCCCCCCCACTTCCCCCCGAGGAACAGCGAGGTCTTTGTGTGGAGACATTGTGAGCTGTGGTCGTGATCTGAAAAAGCATCAACCTGGAATCAAACTGTCCACTTTAGCAGGTTTCTCGCTTTGATTTATTTTTAAGACGCTCTGACCTGGTTTATAATAACACCCAATAACACATTTCCGCTATTTATGCCTACACGGGATGTGTGTTTATTTCCATGAAACAAAGATTTGATGTCTAATAATGAAGGTGAAATGAAAAACTCAAGGAATGCAAGGAAAAATAACCTTCAGTGATGGAGACAACAAATCTTGAGAAGTGCAATTCTTTTGTTATTATTTATTTATTTATTTTAGAAGGGAAAAATAACCAGGGGCACGGTGGTTTAGTGGTTTAGTGTCGTTTTGGAGCAGTATTAGTGTAGTAATATAGTACTATAATAGTATTAATAGTGTAGTATTAGTGTAGTATTGGATTGGTATTAATGTATTAATAGAGCATAATAGTAATATTAGTGTAGTTTTGGAGCAGTATTAGTGTATTAATACAGCAGTAATAGAGTAGTATAATAGTATTAAAAGTATAGCATTATTGTAGTATTGGATTGGTATTAATGTATTAATAGAGCAGTATTAGTGTAGTATATCAGTAGTAATAGTGTAATATTAATGTAGTATTGGATCGGCATAAGTGTATTAATAGAGCAGCATTAATGTAGTATAATAGTAGCAATAGAGCAGTATTAATGTATTATAATAGTAGTCTTAGTGTATTAATATAGCAGCATTAATGTATTAATATAGCAATAGTACAGCTGTATTAGAGTGGTAATAACAGAGTAATAGTGTAGTATTGGAGCAGTATTAGTGTAGTAGTATTAGAGCGGTATTTACTGTAGCGTTAATGTGCTTCAGAAGTTTGTGCATAATGTTATGGCACAAAAGATCTGTTGCACGTGAAAACGCACGTGAAAATTCCGTCTTTCGTGATATTTGGTGACATCATTCGCAACGCTCCTCCGAGCCCGTGAAATGGCGTTACATTGACGCAAGCGTCATGATGACATGCGATGAATGAGATGACCTCGGCTATCATGACATTGCAAACTTTCCGGAGCCTCAGCATGCCATCTGCAGCTGCTTCACTCAGTGTGTGTGTGTGTGTGTGTGTGTGTGTGTGTGTGTGTGTGTGTGTGTGTGTGTGGGGTGACTGTTTGTCTCTGGTTGGACCGCAGAAACAGGCTTTTTCGAAAGCTCCGCGCCCTTTCAGCTAATTGGCCGTGGGACGACCTTAAAAATGATCGACAGTTGTGTGATATACTGCCTGTATTGTTGTCTCCGGGCCATTGTGTGCGTCTCGCGGTTAAATAATCCCCCTGCTCCGGCAGCGGCGCGCATCCTGCCTGCGTGCGTCCGCGCGGTGACAGAGACACTCGGCGGGGTTTCGGGGCTCTTCGGCAGCGTCCTGCTGCTGGAAATTAGCCGTCGCCCGGCCTCTCTTTCTGTCGCTGTCATGCGCGGCCCCCAACCAGAGATTTGTTGATATGATAACTTGATTAGGCCTCATGTCTGAAGTGAGAGAGCACAGAGAAGCAAAGGGCGTGAAAAGGGTGTGTCTTCCTTCATCTCAACAGAGCAAGCCTTGTCATCAGATCTATCTATCTGTCTATCCATCCATCCATCCATCCATCCATCCATCCATCCATCCATCCATCTATCTATCTATCTCCTTGCCAGGAGGATTTGATTTATCTCACTCTCTCTCTCTCTCTCTCTCTCTCTTTCTGTCTTCCCATTTCCATCCATCCATCCATTGATCCATCCATCCATCTATCTATCTATCTATCTATCTATCTATCTATCTATCTATCTATCTATCTATCTATCTATCTATCTCCTTGCCAGGAGGATTTGATTTCTCTCTCTCTCTCTTTCTGTCTTCCAATTTCCATCCATCTATCTATCTATCTATCTATCTATCTATCTATCTATCTATCTATCTATCTATCTATCTATCTATTTATCTATCTATCTATCTATCTCCTTGCCAGGAGGATTTGATTTCTCTCTCTCTCTTTCTCTCTCTCTCTCTCTCTCTCTCTTTCTGTCTTCCCATTTCTATCTATCTATCTATCTATCTATCTATCTATCTATCTATCTATCTATCTATCTATATCTATCTATCTATCTATCTATGTATTTTCTCTCTCTCTCTCAATCTGATTTCTCTCTCTCTCTTTCTGTCTTCCCATTTCCATCCATCCATCTATCCATCCATCCATCTATGTATCCCTATAATTATTTGCCCCAGTAGCTTGTGGAGGAAGGGCGGGTAGTTCAATGGTCTTGGGCGCTAGGCTACTAATCGGAAGGTCGAGGGTTCGAGCCCCAGTATCACCAACCTGCCACTCTTGAGCACGCCACTTAACCCTCTGTGCTCCAGGGGGCGCCGTATCGTGGCTGACCCTGCACTCTGACCCCAGCTTCCAAACAAGCGGGGATATGTGAATAAAGATGCTGTAATGTTTATGTGACAAATAAAAGCTATTCTATTCTATATAGTGCATCATTTATAGCTATAGTGGACGTTATTAGCTTATAACCGTTAGCTATTAGCGTTAATAGCGTAAATCAAATGTTCGGGTTTCGTCACTTTTCAACATTATATGTGATATTACGTATAATTTGACTGTACTGTGATGTATATGTGATTTTACGTGTTTTAGGTGATTTTACGTGATATTATGTGTAATTTCACCGCGCTTTAATGTTTATTTGGCAAATAAATACTGTTCTATTCTATAGCATGCATCATTTGTCTGCTATAGTTGAAATTACTGACTTATAACCGCTTATAGCGTAAATCAAATGTTCGGGTTTCGTCACTTTTCAACACTGTATGTGATTTTACGCGTTTTAAGTGATTTCACGTGATTTTATGCATCATTTATAGCTATAGTGGACGTTATTAGCTTATAACCGTTAGCTATTAGCGTTAATAGCGTAACTCAAATGTTCGGGTTTCGTCACTTTTCAACATTAGATGTGATATCACGTGTAATTTGACTGTACTGTGATGTATATGTGATATATAAAGGCTATATGTATATAGTGCATCATTTGTAGCTGTAGTGGACGTTATTAGCTTATAAAAGCATTAGCTATTAACGTTAATAACGTAACTCAAATGTTCAGGTTTCATCACTTTTAATCATTATATGTGATTTTACGTGTTTTAGGTGAATTTA
>JACRUU010000029.1:12096541-12109041 GCA_030449085.1 Kryptopterus vitreolus
CGCAGGAACCTGCCTCTTTTTGTGAGGGGTTTTTTTCTCCGGTTTTTCTCCGGGTTTTTCCGGTCCCGGTTTCCTCCGGTGGGGTCCCCTAGTCCAAAAAACATGCACGGTAGGTTGATTGGCACCTTGGAAAATTGTCCCTAGTGTATGAATGTGTGTGTGTGTGTGTGAGTGTGTGTGTGTATGTGTGTGATGGGTTGGCATTCCATCCAGGGTGTATCCTGCCTTAATGTCCATAGACGCCTGAGATAGGCACAGGCTCCCCGTGACCCGAGGGAAGATCGGATAAAGCAGTAGAAGATGAACTGTGTACTACCTCTTTAGGCATCTCATCCCAAATTAACCCAATGTCAACCTGGCTAAAATTAACCGGTTAACTTAACTACACCCAAATCAACTCATCATGACTTAGCCAGACTTAATCGGATCAGAAGGTTTTAGGTTCCAGCCCTGGTATCGCCAAGCTGCACCACCCATGGCAAGACCCTTAAACCCTCAGCGCTTAATGTCGTGGCTGACCCCAGCTTCCTAACGGCCCTAGGAAATGCAAAGAAAGAATTTCACTGTCATAATCAAGCACATGTTTAAAATATGAACTGCCTATTTTTTCTTTATTCATGCTATATTAAAGGGTATACGAATGATTATAAGCTATACATATTGACAACAATAGACCTATATAAGAGAACATGTCCTATACAGTTTATTATGACATGTTAGTACGATGTCAGTCAGCCTTTAGATAATATAAAAGATAGATAAACCGTGACTCAGACTGTAATGAAGGGTCTACGAATGGTCATGTCATGTCAATCGAGCGACTAACGAGTAAAACATTTAGTGTATGAAAACATGATGAATTTGTTTTTCTAAAAGACATATCAGCATTTCTTTAAAAATAACACCCGGGGTATAATATGTCTACGACTCTTATTAACGGTGTAATAAAGGCTTTATGAACTGTTAAGTACAAAAAAATAAAATAAAACGTTGCTGTGAACGTCTTTATATAGAGAAAATAGTGTGTCTAGGTCTCCAATGACTAACAAATGAATGAACGGTGAAGGAATTTAAAGATCGCTGATGACAGGTTATGAACGTGTTATAAGCTGGTAAAAAAAAAAAAAAAAAAAAAAGATTTCAAAATAAAAAGAGAGTAGAAAACGTAAACACCAAGATAGGGAGCTTTCGCGTAGCGGTGTATGCTGAGGGCGTGTCCGCCTGTCCGTTTTACAACGTGCAACAGATGAGTGTAGCTGCAAGCAGGGGAGTTGACCGGCGTGTGGGAGTGATTGATGGGCGACAGGGAGAAGGAGCAGAGCGGCGGAGAGCCGTCACTCAATTGCAGAGCCTCCCGTAGCCTCCGGGCCTCACCTGTCTGTTTGCGCATTTTCATTCAATTACCCTCCGTAATAGGAGGTCAGCATGCGGCGGAGGCGAGAGAAAAAGGAAAAAAAAAAAAAAGAAAGGAGGGCTGGTCCGGGCTGAGGACTTTACTGCACTTTACAGCAGGATCTAATTGCGGCCGCCTCCTTCTCCCTCCCTGGCCCGGAACGTCCTCCAAACTTCAAACGCATCTCCTCGGCCCTTCGGATTTAGTCTCGGTTAAAAGAGATCAGCAGTGATAAGCTGGCAGACCCTTAACGGCTGGTCTGCTGACCACGAGCCAACAACTCAGTATCGTTTAGAGCAGACCCTAAAGCCTCAACTGCCCCATAAAACCTTGGTGTTGATTGGCTAAAAGGTAACGGGACATGTGACTTTTTCCATCCAAACGAGGTTCTTGCCCAAACCGACAGCACAAATTTGCATGTTACATCCACGCCCGTTTCCAGAGCAAATTGAGAGTTAAGGGCCCACTACTGGCAGCTTGATGGTGGAGGGATTTGAACCTGCGACCTTCTGGTCCGGAGGGCAATGCAATGCGTTGGCAAATCTCCACAAACACTAGTAGAACGTCTTCCCAGTTTGTGCAGGGGATGTAAAGTGATCACATTTCCTCAAATAAGTCTAGGGTTGCAAAATAGCACTTCTTGAATTGTGTTAATAAACATATTATAACAGCAAATGGAGGCTACATAAGGGGGGGAAAAAGCATATAAAAGTCGTACGCCCAAGGTGTCCATGTGTTGTTCTACAATCATAATATTTTATTACGGGATTATTACAGATGTTTATGTGTCACACATTAATAGGGTTGATAAAGCTCGAGTTTATTTATGAATTTATTGTTTGTAGGATTATAAATGTGTTGTGTAATAATTCATAGGAATAAAACGTCAGAGCAGGGCTGAGAAACACGATATATTAATGAGCGGAAAGCTATTTAAGAAAGTTGGTTGGAACTATAACAGGAATATGCATGGGCTAAAGGTGGAACAGGTGTGTGTGTGTGTGTGTGTGTGTGTGTGTGTGTGTGTGTGTGTTTTGCGGGGGTGGTCACCAGGATGTGTGGAGGGGTCACCAGAATATGTGTGTGTGTGTGTGTGTGTGTGTGAATGGGTGTGTGTGTGTGTGTGTGTGTGTGTGTGTGTTTGGGAGGGGTGTGTGTGAGAAACATGTTTGTAGATGTGGGTATTACACAACTTGGTGTTGTCCACAAGCTTCTGAAGAAAGAGATGAGTTTGAGTGAGAGCGTTCGCGTTTCTACACACTGCGTCCGGACAATACACTGTATCTTTACCGCACACTAGATCTGAACAGCACACTGAACAACACACTGAACAACACACTCCATCTAAATAACACACTGCATCTAAATAACACACTGTATCTGAACAACACACTGAACAACACACTCCATCTAAATAACACACTGCATCTAAATAACACACTGTATCTGAACAACACACTGAACAACACACTGAACAACACACTGTATCTGAACAACACACTGAACAACACACTGCATCTAACAACATCTGAACAACACACTGCATCTAAATAACACACTGCATCTAAATAACACACTGTATCTGAACAACACACTAAACAACACACTGCATCTATACAACACACTGCGTCTGACCAGCACACTGAACAACACGCTGCATCTAAATAACACACTGCATCTGAACAAACAATGAACAACACACTGCTTCTGAACAGCACATTGAACAACACACTGAACAACACACTGCATCTAAATAACACACTGCATCTGAACAACACACTGAACAACACACTTCATCTGAACAACACACTGTGTCTGAACAACACAGTGTGAACAACACACTGAACAACACACTGAACAACACACTGCTTCTGAACATCACACTGCGTCTGAACAACACACTGAACAACACAGTGAACAGTACACTGTGTCTAAATAACACACATGCTTCTGAACAACACACTGTGTCTATACAACACACTGAACAACACACTGCATCTGAACAGCACATTGAACAACACACTGAACAGTACACTGTGTCTACATAAAACAACACACTGTGTCTGAACAACACACTGCATCTAAATAACACACTGCATCTGAACAACACACTGAACAACACACTCCATCTGAACAACACACTGCAACACACTGTCTGAACAACACACTCTGAACAACACACTGAACAACATGTGTCTACATAACAACACTGAACAACACACTGCTCTGAACAACACACTGCATCTGCATCTGAACAACACACTCCATCTGAACAACACACTGTGTCTGAACAACACACTGCATCTAAATAACACACTGTATCTGAACAACACACTGAACAGTACACACACTGTGTCTGACAACACACTGAAAACACACTGCATCTGAACAACACACTGCATCTGAATAACACACTGCATCTAAACAACACACTGCATCTTACAACACACACTGCAACACTCTAAACACTAACACACTGCATCTGAACAACACACTGTGTCTGAACAACACACTGAACAACACACTGCATCTAAATAACACACTGCATCTAAATAACACACTGCATCTGAACAACACACTGCATCTAAATAACACACTGCATCTGAACAACACACTAAACAACACACTCCATCTGAACAACACACTGCATCTGAACAACACACTGAACAACACACTCCATCTGAACAACACACAACACACTGAACAACACACTCCATCTGAACAACACACTGTATCTGAACAACACACTATCTGAACAACACACTCCATCTGAACAACACACTGAACAACACACTCTCTGAACAACACACTGAACCATCTGAACAACACACTGAACAACACACTGAACAACACACTGTATCTGAACAACACACTGAACAACACAACATGACAAACACTGTATCTGACAACACACTGCGTCTGACACACTCTGCAACAACAACACTGAACAACACACTCCATCTGAACAACACACTGTGTCTGAACAACACACTGAACAACACACTGAAACAACACACTAAACAACACACTCTGAACAACACACTGCGTCTGAACAACACACTGAACAACACACTGATCTGACAACACACAAACCACACTGTCTGAACAACACACTGAACAACACACTGTATCTGAACAACACACTCCATCTGAACAACACACAACACACTGCTCTGAACAACACACTGAACAACACACTGAACAACACACTCTGAACAGCACATTGAACAACACACTGAACAACACACTGAACAACACACTGCACACTGTATCTGAACAACACACTGAACAACACACTGAACAACACACTATCTGAACAACACACTGACAACAACACACTATCTGAACAACACACTGCAACAACACACACTAAGCATCTGAACAACACACTGAACAACACACTGAACAACACACTCTGAACAACACACTGAACAACACACTCCATCTGAACAACACACTGTATCTGAACAACACACTCCATCTGAACAACACACTGTATCTGAACAACACACTCCATCTGAACAACACACTGTATCTGAACAACACACTCCATCTGAACAACACATTGTATCTGAACAACACACTCCATCTGAACAACACATTGAACAACACACCTATCTGAACAACACACTCCATCTGAACAACACATTGAACAACCACTATCTGAACAACACACTCCATCTGAACAACACACTTGAACAACACACTATCTGAACAACACACTCCATCTGAACAACACACTGAACAACACACTGTATCTGAACAACACACTCCATCTGAACAACACACTGTATCTGAACAACACACTCCATCTGAACAACACACTGTATCTGAACAACACACTCCATCTGAACAACACACTGAACAACACACTCTGAACAACACACTAACAACACACTCTGAACAACACACTCCATCTGAACAACACACTGTATCTGAACAACACACTCCAACAACACAATCTGAACAACACACTCCATTCTGTATCTGAACAACACACTCCATCTGAACAACACACTGAACAACACACTCCATCTGAACAACACACTGTATCTGAATAACACACTGAACAACACACTCCATCTGAACAACACACTGAACAACACACTGAACAACACACTGTATCTGAACAACACACTCCATCTGAACAACACACTGAACAACACACTGTATCTGAACAACACACTCCATCTGAACAACACACTGAACAAAAAACTGTATCTGAACAACACACTGCGTCTGAACAACACACTGAACAACACACAGTATCTGAACAACACACTGAACAACACACAGTATCTGAACAACACACTGAACAACACACTGCAACACACACTCTGAACAACACACTGCATCTGAACAACACACTGATCTAACACACTAACACACTGTATCTGAACAACACACTACATCTGAACAACACACTGTATCTGAACAACACACTGAACAGTACACTGTGTCTAACACACTGCGTCTGAACAACACACTGAACAACACACTACATCTGAACAACACACTGTGTCTGAACAGCCTTCCTCTTCTCCACAACACTTCTCATCTGTATAACACACTCACACACTTCCATCCGTCTGAGTAAAACAGCGCCGAGGCGAAGAGGAACAGATCCTGACACGAATTATTTGGGTTTGTATTAACAAAATAAACAGCAGCCTGTGCAGCTGCAGGGGGATCTCTCTTTCTCTCCTTTTCTGTCTGTCTGTCTGTCTGTCTGTCTCTCTCGCTTTTTCTCTCTCACTCTCATTCCAGCTGTTTCTCTCTCTCTCTCTCTATCTCTCTCTCTCACTGCCTCTTGTTACATATATCTGTTTTTTGTTTTATCAGACTGTCTGTCTGTTTCCCTTCTCTCTTTCATTCTGTCTATCCGTCTGTCTCTCTCCGTCCCTCTTGTTCGGTCTGTCTCTCTTTCATTCTGTCTGTTTGTCTGTTTTTCATTGTCTGTCTGTCCTCTCTCTCTTTCTCTCTCTTGTTTCATTGACCTGTCTCGCTTTTCTATCTTGTTCTCTCTCTCTCTCTCTCTCTCTCTCTCTCTCTCTCTCTCTCTCTCTCTCTCTCTCTCTCTCTCTCTCTCTCTCTGTCTCACTGCCTTCTGTCAGTTACTTTTAGGTGTCTTTTTTAACGTGTCTCGCATGAATTCGTTGTACTTCTGTCTATCTCTGTTTCTGTTTGTTGTTTTTTCCCCTTTTCTTTCTCACTCAATTACTTTCTCTCTCTCAATGTCATTTTTCCCATCTTTCTGTCGTCCGTCAGTCTGTCTTTCGCTCATTCTATCATGTCATTCGTGTCTCGAATAATCTTTCTTCCATTGGCTTTTTCTTGTCTCTCATTCTTTATATTTCTCTATATTTTCTTCGGCTTTTCCCTCGTTCGTAATCTGTCTTCCTCGCTTTGTCTCATTTTTTTTATTTGTTTGTCTCTATTTCTGCTGGACTCTCTCTCTCTCTCTTTCTATTTCTTCTTCTTTCCTTCTGTCTCTCCCATTTTTCCAACCATTTTTTGTCTTCTGTCTTTTTCTGCTTTCTTTCTGTCTCTCCTGTCGTTCTCTCTCTTTCTCTCTCTTTCTCTCTCTCTCTCTCAACTGTCCTTCCTTGTCATGTTCTCCCTCTTTTTTTTTCTTATCTCCCCCAAAGTATCCCTCACTCTATATTTCTGTCCCTTTGAGTCCATTTCTCACTCATTCTCTTCCGGGATTCTCTCCCACACACTCTCTGTCTCCCCTTTTCTCAGTCAAAAGACTCTCCCTCTCTCTCTCTCTCTCTCTCTCTCTCTTTCTCTTTCCTCTAATCACGAAGGATCTTGGGACGCGTCCAGCACGTCATTGTGAGCATGCAGTTAGAGCTGCCTATTGTCAGATGGACGTCTTTCCCACAGCTGAGCTCTGACTCACAGCTTACACGGCTCCAAGTGTTGAAATGATCCACCACTCCACAGTTCCATGACAGAAAAAGTACAAGCCCTGGCCAAAACCTCCCGTTCCTGGAAGCCTGATTAGCAGCTGATGTGCTACCGAGTCCAATATTTATGCCTCTTATAACCAGATGCTGCAACAAGAGTGAAGTTTTTGGATGGAAAATGCATTGAGCAACATTTTTCACGTCATTAAAAGCCGGGGCATTAAAAGCTTCATTCCAGTCTCCTTCCTGACCCACTAACAGCTACCTAAACTGGACAGATGGGGTGAGAGAGTCCCCGGGCAGGTAGGCATCTCCAGAATGCGTGGGTGGCTTGGGGGGTCTTTTTTTTTTTGCGTGGGCTGAAATGCGAATAAGTGCCTCCCACCCACACCCACGGAGAGGAGCAGGATGGGGGGTCATTGTTTCTCGCTCCCCCTGCCGTCCCTTCCTCCTCCCGTTGGCTCCCTCCGGCCCAGCCCGACATGCTGAGTGGGCGAATCCTGGGGGTCCTAACGCCTACACACACCTGCACGTTCAAGCATACACACTCACTCACTCACTCACTCCTGTGACGCTTCTCCCAGATTTTGTTTCGGAATCCCCAAAGGTAATCCCAAAAGATCTGAGGTAAAAATAAATAAATAAATAAATAAATAAATAAATAAATAAAGTTCCAACCATCTCTCAAATAACTTTGGCATGAATTTTTCCCATCTTCTCAACTCAATTACATCACCACCTGACTTTAATATGGTTGAAAAAATCTACCTTTTTTTAATACAACTTTATCGAACATATTTTCTCATATATATATATATATATATATATATATATATATATATATATATAATTTCCTTTAGCTTCTCATATTTGTATCTTATTTTGTAATTATTTTTCCCCCCTTAAATCTAAAAATCACGTTTACATTTAACCCTGAGCTTTATTTGAATGATACATGACATTTGCATGATAATATATATATATATATATATATATATATATATATATATATATATATATAGATATATATAAATAATTTATTCATCTTCTTTATCTGATCTTCCCTTGGGTCACGGGGAGCGGGGAAAGGAGCAGGTACGGGAGCGGGGGAGGTTATGGGCATTAAGGCAGGACATACACCTGGATGGAATGGCATTAAGGCAACACACCTTATGAATGGCAATTAAGCATTACATTACATTTACAGCATTTGGCAGACGCCCTTATCCAGAGAGCGATTGAGGGCACTTGCTCAAGGGCACCATTAGTGGCAGCTTGGTGGTGGTTGGGTTTGAACCCGTGATCTTCCGGTCCAGAGTCCAACACCTTAACCACTTTGAGCTACCAAAAACCCACCGCCTCCCTAACACACACACACACACACACACACACACACACACATTCATACACTAGGGACAATTTTTCCAAGGTGCCAATCAACCTACCGTGCATGTTTTTGGACCGGGGGGAGGGGAAACCGGAGAACCCGGAGAAAAAAAAACCCCTGAGGCACGGCGAGAACATGCAAACTCCACACACACACATGGCCGAGACGGGAATCGAACCCGGATCCTGGCGGTGTGAGGCGAACGTGCTAATCGCTAAGCCACCGTGCCCCTATATATATATATAGATATATATATATAAGTATATATATATATATATATATGTATATATATATATATATATATATAAAATATATAAATATATATATATATTTACGCTACCGTAAAGTGTTTGTCTTGTCCTCGCCGCCCTTTATTTTAACCTTGGTTGCTGGGGTTGTTTCGTTTCACTGTATCCTGCACTCTATATTGGTAAAGCGACAAGTTGAACAATATACACGCCTAGTTGACTTTCCGATATTCCATAAGCTACTCGCTTTATTCCGCTTTATTTCTTCTCACAGACGTTTTGGTTTGTTAAGTAAAGTTTACGGAACAAGCTATACGTCAACATGAAGCACTTCTGTCATACTATCAAAAAAATGATGACCATAAGACGAAGGGGAAAACAATTTTCATTAACATTTGTACGAAAGTCTGTAAATCAAAACCGACAGGCAAAAAAAAATGTCTAGTGTTTCAGAAAGTCTTCGTGCATCATTTAAAGATCAACAAAGCTGTTCAGAAAGTTGATTTACATTTACTTTTACAGCATTTGGCAAACGCCCGTATCCAGAGCGACTTACAACTGAGCAATTGAAGGGTTAAGGGCCTTGCTTCAAGGGCCCAACTAGTGGCAGCTTGGTGGTGGGGTTTGAACCTGTGATCTTCTGGTCCAGAGTCCTTAACCACTGGGCTATACCACTTCCCTAACACACACACACACACTCACTCTCACTCTCACAACACATCACATACACATTTATACACTAGGGACGATTGAAGCAATTGAAGGTTAAGGGCCTTGCTCAAGGGCCCACTAATGGCAACTTAGTGGTGGGTTTTGAACTTGTGATCTTCCGATCTTCCGTTCCAAAGGCCAACGCCTGAACCACTGAGCTACCACCTCCCTCTATCCCACCATTTCGGTGCCAGAACAGACTTCTCTCTACCCTGAGAGAAGGTGGGGACTGGCGAGAGAAAGGCCGTGGTTCTACCTCGGACGTTGACACTGGAGACTCCTTCCGTGAGCGTTAAGTAAACGCAACCGAGACCAAAAAAAAACCCTTCAGTAACTCCATTTTGAATGAAAGCAGTCCCTCGAGAGCGCCTGATAACATGATTCGCAGCTGCGATGTCACACCAATCAAGTTTGATCATTCGACAACTCTGTAGAATAAACCAGCTTACTGAAGTCTGGCCTGCACAAACAGCGCTGGGGTTTTTCTTGGCCGTCTCCGCCGAGCACGTGTTCCAAGAGTGTCATTTCCTGCGCATGAAGAATCCACGTCTTACATCAGACCGCAATCAAACCCCCACCCCCCACCCCCCCCCGCGCGAGAAAAACTTGGAATACCCTTGAATTTTTTCCCCTATTCTCGGTTCAGAGGACGGGACGTCCATGCGATTAGGTCCAAGAGACACGGAGGGCTTTTAATCTTGGCGCAAACGGTCTGTCATCACCTCGGAAGCGTTCGAACGCAGGTCTAAATGACATATCTGGCTCGGCAATTACCGAGGTGCTAGCGGGGTTCGGAGCGGCGGCACGGAGTGCGTGCGACTGCTGCTTGCGATCAGGGCTCGCCACGAAAGCACTTGGCAATTCGCACCTCTTTTTTTTTTTGGCCTTTTATAACTCGGCAACGGCACACCCTTTGGTTAATATCCCGGGACTGGCGTTAAAACCGATTCCGATTTCGGAATTTTCCCTCCGTGTCAGGGTAGGAAGACAAGGAGCACGGAAACGGGATGAGGGCTCGCACCAAGGGCGCAGAGACTGGCTTCGGGATGGTGTGACAGACATCGGCGTTACGTGGGCGCGTTCCTCTGAAACTAGGCCGGGCGCCCTTTGCCAGGCCAGACGGCTCGAGAGATGTGATGGTATCACCCACGCGTGGCACTCGAGGGTGCCGTGGGAAAACCAAGCCTGGAGTCGGCCAACGAGAGATGAGGAGGCTAAGTGTCTGACTTCGTCGCCTCGCCTCCTGCTTTGACGCCTTGCTGAACGTCGGACATGCTTCCTCACCAGACGCACGCCGCGCCAAGCGAATCTGTTGGCTCGAATCTATCAGGAGGTGTTTGAGGCCGCCACGAGTCGAGCACCACAGAGCAGCATCGATTCCAGTCAACGGTCTTCCAGAATACGGTGCACTACTTTATTGTGCAAATCAACAGTCAGGAGTTGATGTCAGGTTGATATCTTTAGGGCTCACGGCATTGACGAGAATGACTGCATCCAGGGAAGCCGAGTTTGCGGTGAAGAGGGGAAGAGTTATGACTAGCCAAGGTTTTTTATCATTGAACGTTTTGCTGGAACTCTCCACAGGAACTCTTAAACCCGACCAGCCGGTCGTATCGGCCGACACACACAAGAGAAAGATCCTGTTTGACTGATCGGCTAACCCCCGGCACATCACCGCTGTGGTTAGGGAACTCAAACCCCTGTCATCCCGCCCTCCCTACACACCTTTTTCTTTCCGGGGAAGCCCTGGTTTGAGGTGAAATAAAAGTAAAAGTAGAGCACGAACGTTGCTAACAGCTCCGGGCTCCGAAGAAACCATGTGACTACGAAACCCCCCCCCCCCCCCCCCCCCCGAGCACGATACTCCTGCCTTGATCCCCCTGGCCTTGCCCAGACCTGTGCCCTAGAATGACGTGACAAACGGGATTATCTGTTGTCGACAAGAAGCTGATCCGGGCCTGGCTGCTCTCTCTCTCTCTCTCTCTCTCTTCTTTTCGGAGGAAACTTTTACCACTCTACTCCCCCTTCCCCACCCAACATCCCCCGACCTGAGCTCTAATCAGTCTGAGGGAGCCTCGCTGCTCCGCCTCACTCACAGGTCGGCATTAGCCTAATCCCCCGCATGCGTAGCCCACGGCGCTGGAGCTAGGTCAGAGGGGAAACGGCCTGGCCTGTTTACTCTGCACATCTGAGTCAACAGGAGTCGCACGGCATGCCGCCCTCACCTCTTTAAAGCCGGCGCCCGACATTAACAAGTGTCTCGCACACAACCAACGCTAACTTATTTAGTGATATATATATATATATATATATATATATAGAATATAAATAATTGCAAATTCATTGTATATCCTGGATTATTTTCTCTATATAATACACTTTATAATAACACTCGTACACACAATGCAATGTTTACATTTATAGCATTTGGAGGACGTCTGTATCCAGACCAACTTATTGTACATTCAGACAACCGGTCAGCTATAAGGTTTCTGTATAAGGGCCGTGCTCAAACACACACGAATGTCATTTTGGTGCGGCCGGGATTTGAACTTACTACCTTCAGATGCAAAGTTCAGTGCCTTAAGGGCTAATGCCATACTGAAAACGCTCAGATCTCTGCGCTGCCTAGGAGCCAAATTCAAGACGCTTCGGCCTGCTGTACTTACGCCCGGCGTCTCTTTTCTCTGCGACGTCATGCTTTTTCGAAAGCCTCTGCGGCCTGAAGATGTCGCTTTCAACTTCTTTTTTTTCACATTTTTTGATGTATTAAAACGTCGTTTTTATATGAGCGGAATGTGGAAAGGGAAAAAGGAGAGATAAATACGCATTTTTAAACGAAAATGTAT